>CM076575.1:874459924-874580847 GCA_034641835.2 Pinus albicaulis | reverse complement strand
GGGTGGCGCGATTGCTGCTCTATGACAGAGCGCCAAGTGGCGCGACCTCTTTACAGGATTTCCCTGATTGGCGCGAGCACTGAACTGTCTACCCGCGCCAATGCAAAAAGAGCTGTTTTTCATGGATTTCGCAAGGAGATGTCTCAAGGGGAAATGAAGCTCATACTCAGAGGGATGCATTGATGATGTTTTCAAGGCATGACAGTGTTCACAGGTCACATAATGGGTCCTCCATTGTGCGGGATGGGGAATGGTAGGGACAGTGACAAATTACTGTGTAAAAATCTCTCTTTCTTCTGGCAGATTTATTAATGCATATTTCCTTTATTGTTTTTGCATATATCGGAATATATTTAATTGCCTACAACAAAGGAATTTTGACATATATGTTCTTCAATTAATCTAGAATATCAAATTCAGGTAGAGATATTGGAATTTTCTATTGTATTAATCTCTCTAGATACGGTGGAGTCCGAGTCATAATAGATTTACCTTTCTGAATTTGTTGTTCTGGTTGAGATTGTTGACTTTGTTTTCCTTGTTTAGTTTGTTCTTCTATTATCATAGGACAATTTTTCTTTAACACCTTCCTAGACCTTAAGTGGACATCTTGTATGGGAAGAATAGAATAGGTAGGATAATATGTTACTTCTTCCACATGTATGCTAGTATATCCACCTTGTTACTTGGATTAGATACTGGTTGAGATGGTAATTGTGTCAGTCTAGGTAATGTTTGGTTAGTAGGCAGTTGAAGTTGCTGAGGTTGAGTTAACATTGGTTGATTTTGGGGTGGAAATCGCATCAGTTGATGTTGCTGGAATTGTTGGTATTAAAGTTGTGGTGGGTATGGTTGTTGATATGGATACTATTGAGGATACATATTCTAAGGTGGTTGGTTTCCATAACTATATCCTCTCCAACCTTGTGCAAGTTGATTTTGATATTGTTGTGGAGGCCAAGCCTGCCACGACATTGGAGTATTCCATGAATTTTGAGAATATTGAAAATTCTAGGGGTTTTGTTGTGGGAACTGTTGATGAATCTGTAATCATTTATAAATTTTTGAAACATTACTTGACATGGTCATTCAAGTTCATTTATCAAAGGTCTCAATTTAGTATAGGAAATTTCATTTTTATCATATTTAACCTATCCTAAGTTTCAAGACCTCCTCTATTTCATCTCAATCCACCTCCATTCAGGTCATGTCATGTCCCATCAGTCATCATTTGCTGACATATTTCATTTCCCAAGATTTTGAATTCAAAAAGGACACTTTAGCCAAATTTTCCTCTTTTCGTAGCATTTTACACTGTAAAATAACAGTTTTCGCTATGAAACTATCAGAAAATGAACTAGCCATGTTACAAAAAAAAGTTTTTATGTCTGTCTTATCAAATCCACTGTAAAGTGTCAACTCATGATTAGAGGAGTTAGGGTGGATGTCATTTGAGTCAGTTAGGATTATTTCAAAGGTATAAGGTCATGCCTGATGTCATTATTACCATTTTTAGCATGCATGAGTCATGATTAGGGAATGAGTTTTCATCAAAAACATAAAACATTACCCATTTGAGTATTTTTGTCATCCTTTGCTTTATCCTTGCATTTTTTTTGAGTTTTTGGAAATCTGCTTCACTGATCCAAGCAGGTTGCTAGCATTTTCAAAGGTTGCAGGTGTCACTAATCAAGCGAGGCTGAGAAGATATAAATTCACCATGGCTGCAAGGAAGAAAACTAAAAAAGGTGGTCGCTGCCTCAGGTATGAGCCCATGGATATGAGTTTTTTAAATGAAGACCCAACTGCCTTGGAAGTGTTCATAAGAATAGGTTTCTTGCAATTCTGTCAAAGATTGCAAGGATTCCATCTACAGGTTTCCAAGGGGTTTGCTAATAGTTTTATTGGGACAGCTTCAAAGGTGGGAATGCTAAATCTCATAGTGACACCAGACAACATTGTAGCAACAACAGGAATTGCTAGAGGAGGAGAGAAATGGTTTAAAGGCATTAAATTCACCATGCAGGACTACAAAGAATTCATCAAGCCAAAGCATAGTGAAATTGATCTCACAAATGCTATCCCAACGAGTTACATGAAGGACAAATTTTCAAAGTTGTTGATGATCATTTAGAAGTACTTCACATGTGAAGGAAGGTTTCGCATGGTCTACCACTTAGGCTTCTACTACATTTTGTAGGTAAGAGGTCTCTTAATTTTCCCTTTTACTGATATAGAAGTTTAAGTAAAATGGCAGATAAATTCCAAGTTAAAAAAGAAGGAAATGAAACTTCTCTTTTTCACCATGGTTTGATCAGGTTGTTGGTGTTATAGGAGTTAAAAATATTAGGTAGATATTGGACATCCTTTCTGTTCATAAGTGGTTTTGAAGTAGATGTTGTCACTCCTAAAAAAGTTACCAAACCTAGAGATATTTCATCACCTTCAGTGGCAGAGCAGTTAGAACCAGTGAGCATGGAGACAAAGACTTTGCAAAAGACTGACACACCCAAAGCTACACCTGCAAAACAGAAGCCAACAATTAGAAAACATGGCAGAAAGAGAGTTATAAGGAGCCAAGAAGTCGTTAAAGGTAACTTAGAGGACATCTTGCATGCCATTGATATTGAAGAAACTCCCATTGTCCAAATTGAAGATGTTAAAGAAGGAAGAAGGAAGCTTAAGAACGGAAAAACAACTAAAAAATTGGAGTTTGCAGGTGATGATGCTGGATTCATGTTTCAACCTAGAAAACTAATGATAGGCATACAAGAAAGGTTATCAAAAGTAGAAAAGAGGTTCAGAAAGTTAGTGAAACTGCTCAACCACCACCAAACATCATAGACCTCTCCTCACCTGCAAAAGAAGGTTTGGTCATCAAACAAAAGAAGGGCAAGGAGAAAATCACTGAAAGGTCATAGGTAGAAACCCTTAAGGAGCAGTTGAAAGAGGCAAGGGAAGATATATCAATATTGAAGAAAGAGGAAAAGAAGCATAGAGGTAAAAGGGTCTAGTTTGAACAAATGAGCAAGATTTGGGAGGATCATGTCACAAGTGTCTCAAAGACCTTGGACAATTCAAAAAAAATGATAAAGTGGACTCAGCCACTAAGAGGAGAGGTCAAGCACATAAAAAAGGTAAATCTACACTTGCAATCCAAGAACAGGGCACTAAAGGATCAAGTGAAAGACCTAGAGAAGAAATTTGAGATGATTCATGGAGAGCTGGAAAAGAAAGGTTTGAAGATGACTGTGGTTGATGAGCCCATTAATCAACTGATCATAAATGAGGGGGAAACACCACAAGAACCATAAGTTGAGATTCAATATTCCTTAGAGGGTTCATTACATGCAAAAAAATCAAGATTTTGCAGATGGAGGTCAATTTTGAAGACAATTTTGAAATAGGAAATTTCTGTGTTTTTACACAGTTTCGTAGCGTTGCTCGGGCTTAAAGCTAGGAATACACTATGAAAAATCCTGTAGCAGCATTTTTTCCTATAAAGTCAGTTTTTGTTTGATTCAAGGAGGGGGAATCATGATGGTGATGTGTCATGACTTGATTGACTTCATGGTACAACAAAAGAGTGAAGTTAATGGGTACAAAACCTACTTTTTCAACGCTACCAAAACTCGCTACGAAACTGTCTTATTTTCATAGCGAGCCATTTTTGAAGGTTTTTGAGCATATTAATGGTAGTTTTGGATAGATGGAGTCCTCCAGCATGTCAGGGGATCTTATCATCAAATACTTATGACTCGAAGGAAGTTCCATGGAGACAGGTCATTGGCCAAAGCAACTTTGCAGATAAGGGTCATGCATTCCTGAAAAGTAGGGTAATACTCCACAATTCTGGGGGGGTTTTAAATATGTAAAGTTGTAATGAACTCTATCATGTGTCTTTCGAGCATGTGATACTTATTTTGTAACCATCATGTAAATGTTTCAAATATAAGGTAGATTTATGTAATAAATAGGAGTTAGAGTCCTATTAGGAGATGTTTTCTTTAAGGTATAGTTGTCATTTTTATGTTAGGAGTTATGTATTTCAGTTATGAAAGGTGTCATAAGAGAATTTGATGATATAGACACCAGGAATATCATCCTTTTTGTAATAATGTCTATTTAAAGACAAAGCATCGAATTAGTGAGGGGTTGGAGAACATCTACACCAAACTACTGCTTTATGTATTTGATCTATATCAGTAATACAAAGTGACACTTTTCTTGACAGACCTGAGATTCTCATGAGGTTTTTAATGTTTTATTGATTTATACTTTTATATCTTATCACTTGCAGTATATTTCACCTCTATTACTCAGAATTCATAACTTTATTCTCTGACTTTCTTAGTAATGAAATGATCGTGTTTTCTTATGTTTCATGTGTGAGTTGCCTTTGTTAAAGACCTCTATCTGCCTCATCTTCCATGTTTAAGAAACCTTGTCATGGAAAATAATAATTGTTGACTCCATAAGCCCAATGGTAGCAAGCATGCATTCTTTTCAACCTGCAGTCATAGAGTTAGCCATCTAGTACTATCATTATTCAATATCATAAAACCCCCTTGAGAGAGTCATCTCAAACTAAAGAAGCTAAGCTTCAGTTAGAAGTGGTTTGAAACAGTTACACTGAGTTGTTTGATAAGTAGCCAATCAAGTACAATTTTGCGATAATAGAATCCTTGATTGCCAAGGTCTCCTTGGTGCCATATAGTAGAGAGAATATAATCCTTGCACTTCTTCCATTTGCAAATCTTTTAATTTGGGATAATTTTCTATTTCATGATTTTCTGTGCATAGTCCACACACTTGTATACCTTGTAAAGGACATTCCCTGAGTGGGTGTTTTTTCCTACAATTTGGATAGAATATTTCTAAGATTTCATCTTGTTCTTCATTCTTCTTCTTAGCTTTTAAGACATTTATATTTGTTCCCAAAGTGCTCAATAGATCTGTTTTGAAATATTGTAGTAAACTTCCTATCTCTGCTCTTGTTACTGCACTTCCTACAGATTTGGAAGATCTTGATGAAATATCTCTCTTTTCCTCTTTGCTCTTCCCCTAGAGTATTTATGACAGAGTTCAAAAATTTCTTCAAATGGTAAATTGGAGATATGTCCTTTTCCCATCACATTAAGGATGTCTAAATATTCATCTATGATACCCTTAAGAAATATTGTACGCATGGTGTTGGGATTTAGAGAATGATGTTTGGATTTATGCAAATTGTAAATAAATCTTTCCAAATATTCTTCCAAACTTTCGTCTTCTTGTTGTGTCATTCTAAAAATGTCTTCTTTTGAGTCTCTAGCCCTGTAGTAAGCTTGATGCTTTTTAAGAAAAAATGTCTTCATATCATACCAAGAAGCTATTGTATGTTCTCCTAAACCCATAAACAATTTCAAGGTTTCTGCTTTCAGAGTAGCAGGAAAAAGTAGAAGCTTGTGTGTATCATCCATATATCCATAAGTTCTACCCAATATATCAAACTCGAACATGAATGCATCAAGATATTCTGTTGAAATTCCATAGAAATTAGGAAATACAGAAGGTGGAATGTTTTTCATTTTTACTTCTTCTCCTAATATTGCTCTTGCATCTAATATTGGAAAGCCAAAAGTAGTTCCTAATCATTTTTATTTTCTTGTTCATTCTCATGTGTTCTTCCATTTTGATTTTCTCTTCTTGCTTCTTCTTTTATCCTTCTAAGTGCTTATGTTCTTTTGTCTTCTTCTGATTTTCCTTCTTCCTCTCTTTTTCTTCTCCATTCCCTTTGTTGTCCTTCATATTCAATTCTTTGTTCAGGAGTCATGATTGGCCTATTTGATCCTTCTCTTTCGTCAGCCAATTTTTTTTCAGAGATATGTAGTGTTTCAATATGAGGTTGATTTTGTATTTCTTCCACTAATTTTATTTGTTCAAGGACAGGTTGCTCTAGTTGTTCAACAACTGGTTTTCTTGTATCTTTTTGTTTCCCTAAGGAAGGAGGTTCTTTAGGTGATTTTTTTCTTTTTACCTCTAAGGCTAACAAGATTTTTCTTTCAACTAAAGTTAATCTTTGTCCTGATCTCTGTTTTTCCTCTAACTCTTCTATAGTAGGTCTTCCAGCAACTGGTGTTGTTAATCCCATGGATGAATGAGTTGTTGGGGGTCTTGTTTCACAAATCTACCCTTCTGATCACTATCTCTAGGCATAAAGAAGCATAGATTTAAAGAAAAACTATGTTTTTTTTGTTTTTGATGTATATATATATAGATATCTTCCTAATTGAACATTTTGAAATATGCTTCCCCAGCAACGACACCAAAATGTTGTGTTTGTTTTCCTGTTACATAACCCAACACTTGTATAGATAGATAGCTTGCATATATTGGTTGTATATTTCACACATGTTGTTGGTATCTGGAACCTAGTCAACCCATTCAACAAGGACTTCCTTGTTAGAATGACAAGACTTGTGAGAGGAAGCTTCCTTCTCCATGCTAGTGCTAATAAGGAGTAATTTCCACCCTTTCCATTTTTTCTTCCCCCCCCCCCCCCCCCCCCCACCTTCGGGGTTTCCGAAATCATTAACTCACCTCCCAGGATACTGTTAGGTGATGTAAGTAGTGGGACCACCTCGGGACAACAAAGCCTCACATATGACAGTTGCAAAGATGAAGTGGTGAAAAGATAAAGTAGTAAGAAATCTAGTTGAAATCCAGGTGGCACAAAATCATTGGTCCACATGTCATAAGCATAAGAAAAACATCATCAAAAATAAATAAGTGGGAATTGAGTTTTAATTTTTGAAAAAAATTGGATTTTTCTCAATGTGATATCCCATTACTTAATGATGTGGTTGTAAATAATTGTGCATAAGTTTATTTCTTATTTTATTTGGTGGAGTATGTTACATGAAAAAAATGAACATTTTAAATATCAGTAATGTATCACTGATAATAGCTATTTGTAAAAGTTTTTTTTGCGTTTTTTTTTCTCTTTTCTTTTTTCACAGGAATGAGAACTCATTTCATTAAATCCACGCCTAGTCACGAAAAATACATGGGAGATTTACAATGCTATTATGTTCATGGACATCTAGGATGCCAATTTGGTACTATCTACCCTCACCTAGATTACATCAAAATTCCCAAACTCAATAAGAAACCCTTACTGTCCTAGAAGTATATATTCGAAAAAATTGAAACAAAAGCCATACACATTTAACACTAGTCATTACATAAAATCTTAATTAGTTTTATCTGTAGGGAAATTGAGGTCAATGTCTTGAGGAGGCTCCCCTGATGAGCTTGTCAGCTGATTGTTATGAATTTTCAAATCCATATTAATGCCATGGATAGCGCTACTTTCACCCTCCAAGAATGCAATTCACTACTATTGAGCCTTAATTAAATCTATTGTGTTGCAATCAAGGCTTGGTGTTGATACAATATGGCATGCAGATTGTAAATTTCATAATTCATTGTTGCATAAGCTTCCCTATAGTTTTCACATATAATTGAGGAAAAAGAGTCTGAATCTGAGCTTGATCTATGAGTAATACACACTGAGACTAAAACCAAAAGAAAAGGGAAAGACCAACCTGTATCATAACTGAAACTTCCAATTTTCTTTCCTATCCTCGAGGAGATTCATCCATATAGCCCAATTTCAAAATTAGAAACTCTAGACCCAAATAAAAAAGGAAAACAAAAGAGGAAAAGGTAGTCGACACCATGACATAGGGCTCTGCCCTTTTCTATACTATAAAGTGATGCCTCTAAATAGAAAAGACACCTCTAGGTTCGCTCGAATTTATTCATTCTTTTATCCAACTTGGATAGATGATTATGGATATGTTTGAGGGAGTGTAGGATATCCAGTGATTCATGACAATAAAGAATGGTCATGCCCATGAGAAATTTCATTTACTTATATAGATAGTTAGCTTGCATATGCTAGTTGTATCTTTCGCACTTGTTGTTGGTATATGGAACCTAGTCAACCCATTCAACAAGGACTTCCTTGTAACAACCCTGGTAAAAATACAGGTAAAAATATATAAGACCATGGTGATGGGACACGTATTCCAAGCTGAATGGTGGGAAAAAAATCCTATCCGGTGTTCACTCGGTTTATTATGCTTAAAGAAAATTGGAAAAGGAAATGGCAAAGGCTTTGGAGAGGCATGAGGCATTAATTGGCATTTTATTTAAAATAATCAAAATTAGGAGAAAAGGAATATGAAAGGTCGTAGGTTGCATGTGAGGATGAAAATGAAGGAAATTAATGGAAATTGAATAAAATAGAGGCCTAAGCTATAAAAAGGCTTCTAAGGATTAGTGGGGAAGGCTTGGTAAATGCATTTTTGGAGCTCTCCCATTATTTTCTCTCTCTCTCATACTCTTGGATACTTATAGTTTTCTTGGATAACTCTTGGAGAGTGTGGATACTTGGTGATTTGGAGAAAGAAGGAAAAGGAAGTGAAGGAAAGAGCAGGTGGACATCGAGATCAACAACTACACTGAGATTTATTATAGGTACCGAGTTGCATGTATTTTTTCCTCACTAGTTCTGGCATGCATGGGTATGCATGTGTATTTTCCTAGCCTTGCCATTTCTTGGACAACCATAGTATTATGGGTTTATTTCCATTGATTTTTTTATGGTTGGTTATCGTGATTCCTTTAGCTGTTTGGTTGAGTTATTAGTTCCTGGAAGACTTGGTTGGACAAATGCTCTGGAAGCCTAATGGAAAACTGTGGGTTGAGTTATTAGTCATGGAAACCTTGGTTGGACAAATGCTCTGGAAGCCTTAGGTGGGTTGAGTTACTAGTCTTGGAATCCCTAGTTGGAAAAACACTCTGGAAGCCCTGTAACACCTGGGGTGTAGTTACTAGTCCTGGAAACCCTGGTTGGAACAAACACTCTGGAGCCTTAGAGAAACTTGGATAGAGACTAGTCTGTGATGGTTGTGATGCCTGGTCGTGAGGTGGAATCACTAGTTGAGGGTTGAGGTGGTTTGGCCTTTGGAAACCCTGTATTGATTATGAATGATGTGTTTTATTAAGTCCCAATTCATGCTTGGAATATGGCACGAAGGTGATTGGATGGAGTGAGACTTGGCTCAACCAATCTATGGTCAGGTGGAACATGGAAGTCCCATCTCCGATTGGTTTTTACATTGAGTAATGAAGAGATCATTTCTCTTGTATTCGGTATGAAAATATACTGATGTATGTATGGATTTCATTGCTATTATATTCATGGTATTTTTGTTGTTGATTTGTTGATTATAAGTGCCAAGTATTCGATTAGTGATGATGTATGGATCTATTCATATTTTTTCTTGTAAATGATTATCTCATGTATCTATGGTAAATTTATTATATGATAGCTTATGATGTAAGGGAGCAATGCTTCTTAGCTATTCTCATATAAGAAAGAGACCCCTTTTTTTAAATATGTTGTTTATACCTGTAGATGCTATGTTTGTGACATGTTTGACGAAACACCTGTCATGGTTGGGTGGCGTTGGATGAGTTACGGTTGATGTGATTTATTCCATATGTTTTTGAATGTTAATTACCCTCTCCTAAAGTTACATGAAGTTCTGGGAAATGAACTAGGCTTAGGGGCTGAAAATGTGGCATAGATCTTAGAGCTACAGGTGGAAAATTCTTTGTTTGGGCCTTAGCCGCTACCTTGACAAGGATATCCCATGGCTATATGGTCTATAGCCGCTAAATTTCCCTTAAAATCCCATGACTTAGCCTCAGAGTGGCTAAAAATTAGTTCCCCCTCAAGGAACAGGACCTTAGAAGGTTGGGTTACCTCCTGGGGATGTCAATGATGTAGTGTAAGGTGTGTTCTTGGTGTTTTTGTTGCTTCCACATCCTTAAGGTCATCTACGAGGTTGAATCTCATATGAGTAGCCTCTTGTCACATGCTTACCCCAGTTGGTTGATTACTTGGGTAGATGTGGGAAGAGAGTGTTACAGAGTGGTATCAGAGCATGGATGTGGCTCTCCTTGGGCTGTGTGTGTAGATTATCCATTCATGTCAAATTCATATAATTTCCTCATTATTATGTTCTATGTGCTTGTTGTGTATGCATGATGGTGATGTTTGGTTTCTATTCTCTGTGTGTGATATATGATACCATAGAGTGGTATCAGAGCATGGTTTAAGTCTCGGACTGGATGGGTGGTGTGTTTATCATGCGTTATGTTGGTTGTATGCGTGTGTAGTATTATTTTGGTCTATATGTTCTTGTTTCATCCGTGTTGTATTGGCCATGGTGGTGTCGCCATGGAAGTGTTGATGGTGTTGTTTTCAACATGTTGTCATGAGTGTATGATTGGTTATGTGTTGTTCATTCTTATGTCATGACCATGTATACTTTCTTACATGTTGCTACACCTTGTGTATGCATTTCTTGTTTATGCTAGGTCACATATTGGTCATGCTTGGGTGTTGTCCATGTATGCTTGCTTATGTGATGCTATATGTGGGACATGTATTGGCCATTCATGATTGAATATACATGTCAAGTGGGTGCATATGGTTAAGTTTTCTTTGGTTTGATTGAGGTTTTTGTGCTTAAGGTCATTATATGAAATTAGGTTATAATGATGGTATTGGTATGTTGTGATGCTAATGTATTGGTTGAGATAAAGTAGGAGATGCAGATCAGTAAAGTGAAGTTGCAACAATGGACTTTGGGGTAAGACAAGATCGTCATACAAGCATGCAGGTATGTGATTCATTATTGTTGTAAACATTAGGGTTAATTATATGTTTTCCATTCTATTGTTATTTTTGTTACATGTGTGATAAATGCAAGTTGATTAGCATAGTCATATGAATTATGGTTATATGCATGCCTTTCATTCTTATATTGATGTCATGATTACATAAATAAGATATTTTAGTTAAACAGTGTTATTATATGCACATATGTTGGTTAGTTAGGCATGATATTAACTTGATCATTATGTTATATGTTCTTGATGATTATATTACATGATATAATTGTTGTTGTTTATGATTGGTTAACTTGATGGTTACGTTATGTGTCATTGATGAGCATGTTATATGTTAACTTGTACTTAGCTCGATGATTATCTTATATTTTTTTGATGAGTATGTGTTAGTTAACTTGATGATTAGGGTTATTGCATTAAGATTTTGATGTTATATGTATTATGCTAAAATTGGAATGGCCCATGCAACTTATTAGGGTTATGATATGAGTATATGTGTCTGTAAGAATGCATTATGAAATGGTATTTTTTTAAGATGGTTTTACTAACAAACATGTGTTGGGATAGATGATATGTACCTAAGTGTAAGTAGGTGATAGTTGTAGCATTAGGTATTATGACCGATGAATGCGAGTTGACCAATGGATTATGACATGGTTGTTAGTCTTGGTAAACGTTGATTGTGAATTGATAGATATGTTGCCTTGATGTTGATACATATGGCTGACATGTGTATTCATTTATAGGTCAGTGTGCTTGGGACAATAAGGTAAGATAACGAGTATATTGGTATATTTATTTATGCGCTGACAGTTGTGTGGTTATGGCAGTATGATGCAAGGAATTGTATCGCAAAAGAGACTGCCATGAAATATTGAAGAAGGCTTGGGATGAGATTTCCTTGGAAATATTGGGAACCATGGGGATTGAGTCATGGTGTTTGCTGTAAATTCTTGTGATTTCGGTCTTTTGATTTGTTAGCACTTGATTTGCATTCTTGATTGTGTCTGGTGGTTAGCTATGCTACTTTTTTGCGGTGTCATATTGATTTTGGTTCTCATGGTCTGATTCTTGGAAATTGGTTGGGAAAGAGGAAATTTAATGGAGCTTGGGGAGAGCTCTATGGTACCCAACAGGTAATGTAAGACATGAATGAAGCTCAGTGAATGAGTAAGCGCAATAGAAGGTAAGAGTATGAAAATTGGTTGGACTGGTTGACTCCATCGTGGTAAATGGATGGTGGAAGTAAAAACATGAGAAAGGAAAAAAAAATGTAAAATGAATGAGGTGTTATATTCCTTGGCTATGTTGGGAACTATTTTTCTCAACATGGTGCATGTTGTGCATAAATAAGGAATTTCTCTTAACCTAGACCTTATGATATCTAGCCATTTCATTGTGATCATGATATTTTTGATGTTTACATATATATTCATGTATGTATGTATGTATGTCATTGATCGACAGGGTCATCATGGATCTTGATGGTTTTATGTTAATGGTTTATATGTATATATGTATGTATGTGTGATGTTACCTGATAGGATCATGATTATTTTATGCTAATGATTATATATATCTATGTATCTATGTCACGGTATGATAGGGTTTCAAGGATCATTCTTATGGAGGAATGATTTCTTATGCAAGTGAATGGAATGAAGAGGTTCCTGGCTATGAGGAATAAAGTGGTAGAGTAATTTTGACAGATCTATGAGGTTAGTATCATGTGGATATGATTTAATGTTATATGATTGTACTATACCTATGTTTATGGACATGTAATGCTGATAGGTACATCAACGAAGTGAAAGTAGTGTGATCTGTGACATGCTAGGGTGAGCATGGTTAGTGGAAAGACACTAGAAGAAAGGTTTCTTGTGGAGTCAACGTGTGGTCTATGGATGTGCAGTGCTATTTTTGTGTAGATGTTGTGCATGATTGTATATTCAATGATTGTATATATGGTGATGTGTAATATTGAATATGTAGTATTATGTACATATGATGTTGTATGATTGTTGTATATATGATGTTGCATATGCAGTGCCATGTATAGATGGTGCTATGTATATGTTGGATATGTGGTGTTGTGTACGTATGGTGCTATGTACATATGGTGTTCTGTGTGTGATGCACATATGGTGCTATGTTCATTTGGTGTTTTGTGCATTATTTTACACATGGTTTTGTGTGCATGTGGTGTTATGTACAGGTTATACATGTGGTGATGTGTGCAGGTGGTGTTGTGTACATGCCATGCATGTGGTGCTATGTACATATGGTGTCGTGCATGTGGTGTTGTTTACATGTGGTATTGTGTACACATTGTACAGGTGGTGCAATGTAAATTTGGAATTCTGTACACATTGTGCAGGTGGTGTCATGTACATGTGATGTTGTACACAGGTTGTGCAGGTAGTGTTGTGTACAAGTGGTACCGTGTACATGTTGTGCATATGGTACTGGTATACATGTGGTATTGTGTGCATGTCATACATGTGTTGTGAGCATGTGGTAGTATGTATGTGCATGGTCATAGTTATGGTATCGTGACATTTTTATTCATCGTGTTGTACTCTGTGTATGTATATGTATTGTGTTCTGTTGTACAACAAGTGTAGGTGTATGTGTTGTATGTCAATGAAGGCATATGTATTGTGTTGTATTGTACTCCGAATGTATGTGTATGTACATATATTTTTTGTATGCTACATATAGGTGTGTATATTCTGTTGTGTTGTACACCAAGCATGGGTGTATGTATTGTATAGTGTGGTATAACTTGTGCGGATGTATGTGTTGGGAATTGTGTAGGTTTTAACCCCGTACAAAAATTATCTGCAAACGAATTCTTAAAAACATAAAATAAACAATAACGAGAGCATAAAACATAAAACAGATATACCCATATTTTCCCTTGGATCTTAAACCGATACTACCAACTTGATTTTTCAGTATATTCCTTTTAGTGTTACAACACATATATATACATGCCGAGGCATTCATAAACCCTAATCCATTAACCCTGGATTAGAACATAGTTGTAGTTTCCTTGACCAGAACTACAAAAGACCGTGAGTAGAAAACCATTATGCCCAAAACCATGTGAAAACACATGCGCAAAACCACAGGCGACTCCGTGCACCTAATGTAGGGTCCAAAAAAAAATTCCCAGGGTGTTGCCCGAGACCTCGTGCAAGGGGGCTACCACCCCCTGCAAGCCCCCCAACACGGGGGGCTACTGCCCCCCTTGTGACCCCCCTACTAAGCCTCGTGCAAGCGTAGGGTAGCTACCACCCCCTCTTATCCCCCACTTTGCGCTTTCTTCTAATTGTGGAAAGAATATAACACACACCAAACATATTATGTGTATGTGTACATGGTTGAGGAGAATGCACTAGGTGATTTTAGAGTGTGGCAACTGATTCACGCATGTGTACAGAAAGAACAAAGGCATAAGGACTAATGAAGGATAACTGTCGATATTTTACTTCAGTTCTATTATGCATGTGATATGTGATTCTGAATTATGATGGTTACATGTGATTTATGATTATGGTTTATGATGATTGCATGTGATTTATGATTTTTATGTATGATGGTTGCATTTTGAGCTAACTTGATATGATATGTTTATACATGATGGTCTGGTCAAACAATTAGTTGGACTTGTGTGACAGGAAGTAAACAGAAGCATAAGTGTACCTTACCAATGAGATATGATGTGAGTTTAT
Source organism: Pinus albicaulis (assembly GCA_034641835.2). Taxonomy (NCBI): domain Eukaryota; kingdom Viridiplantae; phylum Streptophyta; class Pinopsida; order Pinales; family Pinaceae; genus Pinus; species Pinus albicaulis. The sequence goes on along the minus strand of CM076575.1, from coordinate 874,566,358 downwards.
TTCAATTTATTTTGATTCTAATGGAAATTATGTGCTTCCTATAGGAAAGCAAGCAATGCCAAGTTTGGGATGGTTGAAACTTATTGCAAGCATTAACAACAACAACAAAAGGAATTGAAAGATGCAACAGTATGTTGGTAAAGAACTTCAAGAGCAGGGCCATTGTGGACATTGGTACCCAATGTTAGGATATTCTAACACATATGAAATAGTTTAGTATAACTTGGTCTAGCGTAAATTTAGGTAAAGTGTGTTTCCTTAGTATGTACTTTTGTAACTTATAATCCAACGGTCATGATATGTAGTGATCCAAAAATTCATTCTCTTCTTGGTATTACCGAGACTTGATCTATGGCTTAACACTCAGTTGGTCCATTATCTCTATTTAAATAGCATGGAGGGTCATTTTTTCGATGATTTTTTATGAGAGAGGTTTACGTAAATTTTCTTTCTTTACATTAATAAATTTCCTAAAGTGGTTGCGTTGGCTCAGGTTGTGGAGTGTTTCCCTCTTAGAGGTTTTTAACCACGTAAAATACTTGTGTATTGATCTGTGATATGTGGTGACCTTTGGTGTTTGATCTAAGGAGCTTACCCTGTAAATTCCTACATGGTATCATAGTTGTTTGAGGTCCGCATCCATTGTTGATCCAAATATGAAGACCGTTTTAACTGCATGCGACTGTTGTTTTCCAGATCTACCGTTTCTAACCACTTTTAGGACAGGAGAACTGCGCTATTGTGTCTGGAGCCTCTATTCCAGTGAGAAACCCCTTTTATTTCAAGTGAAAATTTTTTCGGTTTCCCTAGCTATGTCATTTTAGATTTGGAGGTATAAAGTAATTTTTTGCAGTTATATTTATTTATACCTCTGTTTATTTCGGTTAATAGTAATTTTTTTATAATCAGAACTATACCCTCTTCTCTGTGTATTCTTTTTGCTCTGCGCTATGTGCAATCTGAAAAACCATAAATAGAAAGACGATAATTTTCTCCTAGATATGCTCTTTCCTCGCAACTTTGTGCGATCTTGGGAAATCATAAATAGCGAGAAAAATATTTTATCTTCAAACAGACTAACCAGAAATCTAATATCAAGACGCAAGGTTTTCGACTTTTTTTTTTGCGTGGTTTTTTTTGCAGGAAAAAAAACACGCAAAAGAAATTAAAAAATCGTCCTCATTTCCGACAATTACTAAATCCTTTAACTATCTCACTTGATCTAAAGTTACTTTATGAGAAAAAATGTCTTGAATTCAAGTCTTTTTTTCAAGTTACTTTTTCTAAAAATATTTTTGTAAAGCTACTTTTTTTAAAAAGTTTTTTTTCAAGTTACTTTTTCTAAAAATATTTTTGTAAAGCTACTTTTTTTAAAAAGTTTTTTTTCAAGTTACTTTTTCTAAAAATATTTTTGTCAAGTTACCTTTAAAAAAAAAGTTTTTTGCCAAGTTATTTAAAAAAAAAAACACATGTAACTTATGTTTTAAAATTATTTTATTTACTAGTGTTTCTCACCCATTATAAAAAGTGAGTCACTTATGATCTAAAGTCACTTTATCTTTTATTTAAGTTACAATCTACTTGGTCATTAGTTTATAAAGTAACATTGTAAAAAGTGGCTCTCACTTATTTATAAAAGTGGGTCATGTTGGCTCCCTGTAATTTGCAAGATTGGCAAGAACAAGTAGCAGGGAACCACATCAAACCACTTTGGAGTCCATGACCTAGCCTTCCTGGGCTCAGAGAGGGCTCTTTCTGTATTTATGATTAACTGATTTAGCTTTAAGATTATATTCTTCTGATTTTAGGCTAGTTATGAAGATTGGGGTTGTTTGTTTTGTTTATTTGATTGTTAGGTTGAACAGATAGAGTGTGGGAAGCTTAATCCATTGGGCTATGGAGCCATAAAAATCTTAAATTGTACATCAGCTATTCAAGGATTTTCATAGGGAAAGCTAACTACATCAAATGGATCTTCTTAGGTAATATGAATATGAGATAATAGCAAGTTGTGAATTTAGTAAAACTAAAGGGCAATTAAGAATCCTTTAAATATACTTCAAAAAGAAGAGCCTTTAAGATAATAGTTTCAAGAGAAACTAAAGAGATGAACGTCTCTGAATTCTTTAGTTAAACTTTACTAAGAAAGTCTTATGACAACAATCCAGTAATACTAAAGAGCAATTAAGAATTCTTTAATAGTACTTTCAGATAGAGAAAATATTTAAGATAACAATTTAGTGAAATTAAAGAGAAGGACACCCCTGAATTATTTAACTAAACTTCAAAGAAGGCCTTTAAGACAAAATTTTAAGAGAAACCAAAGAGCAACACACCCCTGAATATTTTAGCTAAACTTTACTAAGAAAACCTCAAGGCAAAAATTTAGGTGAAACTAAAGAGTAGGACACCCCTGAATTCTTTAACTATACTTTGCAGAGGAAAACATTAAGATAAAATTAACAGATAGAATTAAGGTGCCAAAAAATCATATCTAAATCTAAAATTTATATTCTATTGTCAGAGAAATTTATGTACAATATGGAAAACAAAGGAGAAACATTAACAAATAGAGACAACATCGCCATTAACATAGCTCAAGAATCCTATGAACGTGCTTGTATTGCTGATGTCCAGCTTAAAAATAGTTACAATGCTCTAGTGAAATAATCTTTGCAACTCAGAGTTTGATCAAAAGCCAGCCTAGAAACCAACCAACAGTGATAATGAACAACACATGCAGTATTTAACTGCAATTGAGGAGGTGATCCTAATCTAGGGTTACAGATTGCACTTATGACAGAGTAAATGTAATCTTGACCTTTGAGACCATGTAAGGCCCAATGCAAAAATATATCTAATTGATCTACTATATTAATGACTCTCAAATTAACTACTGAGATAACTTTAGGATATTTTTGACTATCATGCCTTTAACATTAACTTTTACAATAACTTATAAGCTTCTGCTAAAATATCTCTAACTATAATATTAATTGTAGGTAGCTTGTATTAAATCAAAATGTGGTTGTAGGTGGCCAATGTGATTAGGAATAAGTAAATGTTGATTGGCCTTGTCATTTAGATCTGTCTTTCTTTGTTGATTTGTTTATGATTTGTCTTAAAAACCTAATTTGTCTTTAAACTCTGATTTGTCTCCTTCTGTATGTTTCATCTATTTCTCTTTTACTGACTCTGTTGTCTTTGTGATTTCTCCTTTTACTTCTTTATCTGCCTTTTATCTTAAATATGTCTTTTCATCCTTAACCTTTGATTGACATTTTATTCCTTTTACCTTTCTCTATTCTGTAACTGTGTTTTTCATTTCTCTTCGTCTCTGCCTGCTTCTTAACTTTGTCCTTTACTTTGAAATTGACCGTTCTGTTTAAATATTTTACTTTTACTGTCATTAGAATTAAATAAACCTTGATGCTCCTGGGATGAACGTATAAACATTGATAATCATTAATGCCTCCCTTTCTACTCTATATATGCTTTGTTCATTCTTGCGCTTCTAATCCTTTGATGAATAAGGCTTCTGAATCATCACCCAGAGAGCCTTGATTAGCTAAATTCTTGGAATTTTTAAACACATTTTGATTTATTGCATTTTCTTATACATCGATCACCTGCAAAATTAAAGTAATTATTTAATAAAACACGGGATCTCGCAGGGTGGAGAGCAATGGTGTCTTGCAGGTAACTAGGAAAACTATGGACAGAGTCCGGATAATAAAGGTTTTTCATTATCTGTGTTTGGCTATGGCCTCCCGAACATTCAAGAAACATTTCAAGTGTTAACACAAATTTTCAAGGCTTATCGCAGAGACACAAGGCTTCAACATGTTTGAACGGGGTCAGTGGTTTCGTTGTAGGCAAGAAAGCGGTTCCCAGTTTTATCGCATGGCCAAAAGCGGTGAGGTGGTAATTTTCACGGGGATGTGACAAAGCAAGGTGACAACATGTGGAGGGAAGGAGGGGTTGCAAAACTAACCATTTCGTAACCCTCTGAAATTTTTATTTGTTGAGAATTTTGGGTTACGATAACAATCATGGGTCGTTGGATCAGGCGTGGGGAAATCGGATGGTGGTCGGACGATCGACCAACCACGGGTTGATTTGATATGTGGAGCCAGGGTATAATGAAGTGGAGGTTTTAATATAATGCGAGGTTTTTATAATGTGGGGCCCGAGGTATATTTAGAGTGGAAGTGCCTATCATAAGGTGGGGGCCAGACTTAGATTAAAGCGAGGGGGGTAATTTTTATCAAAGAAGGGGCTTTAAAAAAGGAGTCAGGGTGTTAATATAATGGGGTTGGGTAGAATAGACATGGTCTATTTAAAGTGGGACCCGAGTTAATATTTATTTCAAAATAATGTAAAAATGGGTTTTTACATTAATTTAAATGGAAAGAGGGGAATGAATGAAGGGGAAGGGTATTAGTGAGGAAAACGAGGTTTTTAGCATAGGGAAAAAGGTTTTAAGAAAGGGGCAAGGCTAGATGAGGAAGTTTATGTTATGTATATTTTATTAGTTATTAGTTATATATAGTTATCTTAGTTTTATTAATGTGGAAGGGCATGATCAACGATCATGCCTCTTCGCCAAGGGACACCATAAGGCTGTATTTAAAGCCTTGGTGATCCTCACTTGTAATCATCTCATATTTTATCAATAATAATATATAATTATCAATTTTACCAGAGTTTTTACACTCCATTTGTATCGGAGCAGTCGCTCTTCAGGATCTGTGTGATCATCCAGAATCAAGGAATTACAAGAAATTCCAAAAATTGCAGAAATTTTTTTCAAGTGCTTGTGGGCAGCGTTTAAATTTTTTTTTCTTTCCTCCCCCGCACATAGCACTCCCCTCCATTTTTTATTTCAGATTTATTCCTTCCAAAACCCCCCTCAGCTTTCGACCCTCCCCATCGCACAAGTCCCCAACTTCCAAATCCCTCTCGTCACCCAACCCACCCATTATCCATTTCCCTCCCGCAGCCTACCTCCCTCTCCTCTCCCTATCGGCCCACGACCCCCTCACCACACCCTATGCTCTTCCTCTTCGCACAATTCCCTCACCCACATACACTACGCTCCTTACCCTGCCCCCCACAAATGCTTGCCCTTCCCCTCTCGAGCTCCCCTCATTCTCTCCCCATGCCAACACACCCCCTCGTTACCCTTTCCCCAACCCTGCAATCTCCTCTCACTCTCGGCCTTATGGCCCTCACTCCATCCTCCTCGCACAATGCTCCCAATCCCCTCACATCGCTCCCCACAACCTGCAATCGACCCTCATGCTTACTCCCTCCCAGCACTCCCATTCCCCTACCCCATGCTCATCCCTCGCACTCCCATTCCCTAACCCACCCACTTGCTCAACGCACTTCCATTTCCCTGCCTCCCGTAGCTCCGCCTCTTGCCGTCGGTACTCCCTGCCCCGCCTTCCATATCCCCACCGTCGGTACTTCCCTACTGCTATGGCTTTCACCCACCCCCCTCCGGCCCTCTCCATCTGCCTTAGTCGTCCACCCTTTCACCACACTGTAGGAAATTTAAAAAAAAAAAATCGGATTTATTTTAAATAGCGTGATTGTTCAAAACATTCACGAAAATATTTTTTTAATCTATATATATATATATATATAATTCAAATAATATATATATGTAATTCAAATAATAAAATAATAATAATTATTAATTTAATTAATTAAAAAAAAACCATATTTTCAAAGACAACATCACAAGAGAAGGTACCAGTGGTGAATGACATATGACAAAGAAGATAAATCTTAAGTGAATAAAATTTTCAAAAAAATATAGCTTTGAGGACAAAGCTTTTAAGGAAAAGGGGATAAGCCCTAACAAGGAGTATGAGGAGTATGTCGTCATCAATGTCGATGTCCGGAATCCAGAAAAAAATGTTGGATCTCGAGAAACAGATCAATAATAATTCAGATGACTTTGGAAAAATATTAGTTGGTCTCGAAGGTACAGTTGTAGGAAACTCCAACAATATCAAAAAGGTTCATGATACGACAAATTGAATAGAAAGACAAATGTGGCTAAATCATAACGAGGCCACATAAAATCATAGTGAAGCAATGAAAAAGATGACATAATTGTTCGATAAATTAAATGATAAGATAGATAAGATAAGTTAGACACAAGAACCAATATTCCTGAATGTTGAACATAATCAACTGAAAAATGCATCCAATTCAGATCATAATCATGAATTTAACATGTTTGAAAAAGAGAAATTGAATGAGGTTGAATTGGAAATCAGCTCACATGAAAACTATATACCTAGAAGCAAAGACTGAAATCAACCATGAAAGTTATAGAGCTAAGAAACCAAGAGAATAAAAGGCAATTCAATCCACTAATAAAGCCAATAATGCAGCAATAGAAGTTATTAAGAACTTTTATATAAATGAAAATCCAATGGTAGAAAAATAAACAATGTTGGTGAAGGAGCCACATAAAGAATTCAACGTGACTACTATCACAGATGCAACAACATACATAGTCATTGAAAATGAAAGAAACCATGAAAATAAAGATGCTTATAAACAGCAAAATGTTTCATCCCCAGAATTGAAAGAAAAATGTGAAGATACAAACACATTTGAAGCCACTAATACATTGCCAGAAGTTGTTAAGGCCTTCAATGATGAAGCAGATATGGTTGTTAAGAAGGAAGCATTTGATGATGGCAAGAATTTGCATTGGAAAAAAATTGTTGGTAACTTACCTCTAAATCTAAAAAGGAACCAGGAAGAATCACCAGCAGTACAAGAAATAGTTCAAACACATGCAAAAGTATTTCAAGACCTGCTAGTGAAAATGTCTCCTAATAGGGAAATCAGACATCCAATAGAATTCAAGACAGGATCCGACCCTGTCAATATCAAATCTTGTCGCTATCCACATCACCAAAAGATTTAACTCGAGAAGATGCTCCACGATCTTTTTAAAATGTGGGAAGCAAGAGCTCGCCACTCGAGAAACCCAAGCATTCGTCAACGTTTTACATCATTACGTATGTTTTGAGGACAAAGCATCTTAAGGGAGGGGAAATGTTATGTATATTTTATTAATTATTAGTTAGATATAGTTATATTAGGCTTATTAATGTGGAAGGGCATGATCAACGATCATGCCTCTTCGCCAAGGGACACCATAAGGCTGTATTTAAAGCCTTGGTGATCCTCACTTGTAATCATCTCATCTTTTATCAAGAATAATATATAATTATCAAGTTTACCAGAGTTTTTACACTCTAGTTTAAGGTAAACTATGGGATTTCAGAGTATGAGAGTGCTAGTAAAGGTAAAATGAGAGATAATGGATAGTTTAAATGCAAATAATGAAGGCAGTGAGATTTTTGAAAATAAATAATAGTCAGGGAATATTATTTTCAGTAGACTATAAAAAATACACAGTCATCTAGGGATACTATAGAATATAGGAGACTAACATCGAATCTCGTTAGGGAGGGCAGCTCCTTTAGGAGGTGTCAAGAACCTCAGATCTCTAGATTTTGTAAATCAGTGCCTTATCCATTGTCATCTTGATTAGCTGCAATTTTTATGATAGTGACCCTTTAAAACTGAAAACCATGTTTGCAGCAAACTAAGGTCTAAAACACACTTGTTCTTGAGCTTGAATGAATAACCTGAAATTTCAAACTTTGAACATGCTCAAAGTGTTAAAAATTCTTATGCATACCTACCTACCCAACCTAGGACTTGGATTATTTTTCTTCCTTTTGAGGTGCATTTAGACTTGCAAACCTTGATATCATTTTTCTCTTTGAACCTCTAACTTACCACCTTTTCTTATTTCTCCTACTGGTTCAGATTAAGCTTGTGAACCAATTTCATTTTCTACCTACCTACTAATGAGCCAAGATTAAACAGTTTGGAAAATATTCATTTCTAACTTATCAGCAAAAAATCAAAAACATGAATGAATCAAGATTAAGTAGTTTGATCATCATGAATTGTGGCATTTTTAGGACAAGATGCACACAATTTTATTTGCAAAAATGTAAACTAAACTAAAGTAGTGGCATTTAAATGTGCAGCACTTTTAGACACATTTATTTTTTTGGAATGGGGCTTACCTTTTTTTAATCTGCCCTCTTTTCTTCTTTTCTTTTTGTATCAATTTTTCTGAGATTTTTTTTTAAGAAATGTTATATACAATGAAGAAAACTTAAACTGAGATTCTAAATTGAAGTAATGTTTCAACATCCTGCCATTGACATGACCTACAAACAACTATGTTCCATCCATTTCTTGTAAGAAAAATGCATTAATCCCTCTTGTAGAATGAATGGTGTATGGACCTTTCCACGGGTTATCAAAATTTCCATGCTTTCCTTTGTCTTCTCTTCTTGAATCCCATTTCAACACTTTGTCTCCAATGTTGAAATCATTTTCTTTAGTCCTTTTTTCAAATATTTTCTTGATTTTTTCATGTAAAAACTATGTTTTGTTGTACACTCCTTCTCTGGTTTGCTGCAGCTAAATATTTTGGTTTATTCTTCTTTGTATATCATTCACTTCAGACTACACCTCTTGAATGAGCTTCATTACTGGCACTCCCAAGGCTGTTGGGAAGACTGCATCTGTTCCATAGAATAGCTGATAGGGTGACATATCAGTTGAATTTTTATTTGTTAGCCTGTCTGCCCATAGTGCATGTAGCAACTTGTTGTGCCATGATTTCTTGTTTTCTTCCAGCAACATTTTAATGATGTTAATCAATATTTTATTTTAGGATTCAACCAAACCATTTCCTTAAGGGTAATACACTGTAGAATTCCCCAAAGTAATGTGATATATGTGGCAAAATTCCACCATTTTCTTGGATCTAAAGGCAGAAGCATTGTCCGTAATGATTTTCCTAGGACAACCAAACCTAGATAGAATGTTGTTTTCAAGGAATCTGATAATTAGCGAGTCTGTGGCAGTCCTGGATGGAATGGATTCCATCCAATTAGTAACATAATTAGTTGCAATAAGGATCCATTTATGCTAGGCAGAGGAGGAAGGGTGGATTTTTCCAATGAAATCTAGTCCCCATTGCTGAAAAGGGGCTTCAACAGAGATGGGTTGTAATGGCAAAGGAAACGATTTTGTTTTACCCTAAAAAATTTTGTATTTATGACAGGTAACTATCATTTTGAGGTGTCTTGAAAGAGGGAATGCCAATAGAAACAAGCTCTAAAGATCTTATTAACAGTGGAATTCCAATAGAGATGTCCTCCACACTCCCCTTCATGAAACTCATGCATGATCCTATCTGCATCTTCTTCGAGAAAACATTTAAGAAATACACCACTAGAATTTTTTCAATATAAAGCTCTTTCCAAAATGCAGAAATTTACAGCCTTTAAGTTCAAGAATCTAGCCTTTGTTTTGGACAAACCAAGAGGAACATTTAAATTAAAAAGCATATATAATATATCATCATACCAAGGAGAGTTTAGGAATGCTTCCTCAAAAGGTGGAGTTGCTAGCTCCTCTCGTTCATCCAATGAGTGAATCATATTGATGTCTAGTGCTTGAAAATTTGTCTCAACCATTATTTTAGCCAGTCCTTGTCCTTTGATTAGCTTGGTGGGCTTGATTTCTAGATCATATTCCAAGATGACAACAATCCACTTACCTCTTTCCCATCAGGATCTTGTGTAAGTGTGTCTTTAACCACTGTATGAGGCACAAATGAAATGATGTGTGAATGAAGAATGTAGACTCTGAAATATTTTAGTGCTTTGACTAAGGAAAAATCCTGCTTTTCCATTATATTATATTCATAGATGCATCTCTTAAATGTTGGCTGAAGAAAGCTATGGGTTGCTCTTGTCCTTTTGTATTTTTCTACAGTAAGACAACAACAACTGTGTGTTCTAACGCAAAGGAGAAAATGAAGAAATCTATGGCAAAGTCAGGCTGATCAGAAATGGTGCTTGTGTAAGTGCCTGCTTCACTAATTCAAAATATTCCTTTTCCTCCTTGGTCCATGTTAGGGTCCCGTGATTTGGCCGATTGGCTAGCCAAATGACGATGTAACATCAAACCAAGCTTTGGAGCCCAAGGACCTAGCCTTCCTGGACTCAGAGAGGGCTCTCTCTATATGTGTAGAAGATGTCGGTGTGTTTACTTGCGATGTTCTGATATTAGGCTAGTTATGAAGTGTGTTTTTTGGTTTTTTTAGTTTTTAAGATTGTGAGGGATGAAACTGATCAAATACATAAACTGGATAACAAGATGTAGATAAATTGGGCTATGGGGTCAATCAGGTCAAGGAAGCTAATGAGGCGATGATGTAAAGCTGATGTAGGGCAGATTTGATTCACAATAGAAGGGATCTCTGGGCAAAATGGAGTAAATGAACAATAAGTTGGTGAAAGACAAGGGATTTCAAGTGCAAACTAGTTAATAGCAGACATAAACATGTAATAGCGAGCCATTAATCATGCTAGGAATAACTATAAGCTAATCAATACATAGAAATCAAACATTCAAACCATACATAGAGGTATATGACCCTCTAACTTCGGGAAAAGGCTATCAGACTTTGGGGAAAACACATGAGACAAACTAACAACTCATAAACTATGCCGTAACGCCTAAACATAGTCTCTAAGTCATTGGGCACTTGGACAAATAAGTTTTCATAGTTTTAGGCAAAGGGCTAGATCGGGACTAGGCCTCCCTGGTTCAACAAAATGATCAACAAATCAGTCAAAGAGAAAGTTTTATGGACAGAACTATGGGCAGCTGATAGGTAGGTAGGGCAAACCATACATCCTACTCAACATACATGGAACTGATGAATAAAACTTAGCAACAACACCTTAGGTTACTAAAGAGCAACTAAGAATTCTTTAGCATAACTAAGGGAGAAGAAAACATCAAGCTATGAAGATTCAGGAATTTTGAGGTGCCTCCATGGGCATGTCTCAAAATCAATCTTTACTGATCTATAGCAGCAAGAAAAATGAAACATGAGTGAAAACTAGAAGACAAAACAACATTAAGAAGCACTATACCATTCTACCATGTCAAGGAATCCATCAACAAGCCTTCAACATTCCTCAAAAGCATCCAAGAGGCAATCCAAACATCATAACTCAAGTGTATTCTTTAAAGCTCATATGACCAATGCATTAATTCTTCTCTCAAGTTCAGCCTCTGATTTACAATGAGAACCATGGGATAAATAGGCTAGAAGGAGGAAAACCTCATGGAGCAACTAGCTATCCCATTGGCCAAGTCAAAATATCTAAACTTGTCCTTGAGGCTTTGCAAAGCCCAAGGCACAAAATATCTAATAAAATATCTAAAAAACTGCTAAAACGGAAATTATATTGACTTTACATGATTTTCCCATGATAAAAATAGCCTAACGCACATTTGGGAAAAGCAGATTTTTGGAGTTCAAAAATTGCAAAAATACTTCATATTTATGCCTGAAAAATGTCCCCTGATTTGCTGGATGCAAATGGAAGCCTTCCCAATGTCGAAATGAGGCTCATGATGGCTCGTTGGAAAGCTCTCTGTGTCTGCTTTCCAATGCAAGTGGAATCATCTCAATCTGATCTCTGAAAGTCTCTCAAAACTGTACCTGTGTGCAAAAACCCAGAAAATAGCAGGCTGCTGATAGGGCGGGCAGAATGTGCAAAATGAGGCTGTTTTTCGCCAATTTGGAGGGGCGAATGATCTTAAAATGCCCTGAAAATCGCTGGAGAGCTGCTCATGAAATTATGGAATCCATTGGTATCACCCTCCTCCCTTGACGACTCTTCAAACTGAAATGGCGCATTTATGAGTTTTTGGCAAAAACCCCAAAAATGCCAAAAAAACAAAAAGTTTTCGAAACAGGCCCAAAATTGGCATGGATGACCCTCAAGGGTCCATGGAGACATGTTCCGAAGCTGAAGCTAAAATATCGAGGGCTGATGTGCGTTTTGCTTCCTTCCGTGCTAGGCGCCTCTCCTTCAATTTCTTCTGAAAGTGAAGTGTTCTCTTTCTCTGTAGCTCGAGATCCCTGTTTGCCTTCTCAAGCTTGGTCTCCAAATGCTGGTTAGCCCTCTCAAGCCAAGCTTCCTTGTTTTCCTCAATTTCCCGCTCAAAGAGGGTAGTGAGAGGAAAAGCTTCGAATTGAGCTTGTTCTTCAGCTTTCTGTTTCTCCAAGGCTCTCCTAAGCTCGATGGTTCTAGGCCTCTTTCGCCTAGGCTGGTCCTCCTCCTCTTCATCATCAAATTCGCCAATAAGCTCTTCAATTCTTACTTGTGCCTTTTCTGCCTCTTTCTTGTACTTGATCGCCCTTGTCTCATGGATAGCTACATGAAACTTCATTTGTTTGTTCTCAACCTCCAAGAAATGATTGAAATTCCTTGCCCTTTGGAGATCTCCTTGTAACACCTCAATTTTCCCTTCTTTGTGAATGAGGAGGTTTTCAAGGATGCGTGCCTCATTGTCGCTGTCATCGCTTGGGATAGGGATGACAGCTGATTTACCTCCATGCTTGGCGCTTTCTCTAACTGTACTTTTGCCTTTGAAGGCCAATCTAGCGCTCTTTCTCCTTGGTAAGCTAGGAGTTGTCTTTTTGGGCAATTTCCCCTTCTTAGGGACAGTTTTGGTCACCATTGAGGAGACAGCTTCAGCTTGCTGTCCTTCCTCAACATCTTGTCCAGCTTGTGGCTCAAAAGATGCTTCAATTGCTTGCTCAACCTGCTGCTCTTCAACCTCTGTCTGCTGTCCCTCTTCCTGAATTTGATGCTGTTCATCAACCTCTAGCTGCTGTCCCTCTAAATCTGGCTGCTGCTTCTCATCATCCTCCTTTTCTCCCTGTGGCTCACTGCCCTCTCCTTCTCCTTGTGTACTTGGCTGCCCAGTGATCATCTTGAGTTTTTAGGTAAAACCTACTAAAATCAAAAACTGCTTGAGCGATCTGAGCCAGTGATAGAAGAACACAAAAGGAAGAGTGATGCTTATCAACATAATAATGAATGAATCCCATGAAACCCCTTTCTTCTCCAGCTGGTGTAAGAAGATGATTTTGATCAAGGAATGGTGAAAGAGAGAAGGGATTTGCTGAGGTGGAGCTTTCTTTTGGACAGTAGCTGCCATTTTCTCTATGCTTTTGGAAAAAAAGTATGGAAGGTTTAATTGCCTGCTCTGGTATTATCAACATGATAGGCATAAATTCGGTTAAACCTCCCTTCACAAGTGAAATATCTCATTATATTCCTCTTGAGTGGAGCACTCTTGTCAAGAAAGATAGGAGAAAGGAAAAATACTTGTTGATGGTCTCTATGTTAAACATTGAAAGGTTTATAATCCTCCAAATCCAAGATAAACACTTTTCCCAGCACTTTTCCACCTAGCAATCTGGGATCTTGGTAGCTTTGGATTTATACCTTGGAAGAGATTTTGAAGTCAAGACACTTCTTGGAAGTGTTTGTCCTTGATCTCAGCGCTTTCCGTAGCCAGAAGTGGCGAAAGCTCACCCGACTTCTTTCTATCCTCTGACAGAAATCAAGACAGCCTACCTCATGGAAATTGAAAAGTACTGAGGGATGAGCATTGATTTCTTCTATGGAGATAGGCTCATATCTCTTATGTTGTCCACCTTTGTGATCTCGTTTTGGAGGCATTCTGACTTGAAACAGGCTTTGGAAGAGGCACACTGCCTTTAATGTATGAAAAATGCTCTGCTGGATTAAAACTGACCACTGCACTGCTTGGATAGTTATGGACCCTGTGATTTTGAATAGAATTCAACAAGGCTTCCTTGAATAAACCCCCTTTACACTTATTAACAATAGTTCTTCAAATCTGGATACACTTCAGCTATGTATCTTTCTTAACAATGACACTATGTGTAAGAACTGCTTTGTAGATTCTTTGTGCACAGTCTTGAACAAATCCCCTCTTGTGACTTTGTTAGAGGCCTGCTTACACTTGCATTTGGGTCTTCAACACCAAACTTCAAAAATAATAACCCTGCTTTTTAGGTCATTTACCTTGAAAAATATCTCTGTTAGCAGATTTCTGTAGAGACCATACAGTGGAAAGAAAGAATACTCTTTAGTTATGTGAAAAATTAGCCCACGGTGTTAAGGAAAACACCTTTCACTTGTTGACTTTTGAGAAGTCAATCGCCACCTTTATACATTTGGCCTCAATGTAAACTTGATCATCAATAAATGCCCAATCATCAACAACCCAGCCTTCTAGAAAATAGCCCTGTTTCACCTTCAGAAAACTCTGTCCAACAATCTTTAGAATGATATAATGTAGTGTAATGAAAAGGCAGGCTTAGTTTAGGTGTAAAATAAGTGCAACAGTGGTTTTAGGAAACAAACTCTCTGCTCTGTGAGCTTAAGAGATCAACATAATACCTACACCTCTGTTTTAATATCAAATGCAAACGCCAAGCATTCTGCCCTTTAGACAGTGGCCATTTTCACTTGTGAAGTTTTGAAAAATTCAACATCACTTTGGTGCTTCTGCCTTTAATGTCAAAATCTAGCCATCAACAATCTCTGCTCCTTTACTATGCTGTCATCTTTGGAAGCTCTCTGTCAATCAGTCTTCAACCTGTACCTCTGTCTTAATCTTAACTTTACACACTAATAACTCTGCCTTTTAATATGTAATACAGTGCAAGGGAAAACAGACCTAGCTTGGGCGAAAAAATCATTGCACACAGTAGTCTAGGCAATACATTTTTTTGTTTGTGAGTTTTGAGATATACACCACTACACTTTATACCCCTGCCTCCAAGGTTTCAACTTCTTATCAACAAACTGTGTCTTTTCAATGTGTTGTCATCCTTGAAAAATTTTTGGTAATAAATTCACAGTGGGAGAAAATGGTGAATAAAAGGCAATCTGCTCAGGTAGTGTGCTGCTGTGGGGGACTGTGAGGACAGTTTCTCCTTTTCAAAAACGGTCAAAACCCCTTTAACCATGCACAGCTTCAAACCAAGGCACACAGGTTTTTAAACTTGATTTTCCGAGTTTTTCCAGTTAGGAGATGAAGTACCTTGTGAGTTCTTGAGAGGGAATCCCTTGGAAGGAGCTTGAAAAGCACCGGAACGCTCCAACAATGGCGCGGAAACCTTTGGAGCAAACCCGTCGCACAGGAGAAAAAGCCGTCGGGTGGACTTGTCGTGCGGTCGGGCGGGCACCTACAGGCACGTCGCGCCCGCCTACAGGCACGTCGCGCCGACGTTGAAGGCCTTTGTAAAACGATGCCCAGGCACGTCGCGCCAAGTTCCAGGCACGTCGCGCCGCTGTTGAATGCCAATTTCTGAATTTTCGCCCAACTTTCTTGCTTGTTTGATGCTGGATGCGGATGGACTCTTCTTCAGATTTTTGAAAATGAAAAGTTACATCACAATTACCTCTTGCCACTATATCACCCAATTTTCCAACGGTCACTCACCCTTTCGGAATTAACATTAATTTTTAACTCTGTTTGTTTTTTTTCAAACAGTGGGTTTGTGATTTGCATATACATATATCGTCCTTTAACCCCGAGCTCTGAACTTTGATTGATTTAAGTCAACCAACACCACCCTTATGTTACGGTGTTTCAATGCCATAGGTGATTTGTCGCTTTACTTTGACAATTCCTTCATCTTTTGACTATAGTGGATTTTCAAATTTCTGTTTGCAGGAGTAGTATACAGTGCTCTTTTTCCCTCAAAATAAAAGTGGGCTTCTTCTTTTTAAACTATATCAATAATGATCACAGGCTGAAAAACCTTTGGAACACAGTGAATAATAACCTTAAATGATAAATCTTCTTGGTGGCAAAGTTTTTAGAAGGTCTTGTCTGCAGGTCCCTTTTCCACACAGTCCTGTGCTACATCTGCTCTCTCTTTTTGCCCATAGAACAATTTCATAACTGAAATATGTTCACTGCTTCCCCTCTTGGTGATTGTTAGCAAGGAAGGGCTATTTCATCATGCACCAAAAATATTTGAAAAGTTGTAAACACCCCTTCTTGAAAGGCGCCTCTTTGGACTTTTGATATATGATATTGTTTTGCTGCTTGACCCTTTCCTCAAGGAGGAAATCTTCTTTTTGATATCAGTGGCACACATATGCTCAAAAATTGTCTCTTTGTCTATTCATAGCATTGCATACCTGTCATCATGCATTTTATGACTCAACCTTGGTCACTGTTTTACTTTCCCAGTGATAAATTGCTGCTTCTAAGTGTTTCACAAGTTTTTCTCTGGACTGTAAATACACTTTTAGGTTGCATCCTTTCACCCTAGACTTCTTTGTTTGCTCAGAAGGATTTCCTTTGATTTCTGGATAAGTGGTCATGGAATGTCTTTAACCCTTTTTAAGTTAACTGCTCCTTTGGCATTCAAAGCATACAATATGTTCAATATTTTCTCCTCTCTACTGGATGGACTGTTGACAGATAGCTTTTTGAAGAGGGAGATCAATACATTTATATCATAGACAATAACACTTTCCTTCATTCAATTTCTTTGTGTCTTTTCCCTGCACTTTTGGACTTACCAGTTTTCAACAGCCTGCAATGATTTTTGGCCCTCTGCTCATATATGGAGGAGGCTCTTCATCAGGTAAAGTATCAGAAGCCCCCTTTTACCACTATGTCAGACACAGCCTTTCTCTGAATGTGGTGGTAAGTAAATCATTTGAACAACATCAATCTAGGCATCACTATTTGCAAGCATCGCTGTGTTTTTTGAAGGAAACCTAGCCACAGTGACACTGTTCTAAGGTTGCTGAGATATTTGTCACTTGGCTTGTTCATCTCATGACCTGTTATATTGACAAAGCTCTTTGTGACTATGAAGGTCATTGCTTTCTTGAAAAACCAAGAACTTTCTCCTGCCTGTGTAATGGCATTGTTTATCATCTGTTATGTTTGATCTTGTGGATAGACAGGGTCCTTATGCTTTGGAAAGTTCACTAATGACAGGCCTTCTAGAGTTTCAACCATTCACCTGACTTGAAAGTTTCAAATGATCTCTTTTATCAGGCCAAACTCCCCTTTCCTTTGAGCTTATCATATTTCCACTATAATCCTGTTATGGTCAGCAATTACATTCATGAAACCTGAAGATATTGTGTCATTGTTTCAGTCAGGGAAAACCTGGACTTTTGCAGCCTTCTGAGTCAACTCTGGCCTGCGCCCTCTGCTTATGTATGAAGGAGGCGCCCTAACCCTCTGCTTGTAAATGAAGGAGGTTCTGGGCCTTGACAATTTACCATTTAGCTGAGACAGTGGCGACCCTTTCTTACCGTGATTTTCATGCTGGAAAGAGCTGTAAGGTCCTGATGAGTGACCTTTGTTTTGCAGCTTCATCTCAGGCTCATAATACATTTAGAAGCAGCTGTTCTTCTAACTGTGAACTCAAACATTTACTCCATGAGATGAAATATATTTCCTGTCTTTGTAGAACCATAGAACACAGTGAAAAACCTACTAGTCAACTTGGGAATGGGCTTCATGCAGTGCTGAGACCTAGGGAATATGAGTGGCGTGACTTAAGGCTGTTTGTCAACTTCATTTGCAAATTAAGGGATCAGTCATGGTAGGTCTGCTGCAGATGAGGGCCTTTTTTGCTTTTTGATGATTGCCAAAGGTGAAATGTCCTAAACGCCACTTCCTAACATAGGGGAGACCTTTGAAACAGATGTGGATTTGCCTTTTAAAGCTGATGGGCAGAATAATAAGGCTGAGGTTAGATAGGATTGTTGACAAGGAGGTTGTGGTTTTGCCAGGGGTGGACTGAATAGGTAGAAAGGCGAAAAAGTTTTGGGAGGGTTTTCTGGATGACATATTGACATAAGGAAATCAGTTTCTAGAAAACTCAGCTGAAGATATAGTCATCACTAACATGCAAAAAATACTGATGGCTAACAGTCCACTTAACTCCTGACTCTCTTTTAAGCATGTTGGTGATGTTCCTCAGGAGTTCTACAAGGTTTGGTATGAACCTTCTTAAGAAATGTATCTTTCCAATGAAAGATTGCAACTCTTTGATATTTCTTGAGTGATTGATTTGAAATATTCCCTCAATTATTTTTGTGTCAATCTTGATCCCTTCTTTAGATATGATACGGCCTAGGAGCTTCCCTTCTTGAAGGCCAAATAAGGATTTCTTGGGATTCAAAGACAGACCGTACTTTCTGCATTTTTGAAAGACCTTTTTCAAAAGGGGCTAGATGTTCTTCATCAATTTTTGAATAGACTGTGATGTCATCAAGATATATCACAATCAAGTAACCTATTTCTTCTGAGAAAGAAATATCCATTTCTCTTTGAAAAGTGGCCCCTGTTAGTCATCAATATTTTTCACCTGTTGATGATGATTAGTTTCTTAAGCCAAGTTTTCTAGAAGCCGATCTCCAATTTGTCAAATCTGTCATCTAGAAAACATCCCTAAACAATTTTGGTACTCCTACCTTTTCCAGTCAGCCTATGATGAGGAAAAACCTAGTTGTCAAGTCTTATCTAGTTTCAGTCATATAATCTTGTCCATGAGCTGTCATAAGCTAAAAGTTATCTCCTGTCATTTACCCTCCTCCCCAGGTCATTCATTATCCAAGCGTTGATAAAATGTCAGCCACCCTACCTCTGGTCATATTTCATTTTGAGATCTAATCCTACCCAAATAAAATACTCAAAATCTGTCAAAGATCTCCCCTAATTTAGGTAGTGGTGCTTTAGGGAATCTCTTCCTTGGCAAAAACATCCTAAGCCAAAATATTTTGTTCAATACTAGCCAACCTTGAATTAGCACTTAATCTGCAAAAAACAAAGCTTGATACACCCATAGGTCGCGCCACTAAAGGGTCTTGATGTCTCAGTAGTACATGTTTCAAAAGCCAAACTGATATAATGTTGATCTACAGTGTTTCAGTGTCTCTTTCAGAAGCAGAAATGCACAAGTATTCCAGAAGACATCATCAAATTGAACATAAGAAGACAGCTGCTTCTCATGTTGTTTTGAGCCTGGGATAAGAATACTAGTCAGAGAGAAAATTCAATAAACCTCTACAAGCACAGTTAAGAAAGGTTAGTAAGTAATGACTAGCAAGCAAATACTCTACAAATACAAGTCATGTGGCTCCTAGTTTAAAAGATTCACAAGGATATTCTGACAACAGGATACATATCTCAGAACATAACCCTTATAGCATATTGTCAAGTTTTCACTTTATTAGTTATTGTGATATACCAAGTAGAGATATGTATTACAAAGAAAGATGACACAATTTGAGAAATGGATGAAATGTCATGACTGTGTTAACCTCATCCAAGCAAGAGAAGATGGTTGGGTCACATGTTGAAAAACTCCTTCAGTATAAAGAGTAGATGGTTTGGAAATATTATGTTAACCTCCTCCAGTATAACGAGAAGATGGTTAGGAACATGATAAGGGCCTCCTTCATTTAAAAGCAGAGGGTCAGGAACAGAGGTATAGCCTCATTCAAAGAGAACGAGACTAACAGTGTTTCAAATGGTGTTTAAATGAGTTCATTGTTTAAACGACAAAGTTGAAAATCAGTGAAAGCAACTGAAGGTTCATGGTTTGAAGCCATTTGTGACATCATCAAAGCGGTGATAGAATGATGTCAAAAGAATTCTCTTCTCTTTTATCTATAAAAGCCTCCTTCGAAGAGTAACCGAAGGCTATAATGTTTAAATAAAAGGCTACCATTTGAAATTACTTTCAACATAGGCCATATTTTTAAAGGTGAGGCAGTACAGCCAAGATGCATCCCAGGCATACAGTCCTTATGTGCCCTGCACCTTGCACTTGATAAAGCAACAACCCTTCTTCAGTACCGTGCCAAATGTAGCAGATTATACTTGGATGTTACCGGGGACTCAGTTCTGAAAAATATACAAGGATAAAAGGCTCATTTGCTCAAAATCTAAGTCATCTTTAATCCATGGTGCCATGAGACCTAACCAAGCAGATTGTTGAAATGGTTGAAGAGCTTGAATAACAAAATTTTCATTAGAACCATCAGATATGGAAATTGGCATTAATATTATTACACTAATGCAACATAGTTCTAACAGTTGAGATGATACATCACAACTAAAGTTTGTCCATCAGGTGGCTAATAGGTTAGACATAATATCTCCAAAATCAGTGCTAACAGAGAAAATATCTCTATAAAAGCTGCTTGACATCTATCAAACCCTGTTGACATCACATATAAACAGTATGACTCTGTGAAAGGGATTAAAATGAGCCTAATGGAAAAACATGTCATGAAAAAGGAACAGAAGATGTGTTGATTTATTTTCAAAATAGTCCATCTATGTCCAGAATCACTGTTGGCCCAAAATAAGTTTGAGACGAGAAAATGACTCTCTGCAACTATGAGAATGTTGCCAAAATCACAGTTTAAGGAGGTAACACCACAGTAAAAAACAACCACAAAACTCATGTGGCTATAACTATCATGCCAAAAGGTTTTCAAAGTGTCAAGGAGGTTGGAAGGATAGTCATAAGAGGCACTCTGAACTTAAATAGGGCTCTTCACATTCAACTAAGTGGTCACCTTCGAAAGCATAAGAAGGGCATTTTTTGGTCTTCGAAAATTTCATTATGTTTTCCAAGGTTGACTCCCTCCAAAGTGATAAATGAAAGTGCAAATGGGCGTTTATCCGCAATCAAAAGAACATGTTAGTATAAGGTGCCTAACAGTAATTTATGTTTTCATATGACCAAAAGCCTTTTCAAAAAGGCATAAACCCTCCAAACTATGCTGCAAAGGAATTGAATTTTTTTCAAATAAAAAGGAGGGAGGAGACCATTTAAAAGGCCCCATGAGAAATTTCAAGAAACAAAGAAAACATCCCTTGGCTACACACTGAAGAGAGGAAGTAGTTTTGGGCTTTTTTTTTCAACTTTTCGGTGCTCAAACCCTACGCGGCGTGCCTGTAGATGTGCGTGGTGCGTCTGTGAGCACCCAAAAAAAGAATTTGAACAGAGGCGTGGTGCGCCTGTAGATGCATGTGGCGTGCCTATGCCTGTGGTCACCGGTGCCCGAAACCGACTCGACACCTCCATTTGCGTGACGCCTTCTTCTGCAAACGATTGGCTCATCCACCAGGCTTCCAAAAACTCTTTTGAAAGCTGTTCCAATGACCAACAAGGTCCACAAATTATCTTCAAGGTATTTCTTCACTCCTTGATAAATTTTGGGGTTAAAAAAGGGTCTCTTAACAATAATTTGCAAAGGCATTTGTTTGTTAAAAACTCAGAAGAGAAACAGTGGCTTTAAAGGCACTTTATCATCTAAAAACAAGGAGAGAAACAATGAAAGAAAAGATGGTTAAATGTGCCAATTTGAAAGAGTTCTTTGTGCTATAAAATAGTTAAGACTGCCCACAGTTGCTAAAAGGAAAAACATAGTTTGTTTGAAGGGTTTCAAATCAGTTTGAAGAAGTATGTTATCATAGTGTTTTCCAAAATCACACCTTGTTTTCGAATATCAAGGATCAACACAGTGATTGGGGAAAAGGCTTGATCAGTTTAGCAGAGTTTTCTTCTTGTGTTGTGAAGAAGTAAAGATTTGTGCAATCTCCAAAATCAGAGGAGAAAAGTTAGTTTAAAGAGGTATTCAAATCATTTTAAACGGGTGTCTTAAGAGTGTTTACAAAAGGCAGTTTGGCTTCTAAAAAAAAAGAGATAGACAATTATTAGGAGATTGGGCCTTTGGTAAAAATCAAAGAATTTTGTTGCTATGGGTATCAAGGATTAATATAGTAATAGGGGAAGGTGTTTTATCAGTTTTGAAAAAGCCCTAATTACCTTTCAAAAATAGTGATAACAAAGAGCAGTGTTTGAAGGGAAGAGTGTTTGTGCCAAAACAAAGAGAGATTCCTCTTTAAGAAAAAACCACAAACATATCTTATTCAAGACCTTTGCCCAAACATAGTGATAAAAGTTAATTTGTTCTCATTTGAAAAATACTGGTTTTGTTAGCATCAAATAAACATAGTGACTTACAAGGAGGAAAAGGTGTGGTATTGGGAAACTATTTTAGAGACCATTTGAAACAACTTGTCTTGGTCAGCCAACAAAGAGTATCCAAAGCAAAATGCCTCCCAGGCAAGATAGCAGAAGTGGCCCTCACAAAAGGTATGAACCTTTTTCAACTAAAGAAGTAAATTCCCATCCTTCAGTACCTTTTAACTTTCATGAAGTAGGATGTTTGGAGTTTTTTCAAAGGGTTCAGGAGGTGAAAAGTTATCTTCCCTTGACACATATATTTTCTTTAAAGCTACAAGGGAAACATGTTCATCTAGCAGGCTTAGACTTCAAACTTTCTCCTAGATCCATTTACAGAGCTACCAAAATTCCACATGTCGGAGAAAAATGGTTTAAGCAGAGTTACTTAGACTCAGATCAATACAAAACCTTTTTGAAACCAGAGCATCGGGATGCATGCCCATCTATCTTTCCTTTTTCATATTTGTTGACCAACTATGCTCCCCTCATGAAGATAATCATGAAATATTTCACATGCGAGGGAAGGTTTTCCCGGGTTTATGCTTACCATGTCAGGCTACTCATGCACTTCATAAGAATCCAATTGTTAAACTTACCCTTTTTCCTCCATAGAATTATTGAAAATATGGCTTCTACTGTTCAAAAGAGACCTTCCTCTCAGCAGCCAGCTTGTCTTTTCCATCATTCCCTTATCAAGATTGTCATTCTCCGTCAACTTGAGAAGAAGGGAATTTCTTGGGACACTTTCATTTCACATCCTGATTTCGCCACTTCTTCTTCATCCCATGCATCTCCTTCACCTTACACTCATCATATTTCTCCTTCTTCTAGTAAACCCACTCCTAATAAGAAAAAATCTCCCATGATTGATCAAGAAGAAGAGCTTAATGAGGAAGAAAAACACAATGATGAAGAGGATCACAGTGAGGAAAAGCAGCATAGTGATAAAGAGAAAAACAGTGAAGAAGATCAAAGTCAAAGGGAGCAAAGTGAAGAAAAGCACAGTGATGAAAAGCAACATAGTGATGAAGAAGAGCACCATGAAGAAGAGCAAAACAGTGAAGAGGGAAATGATGAAGAAATGAAACAGTTTGATGAGGAACACATCAATCACAAAGAGGAAGATAGTGGTAGCCCTCACAACAGCAAACATGATGAGGATGAAGCACAAAACATTGAGGATACAGAGCCTAAAATTCCTGAAGAAAGCAGGGACAAAAGTGAACAAGGAAACCCTCAAGGAGACATGCAAGGTGACTGTCAAGGCATTCATGAAGAGGATCAAAATAGTGGCAAGGATGATGATCAGAGTAGCAAAGGCAAAGACTAAATAGAGCATGTGCTAGCTGCCTCTCCTAGGAAAGGGGCCATGCTTTCTTCTCCAAAGGTAACAAAGCCCCGAACATCAAGAAAGAAAGTGCCTCAAATTGTAACTCAAAATGTTACTAGAGCCCTCTGAAGCAAAGGGAAGTTTCCCAAGCAATCCATTGTTGAATTACCAAAAAGGAGGAAGACCAAGAAGGCCACCCAAAGCAAGGGAAAGGAGAAGGAAGAAAGTAGCCATGAGAAAGAGAGAGACTTGACATAATTCAGATAAACAATGATGACAACGAAAATGAGGCCAGAATCCTAGAATCTCTCTTGATAAATAGAGAAGAATAAATTCATAATCTAAGAGCGGATCTAGAGAGGTCTAAAAACCTCATTCATTTTTTGCAAATAAAAAACAATCAAATGAGTGCTCACATGGCGGTATATGAGACACGGGCTATCAAGTATCAAAAAAAGGCCTTCAAAGCACAAATTAAGTTGGAAGAACTCATGGGCGAGTTCAATGATATTGAAGAAGAATATCAGCCAAGGAGAAAGAGGCCAAGGACCATGGGACTTAGAAGAGCTTTGGAGAAACAAAAAGAGGAAGAGGCTGCCCTTTTCCAATATTTTCCTCTTACTACTTTATTCACCCAAGAGATAGAAAAAAATAGAGAAGCATGGATTGAAAGGGTGAATGAACACTTGGAGAAGAAGTTGGAAAAGGCCAATAGAGATTTGGACCTTCAAAGAAAAATGACCGGGCACTATAAGAAGCTTAATCAATTTGCCCGACAGAAATTGAAGGCTACACAAAAAAAGCTCAAGGAGGCTCAAAAGAGGCGCCCAGCACCAAAAATGAAGAAAGACATATCAAGGCTTCAAATTTTGGCCTCTGCTTCTCAGCATGCTTCTGAAAACCCATGAGGGTCATACTTGCCAAAACTGGGCAAAATTCGACAAGTTTTGGTTTTTTGACATTTTTGGGCTTTTTGCTAAAAATCATGGGCATCGCCATTTTTGTTTGAAGCATAATCAAAGGATGAAAATGGTATCATTGGATGCCATAATTTCAGGGGCATCTACTCAGCGATTTTTAGATCAATTGAAGATGATTTGGTCCCCCAAAGTGCTGAAAAATAGTCACTTTTTCAACACTCTGCCCTGCATATCAGCAAAGGCTATTTTCTGGGTTTTTCCACACAGGTCAGTTTTTCATAGGCTTTTAGTGATAATTTTGGAGAAAAAAAATCATTTTCAGAAAATAAACATCTATATCCTTCCAACGAGCCATCACAAGCCTCATTTCGACATCGGGAAGGCCTCCAAAAGTTGCCCACAAGACAGGGGATATTTTGCTGATATATTTCTAAAGTATTTTTGTAAAAAATGCAGTTTTCTGAAGTGACTTTTCCTCATGTGCCTTTAGCCTTTTTTAGCCATTTTCAGTTAGGAAAAGTCAATCTAATTTCCTTTTTTATCATTTTTAGGATATTTTTATAGATATTTTGTGCCTTGGGCTTTGCAAAGCCTCAAGGACAAAATCAGATATTTTTGATGGGCCAATGAGCTTGCTAGTTGCACTAGGAGGTTCTCCTTCATCTTGGCCTATATATTCCAAGAGACTTCATTGTAAACAAGGCTGAAATTGATGATATAGAGAAATATATAGTTATACAAGCTTGGAAGAAATACTTGTCTCATGCATTGGATGGTTTCTTGAATGTTTTTGGATGATGAAAGAGGACTGTTGTTGGATTCCTTGACTTGGTAAAATGGTATAGTGTCCCTCTCTGTTATGTTTCTTAGTTTTCATAAATATTTCATGCTCTTTCTTGCTATAAGATAGTAGAGAATAGATTTGAGACATGCCCTTGGAGGCACCTCAGATTTCCTGTTTCATTATAGCTTCTATGTTTTCTTCCTTCTTAGTCATATCAAAGAATCCTTGATTGCTCCTTGATCACTGAAGAAATTGTTTGCTTGTTTCATTTATGGTTTTATGCATGCTAAATATGATTCATGGTATGCCCTGATTACTCATGGCTAGTCATAGCTCCACCTCTGAAACCTTTTCTTTGAATGTTTGATTGTCCTAGTTGAACCAAAGAGGTCTTGTATCGATCTTGCCCTTTGCCTAAAAATCTGAAATCTTAGTTAAAAGTGCCCGATAGCTTGAAATACTATGTCTAGGCATTTCCTCATAGTGCTTTGAGTTGTTTTTTTGTCTTAATTTTCTTTTCCCAAAGTCTGATAGCAATTTCCTAAAGTTAGAGAGTCATATATCTCTATGTATTGCTTGAATTTTTATTTCTATGCATTTATCAGTTTGAAGTTACATTTATCATGATTAATGGTTAGCCCTACCATATAAATGTCAGCTATTGAACTATTTATGTTTGAACGTCTTTGTCCTTCACAAACTTAGTGTCCATCCCACTTCATTTTACCTTAAGATCCATTTTACCTTGATCAAATCGGCTCTTCAACATACCTTGTATCACCATATGAAGCTTTCTTGACCTTTTCGACCCCATAGCCCAGTTGATTTGACAATATTTTTATCTATATTAGTCTTTGATTAGTTCCTCCCTTAAAAAATAAAAAATAAAAACCAAAACCTACTTCACAACTAGCCTAAAATCAGAAACATAAGAAGCAAAACACATAGATATCCCTTACACAAACAGAGAGAGCCCTCTCTGAGTCCAGGAAGGCTAGGTCCTTTGGCTCCAAATATTGGTTTGATGTTACCCTGTCACTTGGCTTGCCAATCAGCCAAATCACAGGACCCTAGCATAATGGTGATCATGGTGGGACTAACTGAGTACATAACAGTCTAGCAAACTCTATAGATTCATTAGTCTTTCAAAATTTAAACAGGCACGCAGTCCATAGAATCATTTAGAGTAAACTCTATTTATTTCACCACCCTAGCAAAGTGATGAATCAGGTTTAGAACACTCTAATAAACCATAGGTTGCACATAAAAACTCAAAAAACCCCAAAAACATCCCCAGATTGGCTTTTCCTAGTTATTGGTGGTGGACCATAAGTACATCTCTATAAAAACAACCAAAAATCCACCTGGCGACTCCACTAACCTCCAGTAGGCCTAAAAACTCCATAAAAACTAAAAATTTCATAAACCATACTTTTCTGTTGACTCGTTCTTTCCAAAACTTAAAATTCATAGTGCAAACTCTGTAATCAGTGACAAACTAAGTATAACTTAGTGATTCAAAAAGCTTCACCTAAACATAGGAGATAAACATAATAAACTTGCAAATAAAACCATTAGCTTGTCCAAACATTCTAGAAAATTGTTGAAACTAAGTGATAAGTCTTTCTTGCAACTCTTCACGTTAAAGTTTTCTAAAAGAAAACTTTTTCCCGAAAGGATCTTTGATAGTATTGGTGGTGGACAATAGAAATCCACCTGGAGACTCCACTAGCCTTCATTTTTGTTTTGACCATTCTTCACATTAGCGAAACCCCTAGAGAGGCCATCCATCCAAAACAATCACAAATATCATCCTCTCTAAACTCTGAATTCGAAATCTGGCTTCACAAAGAATCAATACCAAATCTCATCCAGACCCAAATCCCCCTATCATAGTTAATACCCTAGAGAATATTCCGTTGCAAAATTTCGAAACTGGAAACTTAGCTACCGATAGGTCCATCCGTAAAGCAAGATCTGTACCTGAACATCTCACATCCTTGCAGGATTCCCCATTTGACTTAAAATCATCAAAAACCCTTTTTAGAAGCAAGTCACAAAGTAAAATCAACTTTGACGATATTGAGCCCTTATATTTTAATATAACACGGGGTATAATGAAGTAGAGGTTTTAATATAACATGGATTTTTTATAATGTGGGGATTGGGGTATATTTAGAGTGGAAGTGCTTATCATAAGGTGGGGGTTAGGGTTACATTAAAGTAAGGGGGGTAATGTTTATCAAAGCAAGGGCTTTAAAAAAGGAATCGAGGTGTTAATATAATGGGGTCGGGTAGAATAGGCAGGGTCTATTTATAGTGGGACCTAGGTTAATATTTATTTTAAAATAATGTAAAATTGGGTTTTTATATTATTTTAAACGAATAGAGGGGAATGAGTGAAGGGGAAGGGTATTAGTGAGGAAAAAAAGGTTTTCATCATAGGAAAAAAGGGTTTTAAGAAAGGGGCAAGGCTAAATGAGGGGTTTTAAGGTCAACCATGGGATTTCAGAGTATGAGAGTGTTGGTAAAGGTAAAATGAGAGATAATGGATAGGTTAAATGAAAATAATGAAGGCAGTGGGATTTTTGAAAATAAATGATAGTCAATGAATGTTGTTTTCAGCAGACTGTAAAAAATACACGGTCATCTAGGGATACTGTAGAATACAAGAGACTAACAAGTCACATAAAGTAGTATTTAAAAAAAAAGGTGAGATTATTATATTAAATTTGGAATATGGGGGGGATTTTTTTTTTTTAAGTACAATGTCATCATCAAATTTCAACCTATCACGTCACTACTTGGTATCTACTTAAAATTTTCTTTGAAAATTCATAAATTCTTCATCTGGAAGTCGTTTTCAAAGAAGTTTCTTTTAAACCGGCCTAATTTTTGAGATATTTCCATTGAAGTAGATAGTTTCAACCTTTATAACTTTCATTTTAAAAAATGGAAAGTGCATTCCTGATTATCCTTAACAACACCAATTATTTCCAATGGCTATCCTACATGGTAGACTTACTTAGAAGTAAAGACATTTATAGAATAACATCAGGCCTAGAATCTAAACCTACTGCTGAATATAAAAATACTAAATGGGAAAATAAACAAGATGAAACACAAGGGTTGATAGGAATGTCCATTGCTCAAGATCTTAAGTTTCATATCCAAGAAATTGACTCCCTTGGTGAATCTATGAAAAAGCTAAATACTATTTTTGGTTTTCAAAATGAAATTAGAGCCCGCTAGCTTGAAAATGAGTTACTTACTTGGGCCCCCAATAATTTCTCCTCCATTGAATATTTTTTGTCCAAATTCAAGACACTTAGACTTATCTTAGAAGGTTGTAAGGTTAAAAAGGAAGATGGTAGTCTTATCTATTCCATTATTGCTAAGTTAGGCCCTACATACTCTGTATTTGTTTCCACCTTCCATTCCACTAGAGAAGTCCTCATTTCTCAAGGAACACCCTACAAATACCCCTCTTTTGATGCCTTTACAATTCATTAATAAGAGAACAAGAAAAAATCTAGAGAATAAGAAAATATCTTACACTTTTGTCTTATTAATGTTGGAAACTCTTTTAAGAAATATTTAGTAGCCCAACAGCAACCAAATCAAAATAATCCTAAGAAGAAGTACCCTAAAAACAATGGTCCTAAACCAAATAAGGGTCTTAAGCAATCTCAGCCGCAAATTGAAAAAGAAACTCAACAAACTGATAAGGAAAATAAAAACAAAGGTAAGAAGATAGATAGACATTGCAAATTTTTTAATCGTCATGGACACGTAGAGTAAAAATGTTTTAAGAATAATTAAATAGCAATGAAGAAGCACAACACCCATTTGGAGAACTCTTCAACTTCATATTTGGGAATGGCATTTTCTGCATGTGGTTGTCAAGCATCAAGATCTGGTTATGCATTGAATGTATCTTACTCTTTCCATTCTCATGAGTGGCTCATTCATTTCAGAGCCTCTTACCACATGGAAAAAAATAAAGCCATGTTTTCTTCTTTAAATTATTGTCACTACAAGGAAAATCCACTCTAGCGGATATTTTTAAGGAACCCCTTATAAAAAGACCCCAGACATCTGTTTCTAGCAGAGGTTACTAGAGGAGGTTTGCAAGCGAAGGTGTTTGCAGATGTATTTCTTACGGTGTGCTTACCACCGTAAAACACACCAGTGTATTCAACACGAAAAACACCAATGCGCACAAAACATTGGCACACCGGACACTGTGCGCTCCGTACAAACCCACTCGGTGCATTTCATTTTTATAGCGCATCGAGCCTTTAAAACACATTCGCACTGGTGCCTCATAAAAAGTGCGCGGGAAAAAAAAAACGTCCAGTGTGAAATGACGAAAACACACCGGTGCTCCCATAAAACCCGCGCACCGGAACAGGGTTAAATAAAAAAAATTACGCCCAAAAAACTGCACAAAACATTGGCACACCGGACACCGTGCGCTTCGTACAGACCCGCCTAGTGCGTTTTATTATTGTAGTGTCCTGGTGCTTGACATAGAATCCGTATCAGTGCCTCATAAAAAAGCGTGTGAAAATAGAAACTGCTAGGAGCGGAATGACGAAAACACACTGGGGCACCCATAAACCTGGCGCACCAGAACGAGATTAAATAAATAAAAAAATATGGCCAAAAAACTGAACAAAACATTGGCACATCAGACACCATGCGCTCCATACACACTCGCTCGATGCATTTTATTACTCTAACACACCAGTGCGTTACAGAGCATCCGCACTGGTGCCTCATAAAAAGTGCCCGAAAACATAAACCTCCCAGTGTGGAATGACGAAAACACACTGGTACATCTATAGAATCCCGCGCACCAGAAGGGGGTTAAATAAAAAAAAATTAGGGCCAAAAAACCGTACAAAACATTGGCACACCGGACACCGTGCGCTTCGTACGCACCATTCCAATGCATTGTATGACTGTTGCGCACCGGTACTTTACAGACTGTCTGCACCGGTGCCTCATAAAAATTGCATGAAAACATAAACCGCCTGGTGCGGACTGAAGAAAATGCACCAGTGTGTCTATAAAACCCCGCGCACTGGGAAAGGGTTAAATAAAAAAAAAATTATAGCCAAAAAACCACATTTTTCACTTTTTTCAGTGCTATAGAGTTCTCAAGCACCTGTGCAATTTATCCTTGTCTGAGCCGCCCTGACATCGGTGCTCCCATTGCACTCATTGTACGAACTGTTGTTGTGCATTTCCCACCAATATCAAGCTTGAATTTTGCAAAACGGTGGAGAAATTCTATTTTGCAAATTCTATAGCCAATATGCCTCCTCGACAAGCAAATGTACATGTATTTTTCTTTTTTTTCCATATTTAAACCTTCTAGTGGATTATAACTTCAAATAACCTTAAAATTAACTATTTACAAATATTTTTTATTTTATTTTTATTTTTTATTTATTTATTTTTAATTTATTTATTATTATTTTATTTTTTTCGCGCGATGCGCTCGAGCCGTTCGGCTCGCACTGGTTGGCAGTTTTGCCTGTAAATTTATAGGCTGCACCGCTACCGATGCTAACGATATCCACACTGGTTCCAAGGCAATACCAATAAGCGCATCGTGTTATTTTTAAAAAAATTAAAAATTGTGGTGCAGTCGTTTACCCAGCCGCACCGTTGACAATGTGGAATAGTGGCAACATGGTGCATTGACTAAATGTTCCACTCGAGTGCAGATCATTTTATCAACACACCATGTTGCCGCTATTCCACATTGTCAACAGTTTGGCTTGGTAAACTAGTGCTTACGATATCCACACCGATTCTAGGGCGGTACAGAGGACGCACCGTGTTATTTTTTTTTTTTTTAAAGTGCGGTGCGTTCCGTTATCCTGTTGCACTGTTGACCTAGTTGAATAGCTACAACCCAGTGCATTGACTAAAATTGCAGTCCCGAGTAGGCTATTTTTGTCAATGCATGACTTTTCCTATTTCACCTGGGTCGACGGTGCGGCCTTATTAAAGGCCACACCATTAACTATGTCACGATGGCAGGAGGTTAGTCTGTTGACTTAACTATATGCCCCAGGGCATAGAGTTTTGTCAGCACACCGACCTACTGACACCGTACATAGTCAACGGTGTGCTATAAATTCTTCTCAAGAACCGTCATCGAGGTGCTTAATATTATTAGGTGCACCGATGCCGGTGCGCTCCATAGAAAGATGCACCAGTACTAGTGCGTCACTGTGTTTTCAGCACACCGACTATTTTTTTATTTTTTTTTCAAAAAAATTATATATCTATTTTTCTAAATACATGTGTTATTTAATAAAAAAAAATTTGTTTAATATGTCAATCATTCAGAGACGTGAAAGGAGAGAATAAGGGGAACAACAACAACAACAAGTAGAGCAGTATAATATGGTTCACCTGTGGGAGGCACGAGAGAGGGAGAGAGATGTGTACCCTCGCCCTATTACAGCAGCTACGTAGGGGCTCCTAAGGCAGGTAGGCCTCCTTAAGTTCTATGAGGAGGCTACTTCCCTAAAGGGCCATAATTTGTTTTTGAGACATCTTATCCTAAGGTGGAATGCCCAGCAACAAGCTTTTTGGGTTGGTATCAACCAGTGGTGCATGCCCACTAAGGAGGATATATACTTCATTACAGGGATATCGAGGAGAGGGGTGGATTTTTCCTCATTCCCAGATGTTCTAGTTGGCTATGCAGCAGAGATTTAGTTAGTTTACTCGTAGAGATACATTGGAGAAAATGTACTGTCTCTTGTAGAGTTTCAGGTTGCTGGTGGTCAGTTACGTATTGGTGCATTTGGTAGGGAGGAGGTGCAATGTCTCTCACTTATCATTTCCACCATTTCACACAACACCAGCGACGGGCGATGCATTAGTTGCCCGCTTCTATGCTATGTTGATTCTTTAGTACAGGAGCCATGACTTGTCAGGTGGTCTGCCATTTTTTTTGCGGCAGTTCTGTAAAGCCTTAGATAGATGCCGTGCTCATTTACAAGGGAGGGTGAACTTCCCTTTTTCTTCAGAGATTTTTTGTTTATTTTTTGAGAGGTTTCCAGAGACAAGGCATACTTTTCTTCAGCAGCCTCGTAGGATGACGTTTGAGGCACGCATGCAAATGTGGGGTCAGATGATGCCCAAGAGGAGTGACATTAAGTTTTTCACGAGGATATCACAGGATGCACTAGAGTTGCTAGCCAGTGTTGATGAGCATCCCTTCGTTATGGTCCCCTATCTTTACGTGGGTTTGGATTGGAAAGGGTGTGCCAACATCCTCTCCAAAGCTGATGAGACACCAGATGATAGAGGTAATATTATTGCTTTATATATTTAAAATTATTCTATCATGTTGTTTAACTTTTTTTTATTAAATTGTGTAATGAATTGTCTAATTATTGTTGTGTACTTGTATATATTTTGTACACATTGGCCCTTTTGATGGTGAGGAGATGCCGGCACCAGTACCACATGATCTAGGTGTGGATCCAGCTAATGATGATCAGGGCATGGCAGATGTCGAGGATCATCAGGAGGCTACTGCTAGGCATGGTTGACATGGTGCTAGATACCAGATGGAGTTGGGGACAAACTCAGTGCATTGATTGTTGAGGTGGGCATCAGGTCCACTCATTACAGAGACATAGAGGCCGATGATAGGCTATTACAGATGTGGAGAGGCATGCCACGTGACATGTACAGCCTGATGCGGCATGTTGTAGGAGTTACGAAAAATTTTAAGCGACTGACGAGCACTGTTGAACGTTATAGGTGTGGTTGTGACGTAGCCAGTGATGGACAGTCCACGAGCAACAACTCTTCATCTCATGATCATTCACCTCGTGCTGTGTCAGATGAGCATGAGCCTCCACTAGCGTCTAGCAGAAGTCATCATGGAGATGAGGCTGGACCATCGGCCACATCCAGTCAGTAGCCTACAACATCCATTAGTACTCATGATCATGAGCAGGGCGTTGGACCATAGACCGTCGAGGCTACGCCATTGACTGAGCAGGCCTCCACTAGTATTGATATTGATGTTGTACTACCACCAGTAAATCCATGACATTTATATTACAGTTGTATATTTTTAACATTATTCAATTATATATATATATATATATATATATATATATATATATATATATATATATATATATATATATATATATATATGGTCCATGTATTTTATGTTCATGTTGCATTTGTACTTAATTTACATGTTGGTGATCATCATGATGTGTATATTGTTAGGTCATGTTAGATATGTGCATTTAATGTGTATGTGATGATAGCATGAGTTATTTGACATGAGATATATATTTGATGTTTGTGTTGTGATGAATATGTTAATATATAATGTTAATTGTGTTTTGTTAGATGATCATGATCATGATCATGATGATGTTAGCGATTTTGAATGTGTTTTTTAGTCAAATATGATGTTTGTACGATGGTTATCATGAACGTGACATTTATTAATTAATTTAATACTAAATGATTATGATATTGTAAAATTGTAATATTTGTAATTCTAATTGTATGTAAATTTCTAAAATTGTAATTGTAATGGTATATATGTAAATTTGTAAAATTGTAATTGTATTTATGTAAAATTCTAAAATTGTAGTTGTAATTGTACGTGAAATTGTAAAATTGTAATTGTAATTGTAATTGTAATTCTAATGGTATGTAAAATATTTGTAAAATTTTAATTGTATCACTCGGAATTGATTGTAATTGTAAAATTGTAATTGTATGTAAAATTCTAAAATTGTAATTGTAATTATATGTGAAATTGTAAAATTGTAATTCTAATTTTAATTGTATGTAAAATATTTGTAAAAATTTAATTTTATTAATGTGAGATGAATTTATTAAAATTTATAAATTTATAAATTTTAAATAATTGTAAAATAATAAATCTAGAATAATATGATTTATTGTGACATAATAAAGTTTAGAAAATAATGCAAATAAATTCACGTACTTTAGAATTATCATTATTTTATTATGATCTTAGATACAAAAAAATGAACCAATTTATACAGTATGCCATTATTATTGAGATCAACATAATTTCAAATAATTATCAAGTGAATTATTGATTTTAACATTAACACAATGCAAATTACCAATTAATTCAAAATACATATTATAATGTTTTGAAAAACCCATCTTAAAAAGTATAAATATTGATGAAATAACACATGTACCATATCACTCTCGGTTCTCCTGATCACCCCCATTATCTTCTAGTTCGCATGGCATGATAACGCTATTGTTCTTAAAAATATGTTTTGATCTAGGGCCATGTGTCAATACGAACCACTAATCCCTATCCAACACATCTGGGTAAAAAAACACCTATTTGCAGTGTTTAGGGAAAACATAGGGCTCCTTAGCTTCATCCCACATCTTTCTAGAGTTGATACATATCAACTTACTATCGCAATCTTCCTTTAAATTATTCTGATCAAAGGTGTCCCACCACTTGCACCTAAAAATAACACATTGGAAAGAAGAGAAATCCACTTCAATGATCTCTTGTATCTTTGCGACGTAACCTAACGTCCCTCGTACTAGGTTTTGATCACGATGGCTAGATCGACTAGATTGATCGAACTCAACTTCCACTCCACATTCTTGTGTGATGTTTCCAGCATTAACATTTTCTGTGTGAAAATGGTGTCCATATGCCCACATAGATGGGAACAAATGCACCTATTATAAAAAAGTTTAAAAAATCATAGTGTCATGTGTCTATAATAAGCCAACAGTTAAAATATGAAATGTAGATGTCCTAATATAAGTTTCAAATTTACATATAAATTAAAAATATTTTTATTGAGTTGTTGCACCCAATCCCTATGTTTAGCGCATCCTCTTCAACACACGGGTAATGACCAGTAGCATCATATTTCTCTCTGACTTGGTCAAAAACCCAACTGTTGGGCATATTTTTGGCATATTTTCTTTTAAATGATCAGGATAATGCACACTTCTACCATTCAACCATCTGAATTCTCTCCCATCACTATCCCATTTCATCCTCTTTTGTTCGTACAATGTGACCCACAATTGTGTCGCTTCAGAATTGTAAAGAACGAATTTATTGATTGCTTCAATTTCTGCATTCGCTGTTGAAATCAAACCAACATTATATAGTACTTAGAGATCAAAATATACATTATATCGAAGTTTAACATGAATATTAATTACTTTTTGTAAATTTGAAAATTATAAGTCGCTTACTCTTTATCAAGCACTTTTTTCCACTCTTTTTTAGCAACTCCCCTTCTCTTTTGTCTTCATCCTTTTCATCATCCCAAATCACCGCACCTGGTCTGTTTTTGATCTACTTGATGTACTCACTGGCATAATAAAATGACTCATACAATATGTACCCCTCTGCCATAGACCCCTTGAGTTTTTCCCTTTTTCAAACAAAACCTTTCAATTTGTTCATGTACCTCTCTAAGAAGAACATCCAATGACAAAAAACCACCCCAAATAATTCAAACTCATCTACTAGGTGGATTAGAAGATGAACCTGTAAGTCCATGAAACTCGTCGTCAGTTCCTTCTAAAACATACAAACAATCTCAACTATCTCTTGACGCCACTGTGGAATGCTAGCCATATGAATCTCCTTTGACGTGATCCAATGTACAAATGCAGATAATTTAGATATGGCATGTCCTAGGTCTTGAGGGGATTCATGTTTCACACACCCACGCATGACCAAAGGATAATGACACTGCAAAGTTATAAACACGTGCAATAATATACAAAATTAGTTATGTTTTATGATCCCCGCATGGGATAAAATTTATTAATATAACAAATAATAAAATCATGCCTTTGACATTATACATACTCTTAGAAGATTCAAATGGTCATGCGATTTCAACCCCGACAAAGAAGCAGCATCGTATTGAAGACCTGTATGAAGTTGGCACCCTAACATCCATTATAACTTCCTTTGCCAAAGATATATCATATTTTTTTTAAATCCATGGGACATCACCTTCTTTGAAAAATCATGAATTAGAGGGATCAACGCCTGCCTCTGATCCCGTACTTTCTAATCGTCTTAGCCAATGTTTCTTTTTAGTTTTTGAAGTAATAAGATCTTTCCTAACAACCAATGTGTCACTTTGTTTCAATGATATGTGCCTCCATAAATAAGATGAAACATTTTTAAATATATGCATGGGATCTAATAAGTGGGAAATCTTAAGGTGCTCCCAATATGGGAGGTCATAAAAGGTAGATTTCCTTTTCATCCCAATGGGAAATTTCTCAATATAGGTGTTGAAGAAATCTGGATCATCGAACATAGGCTCCCCATTTGAATCGAACATTTATATAAACTCCTTCTCCTTCTCTCTCTCATATGCTCTAAGCCATTCAGCTAGTGTCATTATTGGAGGCCTTTGGGTTCTCTCTCGTTTACCATTGAAAGTGGACGCTTCTCTTCTGTAAGGGTTTTCTTCTAGTAGGAATACCCTAGAGTAATTATACACTGACTTTCGTAGGTCCTTGGACCATCTAGATTTTAGAGAAGGTCCACAACATTTACATCCAAAATACCCTTTTGTTACAAGACCTGCGAGATTATATTTGTATAAACTAATTAATATGCATGGCATGTTAAATAATATCATGAAGATAAAAATAAATATTACAACGAATTAAATAACTAATATGTGAAAGAATATTGTTACGTATATAAAAAAATCAATAAATTAAACATGTGATTTACTAGAGAAAACTCCTAAGCCTGGATAATCATGTGTCGTGTAAGCACATATGCCATACAATGTAAAACTCCTCTCTACTATGATGGGTCTTGATACATTGTATACATTTATCCCATCCCATAATTCCTTCAATTCATCTAGTAGTGGTTATAAGTAGACATCCATATTCTATTAGGGGAATTTTGAGGTCTCAAATGGGCCTCCTAAGGAAATAATTAAATAATAGCTAAATCAATAAAATAATATTTATGAATTTGAAATTCACTTTTTGCATCACAATCCATGTAAGCATGGTGAAATTCAATTCAAAAGTTGTACCAAAATAAAATTAATAAAAAAATTGTATTGATGTGACTATAAATAAGAATGAGTTTTTCAAGAAAAAGTCATTATCATTTAACAACTAATGCATTTGTCCTTTGTACTTAAATAACTTAAAATAAAATATAAATATATGTGAAATGAAATTTACTAAGAGTACTTTACTTTGACTTTAAAAATAATTAGAGCACTACCATGGTTAACCATGAGTTTTTATCCACCATTGAGAATGTGACAAATAGGTACATTTAACTCAAGAAATGCCACCTCAACCATTAGGGATGATGTCATTCCCTAAAATGTGATTGGTTCTCATAAAGTGAATTTCGATTATACACTTTCCTTAGGAGGCCCATTTTAGACCTCAAAATTCCCCTAATGCTTCACTTGTCTTCTTCCAGGGACTATGAGAGCCAACATAAGATGTTTGTTCATCACAGACAACCATGGGGGGATATTGTTATTGATCACTACTACAGGCCAAACATAATAGTTGGTGTTCTGGAGGGAATATGGGTTGACGCCATCCATGGATATGCTGAGTTGTAGACTTCATACTTCATCCTTGATTTTTTCGGGCCATGTATCCTCTATATGCTTCATGGCTATTGAACCAGTTGGGATTCACATAACTCCCAACTCACTTCTGTGTGAGGCATGCCATCCCTACAACATAGCTAATTCTTTACAACGAAAGAGCCTTTCAATCCTTGGGATTATAGGCATGTGCCTCAATATCTTAAATGGAGGACCAATACGTGATTTACCCTTATTTTTTTATTTATCATACCTGTCATTCCCACATTTCGGACACATATCTTTGTCTGCATATTCTCCTCTATATAGAATACAATCATTTGGACATGCATGATGTTGGTGTCCCGTGTTTTGATATTTTGGAAAATCAAAAGACAAGGCAACATCAGAACCAATCTTTAGAGTTCCAGGATCTAGTCCTCCTGTTCTCAGAGAGGGATCTCTCAAATGTTTTTTTGCAAAGGTTTATCTTGTGTGCTTTGAGTATTGGTTTTATACTAGTTATTAAATGCAGGTGTTTATTTGTTTGTTTGGTTGAATTGATACAACAGAACATGAAAGGTCTAGGAAAGATATATAGAATGGAGAAACATCTGGTTCATTGGGCAATGGAGTCAAGAAGAGGTCATAACATACTCATCAATGGATATGGGATATCAGAGGGAAAATCTAACTTGGCCACAGGATCCTTTGGTTTTGGAATGAGATGGACATCAATGATTTGGAAAGAGAAGTTTAATTCTCAAACAAAGGGAATTTGAAAGCACAACTTGAACAATAAAGAGCTATTTGGTAGACAGGGCTAGCCATAAATTCTACAAATCACACCTTTAATAAAATAATGATTTCAAAACAACTTTTAAAATGAAATCTAAAATTCGGGGAACACCCTATTTCCTCAAAGATTTTATTTCAAATGACTTAGAAAACATAAAATATTCACTGATAATTGCAGTCATAGAAGAGGGAACACCTAACACATCTATGATTACACCTATAAAGAATTTTTAAGACAACTGTTTAAGTAAGCACAAAGGGCAAGATCAGAACATACCTCCTTGGCTTACTGTAAACAGAAATACTTCAAAGGGAGACTTCAATAACAGCCTTTTAAGTGGCAGCAGACAAGTAGGGAGAACCATAAATCATGCTGAACCATCTTATTCAAACTATCATAGAAATAAACAAGCATGAGGACTAAAGAGAGAGATTAAAGACTCTAAAATACCTCAGCAGAAGAAAACATGAAACAGTGAAGGATGAACAGGTCTAAGGTGTTTCCAGGAGTCATTTCTTAGCCTAAAAATTTCAACCTACTGTAGTAAGAAATTATGGAACAGAATGAAAACAGGAGAAAACATTAAACAGTTCAGAATAATTTACCAACAGCCAAGCTCATGGATCCAATGATAGAGCCTTCTCAGGAACAAGCATGCAACAACATCATCAAGGCTTCCAAGACTTCAATTTGTTCTTCAACTTCAGCA
This sequence comes from Pinus albicaulis, assembly GCA_034641835.2. Lineage (NCBI taxonomy): Eukaryota > Viridiplantae > Streptophyta > Pinopsida > Pinales > Pinaceae > Pinus > Pinus albicaulis. The sequence goes on along the minus strand of CM076575.1, from coordinate 874,527,124 downwards.
GACTATGTATTATTTCAGAGAGTTTCAGTATTACAACTAGTGATCAGCGAACCAACTTCTCATCTTCTATAGAAGTATTTATAGAAGAATGAGGAGGTGAGATCTGATAAAGATCTCCAAAGACAATTAATACAGTCTTAATGGCTTCTGGGCCTTTGGGGGGCTCAATGAAGAAGCTCTTGATATTTCCTCTGTATTAATTGGTTTACATTAACTATTAGGCTTGTTGGAAATAATTTGTTGACTTCAAGGCTCCTGGTTATCCTTGTAATAACTTTTGCTGACAGTTTACAATAAGTTCCTTTGGTTGAAATAACTGTTCAGCTGTATTGATGCAAAATATCTCCTGGTCTAGTAATAACTTCGATCTTATTTTGATTTCTTTGAGGTTGTAGGTGGCTTTGTGGTAGCTGGGGGATTCAATTAGCCCCTGATGTGGCAGCATAGGCTTTATGTCTGATAAAACAATCTAATTTCTTTTTAACTGTGTTTTAATTGGAAGGTTTTGGCTTTCGATAATCAATCTTAGCCATAATCCTCATAAATCTGTCTTTAGTCTTCCGTACTGGTGCGTTTTTGTCTTCGACCCTGATACTCTTCGATTTGTGATTGACTTGCTGTATTTTTTGGTGTGCAGGGCTAGGTAGGGGTGATATGGCATCAATGCCTCATGAACCATTGATGAAATGTGAATTTTAAACCCTGCGAATGATTTTCTTTTATGAATCAAATGCGGGAGGATCGTCACCCTCTGCCTTTAAATTTTCTTCAGACATAGTGGAAAAAACCATTGGAACCCTGCAAAATACAAATAATGTTATAAAATCCTACATTTATAATTTTACTGCTTCAAAAGGCGCGTGGAGAGAGCGTGGCCATTGGATGGCATCATCCAACGGTCGAGATTGATTAGAGGAGGTCAAAGGAGAGTGGGGGAGGAAGTTAAATCGGAACCATTAATCGCGCAGAGATCAACGGTCGAGAGCGAGGGTGACTAAACAACGTGAAGGGGTCACGTTATTTAGAAAGGTAAAATAAAAATGGGAAAAAAGGTTTAAAACCTTTGTTTCGGTGAAAAAATGATCAAAAATCATGTTCGGGGTTTGGGACGATCGTGGGCCGTCGGATGAGATTGGCCCATGCGATCAACGACGGAGAACATGTGCCAATAAACCTTAGGAAAATTCCCGGACATCAAATTTTCAATAAAATCCAGATGAATAAAACTCCCGGGTCTGGAAATGTTGACTGGATGAGGAATTAGGGTGATGAATTTTGGGCCGTTGATCTGTATATCAGATTGACAGCAGAGATGCTTTTAACACTGCGTCGTACCCCGAGTTATTGCATGGGCATCTTTAGAGAGCGACTACCATTCGATGAGCGGCCTCAGATCGGACGACGCGCATCAATATCGCGCCCACTCCACATCCGACCTTTAACACGCGATGAGGGCGGTATTTTGAACAGTTATCAAGGCCACGCGTCGGGCGGTGAATGGAATCACTGCCGATTGGGAAAAAACTACCCTCCGCTTGAAAGCGGTGCGATCGATTCCACCCGGTTTTTGCAATAGTGAGTATTTGGCAGGGACCACCGGGGCGATGGATTGCACGTCGTTGATCTGCGGGTCAGATCGACGGTGGAGAGCGATTAGGACCTTTACACCGGCGGAAACTTTATTATATAATAAAAATGACAAATTTATATAAAACTAAGGTTTAAACTTCGGGGCGAGAGATTAAATTTCAAATAATTTTCGGCACCCGTCTGCGGGGCCATGGTCTATATGGAAAGCCATACAACCCGGGGGGTTAATGGATGAAGGGCTAATTGCAATCGGGCGATGCAATAAGCGCTTGGAAAGCTCACGCTTGGTTCAAGCACCAAGACGCATGGAGGGGAAGGGTTAAAGACTTAGCCCAAGGGGGCTTAAGTCTATAATATATAAAAAATGTGATTTTTATAGATTTTCAATGATTTTCAAAGGAGTTTGAGGGTTTTGATAAGGCTAAGAAAGGGTCTTAAACCTTATCGAAGGGTTTTGATGAAGGGGAAAGGGGGAAAACATGAAAAATGAAAGATTTTATGGGGGATGAAGGGGTTAAAATGGGGTTAGTTTTGGAAGAGGATGGAGGAGGAAAAATGGATTTTTCAGCAGTATTTTGGCTTTGAAATCAGCAAAATTTCTGAGTGTGAAATGAACACAGCAGTGAAGATTTAGACAGAGGTATGAGGCCTTTTGAGAGTATTTAAGAGCCAACACTTTTTAGCAATAAAATTTTTTCCTTGAAGGCTTCAGAAAATGATTTAGCCACCTTTTGATATAACAAATTTTTATAGGTGGCTAACAGTGGCTCTACTTGGGGATGGTGACTTCTTGAAGACATCAAGAACTTCAGACTTGCTTTCTCTGGGAAGCTGATCAATTGTATCATCCATTGGGCTACCTTTATTTTTGTGGATGATATTCTTATGCTCTGAAAACATATTAGCAACCATACAAACAATGGATCTCCATCAATACAATCTTTCTACCTACCCAATCCTACTGATCTAACATTTTTTCTTATTTAGAGTGCACTTGGATTGGAAAAATCTTTCACAACATTTTATTCTTTTGAAAGGAGGAAATCTAATCTATTTCTACTCCTTATTTCTCCATGGACTCAGATTAAACAGTTGAGCCCATATGATTCTCTACCTAATCTACTGTCTGTTGGGATTAAACTGTCCAACGGACTTTATTCTCTAAATTCTACAACATAAATTTGAAAAGCACTCAAGTTAGGATTGAACAATCTAACTTGGTGTTGGTCTATGGCATAAAAACAAGTTGCACATAGAAATGATTTTGCACAAAACTTTTAAAACAAAGATGGAAGGCTTGAGATCTGAAATTTGAAAGCATTTCCTTCCTCTTTTCTGCAGCTCTGTTTTGACTCTACTTGAGCTGTCTTTGCTTATCCTCTGGTTCAGATTTTGAGCTAATTAGAACTAGATTTACCTCTTCTTTGACTCATAATTTGAAATAAATTTGAGTCGTCCTTTCTTTGAAATTTTAGGTTCATATTTTGAGCATGTTTGAACCTTTAATTTCTATCCTAAACTATATACTGATAAGCCAAGATTAAACAGTTTGGCAAATCGAATTCACTATCCTATCAGCAGAAAATTAAAAGCTAATTAGTCAAGATTAAACTGTTTGACTAACTAGAAGTGTGTTTTTCAGGAGTGTCATTTGATCTTGCACACTTTTATATTTATTTCTCTTTTTTGGTATGGGGCTATACCTTTCTTGTTTTCACAATCTTCCCTCTTTTCTTTCTTTTCTTTGTTTTTGTATTTTTTATTTTCATAAATTTGAATGCAATGTTTAGACTATGATATTTACAATGACAAAATAGAATTCTTTGAAACTTATGATTCTTGGCAGAAGTAATTTTTGAGCATTCTGCCATTGACAGGACCTCCATACAGATCTTCTCCATTCAATTCTTTCAAGAAAAATACATTGTAACCCCTTTCAACATGAACAATATAGGGACCTTTCCACAAGTTCTCAAACTTGCCATGTTTTCCCTTCTCTTCTCTCCTTGAATCCCACTTAATAACAGCATTTCCAACTTGGAAATTGTTGGCCTTAGTCCTCTTATCAAATAATTCCTTTACATTTTCTTGGACCAACTGTGTTCTCTCATAAACTTCTTCTTTGGTCTGCTGTAAATGGATTGTTTGGTTGATTCTTCTATGCATATCATTCTCTTCAATCTACACTTCTTGAAGGAGTTTCATGACTCGCACTCATAATGAGGTGGGAAAGACTGCATCCATGCCATAAACTAGCTGATAAGCGGACATATTTATTGATTTATTTGTAGTTAGCCTCTCAACCCATAAGGCATGAACTAGTTTACTGTGCCATGATTTTTTATTTTGTTCCAACAACTTTTTAATGATATTGATGAGGCTCTTGTTGGAAGATTCAGCTAATCCATTTCCTTGGGTATATTAAGTAGTGGAATGGCCCAAGGTTATGTGGTATTTATAACAGAAATCAACCATCTTCTTAGATTTAAAAGCAGTAGCATTTTCTGTTATGATTTTTCTGGGACAACCGAATCTGGATAGGATATTGGTTTCAAGAAACTTAATAATGAAAAATTCATTAGCATTCCCGAAAGGTATAGCTTCTATCCACTTGGTAAAGAAGTCAGTGGCTGTGAGGATCCACTTATGTTGAGCTGAGGAGGATGGATGAATTTCCCCAATGAAGTCTAAAACCCATTGTTGAAAGGGTGCCTCAACTCTGATGGGATGTAAGGGTAAGGGAAGGAGTTTTCTTTTGCCATCAAAGATTTGACACTTATGGCAAGTCATGACCAACTTCTGAGTGTCTGGTAAAAGGGTAGGCCTATAGTAACCAGATCTAAGAATTTTTTTCACTATGGCCTTCCAGTAGAGGTGTCCTCCACATTCTTCATCATGCAACTCATGCATGATTTTTCCTGCATCATCTTCCAGTAAACATTTAAGTAAAAATCCAACAACATTTTTCCAATATAATACCCCATCTAAGATGAAAAAACTCAAAGCCTTTTGTTTCAAAAATCTAGCTTTAGTTTTGGACAAAGAAGGAGGGGTATTTAAATATAAAAGCACATAAATAATGTTAGCATACCAAGGAGAATTTAGAAACGTTTCTTCAATAAACGGAGCAGTAGATTCTTCTATTTCTTCCGAGATATCTATCATATTCATGTCTAGTTCCTGGAAGTTAGACTTAGGCATAAGTTTTGCTAATCCTTGCCCTTTAACTAGTTCGGTGGGCCTGATTTCTAAGTCATACTCAAGAATAGTTGCAATCCATTTTCCCCTTTTACCATCAGGGTCTTGACTTAGAATGTCTTTGACAACAGTATGTGGAACAAAAGAAATTATGTGAGAGTGTAAAATATAGACCCTAAAGTCTTTTAAAGCTTTCACTAATGCTAAGGCTTGCTTATCCATGACGTTATATATGAGAGGAGAATCTCTTAAGGCCCTACTAGAGAAAGATATTGGTTGTTCTTTCCCCAAGTCATTATTTTGAAGTAATAGTGCAGCTATTGTATGCTCAGATGCAAAAGAAAAGATATAAAATTATTTGGTGAAATCTGGACCAATCAGGACTGGTGTTTGAGTAAGAGCTTATTTGACCAGTTAGAATGATTGTTTAGCTGGTAAAGTCCATTTAATACCAACATATTTCTTAAGCATGTTTGTAATGTTATTTAATAGCTCAGCAAGGTTGGGGATGAACCTCCTCAAAAAATTAATCTTTCCAATGAAAGATTGTAATTCTTTGAGGCTTCTTGGATGGCCGATCTACAATATGCCATCTAACCTTGTAGGGTCTATTTTGATTCCCTCTTCCAAAATTATATGGTCAAGAATTTTACCTTCTTGGAGACCAAAGAGTGTTTTCTTGGGATTCAATGATAAGCCAAATTTCCTACACTTCTCAAAAACTTTTCTTAGGTGAATCAAATGTTCCTCATCAGTTTTTGAGAAAAAAGTTATGTCATCAAGGTAAATGATTATGAAATATCCAATATCTTCAGAAAAGGCTATGTCCATGGCCCTTTGGAAGGTGGCCCCTGCATTCATTAATCCGAAAGGCATTTTGACATACATAAAGGTGCCCCAAGGTGTGGTAAAAGCATTTTTGATTTGATCACTTGGGAACATTAACACCTGGTTGTAACCTAGAACCCATCTAAGAGGGATATCCTTTTTTACCCAACCACCCTTTGAAGTATATGGTCCATCTTGGGTAAGGGGTAGTTGTCTTTTAAAGAGGCTCTGTTTAAATTTCTGAAGTCAATACAGAGCCTGATTTCCCCTATTTTCTTTCTAACAGAAACCAAGTTTGATACCCACTTTGAATATCTAATTGGTATAATGATCCTAGTAGCATGCATATTTTCAATTTCTGCCTTAACTAAAGGTAATAAAATAGGGTTTATTCTCCTTAGTTTTTGTTTAAAAGGCTTTTGATTTTCCTTCAAAGGGATTTTATGCTGGATGATCTTGGTATCATACAATTTTAGGTCTTTGTATCCCCAAACAAAAACATCTTTAAATTCTTTGAATAGCTCTACGTACTAAAATTGTATGTGAGCTGGGAGAGTGCTGGATAGCTTGATCATCTTGGGTTTTGCTAGACTGCCTATGTTATGCTCTTTTACATTGGTTTCCACAGGCTCCATTCTTGGTTCTTTGGCTACATTGTTAAAATAAAAAAGGTGTTCTAAAGGTGCTAGACCTCTTGGAATTTTATCATTTTTGCATTGTAAAACTTCCAAGTCTTCTTGGTATGTATTTTCAGTTATCTCTACTTCAAAAGGATTCTCATAATGATTTATATCAGCAGTATATTTCATTTCAACTTTTGGGATTTGTTCAGTATATAAACAATTTTCTTTATGGCTGGTTTTTTATATTGGTATGTTGAAATCATTTTCTGATTTCAAGAAATCATCTATGTGTTTTTCAAAATCAAACACTTGCCAGTGATCTTCGTTATCGAGCACAACAGGCCTTTGTTTTACCTTCACACTGAGTTTTTCATTTATTTCTGGTATTTGGCAATTGATGGCATTGGAAGTGAGTTCATTTGCTAGATGATTTAGTGCTCTTGGAATGAAAATAAGTTCATACTTTTCAAAGGTTTTCAATAGATCAAGGGCAGCATTCCGATATTCCCTATGCCTTGGATTTCTAGCTGAGTATTCTCCTTTGATCTGTCTTATGATAAGTTCAGATCTCCTAGGATTGATATCCTTTGGGCATCTAATGTTTTAAGCAATTGTAAGCCCGGGAGGAGTGCTTCATACTCATCAATATTGTTAGTGCATGGGAAATCTAATTTATATGAAAAAATCTGATTCATATTTTGAATCCAAACGCCTGCCCCTGCACTTGTTTTATTACAAGATCCATCAAATTTTATTGTTCAGAGTATGCCATCCTTGTTTTCATTCTCTTGTTGTTGTTGATTTTCAATGTTTTGAATTTGATTCGAGGGAAGATTTGATTGTCCTAGTGAACTGATTGGGTCCATGTTTTCCTTATCTTGTTGAGTGATTTCATCTTCATTACATAAGATAAAGGAATCTAAACTCTATTGAATAGAATAGATTGGAGATTTTTTTGGTTTGTCTATGTTGCTGACCATGTACTTCATGTGGGATTCCCTGTATAGTCTTCTGTTTTGGCTAAAAACAGGGATGTTGGCATAAGATATGTCCATTTGAAGGCTTCCCTGAAGTTTGGATCCCCAAGATCTTGATAATTTCATGCCATACTTAGGGGGAATGTTAGCTACAACTATGTCCATGACTAAATTCTTAGCAGGGATTTGGTCTAAGTTAACACACAAATCTTTGATTAAACCCAAACATTTGACTCTGATTGAGTCCAAGGAATACAAATCTTTGTATGGTTTAGTAATTTCTAAGCCTAAGCTTTCCATCACTACCTTGGGCATTAGATTGTGTGAAGCTCCTGAGTCTAACATGGCATTGTGTAAAATTTTCTCATGTATGTTCAGGCTAACATAAAAGGGAGCAACAACCCCTTCTTGGTATTTCCCTTCAACTTATAGACCAAACAACAACTCAGGTTTGTCATCTGTCAAGATTAAGGTGTCAGTATCACTTCCTAAGTTCAAAGCTTTCAAAAGTTGGTTTTTGTACACTTCTTGGGTTACTAGTTCAGCTAGGGGAATGGTAATTTTTATCTTAATAATCTCTCCCTCAAGGCTGAAAGGAATAATTGACTTGTTCATATTTACATCTGGCTTTTCAATTGAATTCTTTTTAGCACTTTTGATGTGCTGAACCTTGTTTGGACTGGTAATTGGGATAGTTTTATTAGGACCACTAGCTGAAGTGCTAGGGGTACTCTGTTCAACATCTTGCTGGACACTTTTGTCTTTGTTTATGTCTGGTTTCTTGGTCAAAATGTTGGTTTTTTCTGCTGTCTTTTTGGGCTGAGTTTATGTGTCTTTCTTGATAGCAGAATTAGTGTTTTTTTCCTTTGAATTATCTATGTTCCCCTTGCTCCTAATATCATATTGTTTGTGCACCTCCATTATTAAATTTTCGAACCACAATATATAGTCATCAGAATCTTCATAGGTGTTTGTAATTTGATTAGAAAATAAACCTTGTTCTTCTTCAATGAGGAAAACATCATCCCCACTGTCTGATCCAATCAAGTTTACATGAGATTCTCCCAATCTTTCCAACTCCCTATCTTCCTCATATTGATCTACATAGTTCTGTTGGAAGGGAGGTCTAATCTGTTGGTCACTTTTTTTTTTCTTATCTTGATTGCTTTCTCTTCTATAATTCTGATTTCTATTTTTGTTTTGGTTATTTTGAGGTTCTCTTGGTGGCACTCTCTCATTCAAATTGATCTTTTCAAGCATCTTCTCCATCACCTTCACTAGGTTGTCAATTTTTGTGTCAGAAGTTGAGGCTAAGGGTAGTAGATCATCTTTATAAGTTACCCTCTTCTCTGATCTCAACCTATTTCTTTTCTCAATTATGTTTGCTTCTATGCTCACAAATCCTTTCTACATGTCTTCTAAGGTTAAGTAGTCTCTCTCCCTTAACTGATACATCATGTCAGCATCAAGGCCTTCGGGATATCTTACTAATTCCATGCCTTGAGGAGGTTTCATGTGAGGTGGAAGAGCATTGTAAACGCTATTGAACCTAGTGGAGTAGTCATGAACACTCTCTCCTTGATTTCTCTTGAGGCTGCTATATTATGCTAGTATTTGGAGAGGATTCGTTTTGGGTTCCCATTTGTTGATGAATGTTTGATGCAAGGCAGGGAGATCATTTATGCTGTTAGGAGGTAAGTTTTTAAACCATTTCTTTACATCTCCTCCTAAACTTTGGGTGAATATTCTCATCTTCACCGTTTCTTCTTCTATCTCCATGTAATCGAAAGCATATTCCATCCTATCTACATGTTGTTGAGCTGTTGTAGACTCTTTTCCAGTGAAATGAGGGATTTTGGATTGGTAATCATTTGGTAGGGGAAGTAGAGGTTGTGGTAACACTAATGGGGCATACCATGTTGCCATGGATGGAAATAAGGGTGGATTTACAAAAGTGAAAGTGGGCTGAAATGGAGTGTTTTGAACAGTGGTAGTATGAATTGGAGTGGAAGAAATACTTGGGCCAGCAAAATGATTTTGAGCATACTTGTTATGGAAAAGACTAAAGTGATGAAGACGCTGGGAATCAGAAGGAGTGGAAGGTGAGGCTTCTCTACTGAAGCTTTGTTGCAAATTTTCAATGTCAAGATTGGTTTGGTTTAAATCACCTTGAGATCTAGTTCTAAAGATGTTCTTTGTATGATGTAAATAAAAGTGTGAATCCTCCAAAACAACAAGGTTTTCAGGGAAAGATTTTGTTCTTAAGAGGCTCCTATTAGCAACCGATTTTCTAGAGTCAGAAGTCTGCCACAAAATTATTTCTATATTTTCAACGATTAAAGGAGGATTTGGGTCTGGATGGGATCTAGTGTTGATCCTATGTGAAGCCAGACTTCTTTTCAAAAATGAGAGAGGTTGAGGTTTTTAGGGATTGTTTTTTGGGAGCTTCACCTCTCAGGAAGTCTTATCTAGTATGGGACTAGGCTTCTAAACTTCCTCAAGGCTGGTTAACACAATCCTAAAGATAGTTGGGAACCAAGACGAGTAATAGGCCTACTGGAGCTAGTGGAGTCGCTAGGTGGAAACTTTTTAGCTTTTATGAAGGTAAAATATTGGATGGTTCCACCACCATGTTTATTATGAAGCCAAACTGAAATGTTTTTGGGTTTTTATAAGTTTCTTGATCTTATAGGTTATGAGAGTGTCCTAAATGTGACTTAACACTTATCTAGGGTGTCAAACATACAGATTTCACTCTTATGGCTTGGTAACTGAAAACTTAAAGTTTTAATAAGCTTCTAAGAGAATCCTAAGGGTTTACTTAGTTTGTCACTGATTCAAATAAGTCCTATCATGATTACCATTATGCTGGGTAGTGCTTGAAGAAGGTTACTTATGTTATAATAGGCAGTGAGTGTTTAATTTTGAAAATTTTACTCAGTGTCCCACCGTAATCGCCATTATGTTGGTGTCTCGTGTTTTGATATTTTGGAAAATTAAAAGACAAGGCAACATCAGAACCAATCTTTAGAGTTTCAATATCTAGTCCTCCTATTCTTAGAGAGGGATCTCTCAAATGTTTGTTTGCAAAGGTTTATCTTGTGTGCTTTGAGTATTGGTTTTATACTACTTATTAAGTGCAGGTGTTTGTTTATTTGTTTGGTTGAATTGATACATCATAACATGAAAGGTATAGGAAGGATATATAGAAAGGAGAAACATCTGGTTCATTGGGAAATAGAGTCAAGAAGAGGTCATAACATACTCATCAATGGATATGGGATATCAGAGAGCAAATCTAACTTGGCCATAGGATCCTTTGGTTTTTGGAATGAGATGGACATCAATGATTTGGAAAGAGAAGTTTAATTCTCAAACAAAGGGAATTTGAAAGCACAACTTGAATAATAAAGAGTTATTTGGTAGACAAGGCTAACCATAAATTCTACAAATCACACCTTTAATCAAATAATGATTTCAAAACAACTTTTAAAATGAAATATAAGATTTGGGGAACACCCTATTTCCTCAAAGATTTTATTTCAAATGACTTAGAAAACATAAAAGATTCACTGATAATTGTAGTCATAGAAGAGGGAACACCTAACACATCTATGATTACAACTATAAAGACCTTTAAGATAACTGTTTAAGTAAGGAAAAAGGGTAAGATCATAACAAACCTCCTTGGCTTACTATAAATAGAAATATTTCAAAGGGAGACTTCAATAACAGCCTTTTAAGTGGCAGCAGACAAGCAGGGAGAACCATAAATCATGCTGAAACCATCTTATTCAAACTATCATAGAAATAAACAAGCATGAGGACTAAAGAGAGAGGTTAAAGACTCTAAAATACCTCAGCAGAAGAAAACATGAAACAGTGAAGGATGAACATTTATAAGGTGCTTCCGGGAGTCATTTCTTAGCCTAAAACTTTCAACCTACTATAGTAAGAAATTATGGAACAGAATGAAAATAGGAGAAAACATTAAACAGTTCAGAATACTTCACCGACAGCCAAGCTCATGGATCCAATGATAGAGCCTTCCCAGAAACAAGCGTGCAACAACATCATCAAGGCTTCCAAGACTTCAATTTGTTCTTCAACTTCAGCAGACTATGTATTATTTCAGAGAGTTTCAGTATTACAACTAGTGATCAACCAACCAACTTCTCATCTTCTATAAAAGTATTTATAGAAGAATGAGGTGGTGAGATCTGATAAAGATATCCAAAGACAATTAATACAGTCTTAATGGCTTCTGGGCCTTTGGGGGGCTCAATGAAGAAGCTCTTGATATTTCCTCTATATTAATTGGTTTACATTAACTATTAGGCTTGCTGGAAAGAATTTGTTGACTTCAAGGCTCCTGGTTATCCTTGTAATAACTTCTGCTGACAGTTTACAATAAGTTCCTTTGTTTGAAATAACTGTTCAACTGTATTGATGAAAAATATCTCCTGGTCTAGTAATAACTTCAATCTTCTTTTGATTTCTTTGAGGCTGTAGGTGGCTCTGTGGTAGTTGGGGGATTCAATTAGCCCCTGATGTGGCAGCATAGGCTTTCTTTTTGATAAAACACTCTGATTTATTTTTAACTGTGTTTTAATTTGGAGGTTTTGGCTTTAGATAATCAATCTTAGCCATAATCCTCATAAATCTATCTTCAGTCTTCCGTGCTGGTGTGTTTCTGTCTTCGACCTTGATACTCTTCGATTTGTGATTGAATTGTTGTATTTGTTGGTGTGCAGGGTTGCGCAGGGGTGATATGGCATCAATGCCTCATGAACCATTGATGAAACATGATTTTTAAACCCTGCGAATGATTTTCTTTGATGAATCGAAGGCGGGAGGATCGTCACCCTCTGCCTTTAATTTTTTTTCAGACATAGTGGAAAAAACCATTGGAACCCTGCAAAATACAAATAATGTTATAAAATCCTGCATGTATAAGTTTAGTGCTTCAAAAGGCGTGTGGAGAGTGCGTGGCCATTGGATGGCATCATCCAACGGTCGAGATTGATTAAAGAAGGTCAAAGGAGAGCGAGGGAGGAAATTAAATCGGAACCGTTGATCGCGCAGAGATCAATGGTCGGGAGCGAGGGTGACTAAACAATGTGAAGGGGTCACGTTATTTAGAAAAATAAAATAAAAATGGGAAAAAAGGTTTAAAACCTTTGTTTCAGTGAAAAAATGATCAAAAATCATGTTCGGGGTTTGGGACGATCGTGGGCTGTCAGATGAGATCGGCCCATGTGATCAACGGCAGAGAACAGGCGCCAATAAACCTTAGGAAAATGTCCAGACATCAAATTTTCAATAAAATCCAGATGAATAAAACTCCCGGGTCCAGAAATGTTGACTGGACGAGGAATCAGGGCGATGAATTTTGGGCCGTCGATCTGTAGATCAGATCGACGATGGAGATGATTTTAACACTGCGTTGTACCCCGAGTTATCGCACGGGCATCTTCAGAGAGTGACTACTGTCCGATGAGCGGCCTTAGATCGGACGACGCGCATCAATATCGCACCCACTCCACATCCACCTTTAACACGCGATGAGGGCGGTATTTTGAACAGTGCTCCAGGCCACGCATCGGGCGTTGAATGGAATCGCTGCTGATTGAGGAAAAAACGCCCTCTACTTGAAAGCGGTGCGATGGATTCCACCCAGTTTTTGCAATAGTGAGTGGTTGGTGTGGACCACTGGGGCGATGGATTGCGCATCGTCGATCTGCGGGTCAGATCGATGGTGGAGAGCGATTAGGACCTTTACACTGGCGGAAAATTTATTATATAATAAAACCGACAAATTTATATAAAACTAAGGTTTAAACTTCGGGGCGAGAGATTAAATTTCAAATAAGGTTCGGCGCCCGTCTATAGGACCATGAAAATGAATTGCTCCTTAGCTCATCTGGAGTGGTGTTGGAGGTTAACGAAAGGGGGAAAAACTTTTACAAAAGTTTGAGGGATCTAGTGGAACGAATGTATAAACGTTCTTTCCACTTACAATACAAAAACCAATCTAATGATTCCAAGAACCAAATTTTATCTAAACTACAGGAAGAGTTTACAGAGAATTGGTCAATGAGAAATGTCAGACTTTTAATAGCAAAAACGTACAACAACAAAAAAGAAGGAATGAAAAAGTAATATTCCTTTAAATGTTTGTCTTGAATTATTTATAAATATCAATTTTGTTATACTTACTTTTCATATATCAATATAAAAACTAAATAGTTTATGGTCATGTTACATTTTTAGGAAGATTATGAAAATCTTAAAAGATGAACGAGCTGATATCAGAAATATGCCAGTAGGAATGTCCAAAAAGGTGTATAAGGAGATGGTCAAATAAATGGACAAAATTGCATCATGGGAGGAGCCATCACAAGAACAACGTGCTTCAAATGTAATATGTAATCATTGAATTTTTCAATCATTATGTACAACAAATAAACAATTTAGCATTAAATATTAATTTTCAAATATTTTCTTACAGAAAAGAAAAGAAAATGGAACCCATTCAACACAGAAAACAGGATGACAAGGAAGAAAATGATTGATATCTAAGTTTGTGAGTAATTGTTATTTCCTTATAACAACCTAACTAGATTTCATTTTTGTGTTTTTAAGTTGTTTTACAAAAATCATCATTGAATGTCTTCAAACAGGTGCTAACATACAAAGAAGAACCATCATAGGAACTAATTGAAATTGGGTTAAATATGGGTTGTGAGTATATGTTGGCATATCAGAACCTAACTGTGGAATTTGTAAGCATCTATCGATCTTATTTTACTTAGCTCCATCTATAATTAATAGAAAAAATAAATCTTTTATATTGAATATATGATTTTTTATGGGGTATAAAACTTGCAGGAAAAAAAGTATGGAACTGCACCAACAGATCAAATCTTGAAAGATGGCATGTTACATGGTTTTGAAAGAATGTGTATAATTTATGAGTGAATTGTTACATTGCACTACAACGAAAAGACCCTCTAGCGGAGGCTATAAAGGAGGTTTTTAGTGTTATAATATTGGCCAAAATTGTGAAAAAAACATATGCTACCACATCCGTTTATGGTTACGGAGGTTTTCGCAGAGCTTTTAATGGAAATTCAACACAACCAAAAAAAAATGGGCGGCCGGAGATTATTATGGATGTTTTTTTCATCGGTGCACTAATCAGGATTTAACACACCGGTGCGTACATGTGCACGACACCCTAGGGCGGTCTAAGGAGAATGCACCAGGCCGTTAAGGTATAAAACATCATCAGGCGTAGTGTTGGTGATACAACGCACGGGGCAGTTATAATTGGTCTTGGGAATTGAGCGGTGCCCATAGGTCGTATTAACAAATCAGTGCGTAGACTTATAGAAACGCACCAGTGCGTCCCTTCACACAAATAAACCAAGCATTATAATTAGTATCGGTATTCGTGTGGTGCAAATATGTCATACAAATACATGGGTGCGTATAGACTCTTAAATTCTCTAGTGCGTAGTATCACACAAATGCATAGAGCTTTATAATTGGTATCAGTATTCGTGCAACACCCATAGGTCGTCTAAATGCACTAGTGCGTATAGACACAAAAACACCCCGATTCATAGTATCACACAAACACACCGAGATTTATAATTTGTATCTGTATTCATGTGGTGCTAATAGGTCGTAAAAAGGCACCAGTGCGTAGATAGAAATAAATGCACCGGAGAGCCGTACCACCCAAACACCTCGATATTTTTAACTGGTTTTGGTATTTTTGCGGTGCCCATAGGTCATAAAAATGCACTAGGGCGCTTAAGAATACAAGCGCACCGGTGTAAGTATACACACACCGGTTTTCATTTTGTATTTTTTAGAAACATCGACCTGTGACAGTGCAATTATTGTGATTGTTTTAAATTCATTATTCAATATCAAAATTTGACACATCTTATAACAATATTCATATTAATTAAATTTTTATTAATGCATTTGAATGTGATTTTCGGATTAATTTGTTATATCATATCAAAATTATTGTGGTTTTTTAAAATTCATTATTCATCAAAAGTTGACACATATATATCTTATAACAATATTCATATGAATTAAATTTTTATTAGTGCATTTGAGAATGACAATGGAGAACACAATATTGAAAATAGGGAACACAATAGAATAAATTAAAATTTTTTATTATTATTATTATATATAAGAAATTCTTTTTCATACAAAATGAGACAGTTATTGGTATCCCTTTATCTTTCAATTGGGACACTATGTCCATTACATTAAATAAAATGTCTGATTTCACAGACATTTTTCAAAAACTACAACGCCTTGCTTTTATATCCAAACTTAGTGATCATCATTCTTCGCTTGAACTGCTGTCACTTGCTAGAGCTACTTCCATGACTTGGGTTATTTTCATAAATTTTTTGTTCACAATGTTGATTCTTTTCTTCTTCTTCACCTTCCATCTAAAAACATAAAAATAAACTGTAATGAGTGTATATACATTGGTGAGAATAATGAAAATTGCAATATTAAATAACATAAATCAATGTAAATCGAAAAGAGATGACGTACCAATGCAGCAATTGACTCATAAACTGTACACATTCTTTCAAAACCATGTAACATGCCATCTTTCAAGATTTGATCTGTTGGCCTAGTGCCATACTTTGTTTCCTACAAGTTATATACCCCATGACCAATCATATATTTAATATAAAAGATTTATTTTTTCTATTAATTATAGACGAAGCTAAGTAAAACAAGATCGATAGATGCTTACAAATTCCACAATTAAGTTATGATATGCCAACATATATGCACAACCCATATTTAACCCAATTTCAATCAATTCCTCTGATGGTTCTTCTTTGTATGTTAGCACCTATTTGAAGAATTTCAATGATGATTTTTCTAAAACAACTTAAAAAATACAAAAATGAAATCTAGTTAAGTTGTTGTAAGGAAGTAACAATTACTCACTAACTTAGATATCAATCATTTTCTTCCTTGTCGTCCTGTTTTATGTACTGAATGGATTCCATTTTCTTTTTTTTTGCAAGAAAATACTTGAAAATTAATATTTAATGCTAAATTGTTTATTTATTTTACCTAATGATCAAAAAAATCAATGATTACATATTACATTTGAAGCAAGTTGTTGTTGAGATGGCTCCTCCAGTGATGCAATTTTGTCCATTTCTTTGACCATCTCCTTGTACACCTTTTTGGACATTCCTACTAGCATATTTCTGATATTAGCTCGTTCATCTTTTGAGATTTTCATAATCTTCCTGAAAATGTAACATGACAATAAAATATTTAATTTTTTTATATTGATATATGAAAAGTAAGTATAACAAAAGTGATATTTATAAATAATTCTAGACAAACATATAAAGGAATATTAAATTTTTATTCCTTCTTTTTTGTTGTTGTACGTTTTTGCTGTTAAAAGTCTCACATGTCTTATTGACCAATTCTCTGGAAATGCTTCCTGTAGTTTACATAAAATTTGGTTCTTGGAATCATTGGATTGGTTTTTGTATTGTAAGTGGAAATAACGTCTATACATTCGTTCCACTAGATCCCTCAAACTTTTATAAAAGTTTTTCCCCCTTTTGTTAACCTCCAGCACCAATTCATTTTCATTTGCATGTTCTATTTTTTTTCTTTTCTTAGAACAACATTCCTTTTCTGAGTTGTTGGTATTTGTAGAAAATTAAACAAATGTGAATTAATAGACTTTTTCACACATGTTATCTAATAATTTTGAATTATATTATTAATGAAAACTAAAAAAATAAACTCATATTGGATCGATAGTATTTTTTCATTCATCTGATTCATTCTTTTGCAATTTTTCCATCAAGATTTTACGCTCTTCTGGTCCTAGATCATAAATAATCTTATTGAGATTCATCATTTTTTGGCTCTGCATGATGCACAGTAAACAATACATATTAGTTATACTTACATATAGTTCAAAAATATTTTTTTTGTAAAAAATTTACAAAGAACTTGCCTTTTTTGCTTTTCTTGATGTGTTATCAATATTTTTGTTACTTGATCTCTTTTCACTCATTTATTTATTAATCTCAAACCTGTACCATATCATTCAATAATATATTTATAAATAAATTGTCAACTTTTCAAGTAAAAAAAAAAATGTTAAACAACCGGTGCCCCATTAATGGTTTACGCACCGCCTTTGGTGCGTGTCTCTCTTCCAAACGCACCACCATAACAGTATAAAAGAACGTATGGTGCTCTATGTCAACAAGGAGCACCGGTGTGTTACATGTCAATGACCGCACCGGTTAACCATGATAAAATAATAAAAATTGTCCAGTGTTAGTTTTTTAGCAGAAATCGGTGTCAATTTTACATATGGTGCACCGATAAAAAAAAAATTAATTTTTCATCACATTACATTTTGCAGTGTGCTTGTAAAATAAAGAGCCCCAATGCGCTACGTACTCCAGGCGCACCGATAAAAAAATTTGTTTTTTTTAAATTCATGCCAGGGCCCACATGGATTGGGATTCGACTATGCTAATCGTCCCATTAGTTGGATGTCTTAGGTCTATATTTAGCAATACAAACCCTATAAATTTAAATTTAAAAGCCCTAATTCTGAAATCACAAAACGAGGAAGAAGAAAATGGAGAAACAAAAAGAATGTAAGTTTTGTATCTTTTGAAAGTTTTTTTTTTCGAAACAAAACGTTCGCGGTGCGCCATAATGAAATAGTGCACCAATTGCATATTTTACAAATGGCACACTGAAAAAATATTTTGTTTTTCTAATTTTTTATCACAGTTGTTGCACGATGCACTGGGAGAACAAAGGGCACTGGTGCAGTATTCCGCACAGGGCACACCGATATTTTTTTTATTTTATTTTTTACGCAAGGGCCGACATGGATTGGGATCAGACTATGCAGGTCCTCCCGTTGGTTGGATGTCTTAGGCTTATATTTAGCAATACAAACCCTATAAATATAAATTGAAAAGTCCTAATTCTGAAATTACAGAAAGTGGGAAAAGAAAGGGCAGAAACAAAAAGAATGTAGGGTTTGTTTCTAAAATGGTTTTTTTTTCAAAACAGCACGTGTGCAGTGCTCCATAATGAAATAGTGCACCAGTACCATATGTTACGTATGGTGCACTGATAAAAAAAAAAAAAAAATCATTGTACTTTCGCGGTGTGCTGCTATAACCGAGCGCACCGGTGCGCTATGCTACGGAGGACTCACCGATGAAAAAAAAGTCTTTATTTTTTTAAGATTTAGGCAAGGGCCGACATGGATTAGGATCCGAATCTACAGTTCCTCCTGTTGGTTAGATGTCTTAGGCTTATATTTATCAATATGAGTCCTATAAATATAAATTGAAAATCCTTAATTCTGAAATCACAGAAAGTGGGAGAACAAAAGGCAGATACAAAAAGAATGTAGGGTTTGTTTCTAAAATGGTTTTTTTTAAATCATCACGTTTGTGGTGCGCCATAATACAATAGTGCATCGGTGCCATATGTTACTTATGTCGCACTGATAAAAACATTTTTTATTTTTTTCACTGTACTTTCACGGTGTGCTTCTATAACGGAGGACACTGTTGTGCTCTGTTACGTAGGGCACACTGGTGAAAAAAATCTGTACTTTTTAAAGATTGACGCAAGGGCCAACATGGATTGGGATCCGAATATGAAAGTCATCTCATGGGTTGGATGTCTTATGATTATACAAACCCTATAAATCTAAATTGAAAATAAAGAGGGAGAAGAAAGGGAAGAAACAAAAAGAATCTAGGGTTTTGTTTGTAAAAATGGATTTCTTTTTTATTTTTGTTTATGAAAATTGCAGAAAAGGTAAAAAAAACTATAGAAAAAAAAAGTTAAAAAAACAATAAGGTTTGATTTTGTTATTTTACTTCATATAAAAAACTACACTAAAAAAGTAAAAAAAAACAATAGACTTAGATTTCTTATTTTACTGCATAAAAAAATTGCAGAAAAAAGTTCAAAAAAAAAAAAAACTTACTCACATCGTTTGAAATTCTATGGTACAACGTTTGATTAACCAGGGTTTGGAATTCTGATTGTATGAATACTTCTGTTCGAATGTATTTCCCTGCTCCATAATGCTCTTGTGCTATGTTTGCTCCAAGTATGTATCCTGCAAATATATGGCTGAAATGTTTTGCCAAAATAGTGAAATAATGAAAAGTGTTTAGTATTTAAAGAAATGTTTTATGAAATTATATTTTCGAAAATATTTTGCCACCCATTTTTGAATTTTTCATTTTTTTCACTTAAAGAAAGTAGGGTTGCGCTTTTTTTATTTGCGGTTATTTGTTTACCAATGCATCCTTTAATTTAACCGCACTGGTGCGTTCTTTTATAAAAAAAGCACCGGCGCACAAAATAAAAAAACTCACCAGTGTGGTTATCTATACATTACACACTAGAATTACATTGAAGTTTGTGCACCGAAATTTATTATTGTTTTGATCAAATGTAGGGAGAAAATATCGTATATTATATGAAATGGAAAATTCTTCAAAATCTAGCTCATTCCATAATATTTCTCAAAGTCCATCGCGGAGTTCTCCCTATCCATGTGGAGACGTAACATTTACTTCAAATTTGTTTTATTTTTTCATTATCTAATTGAATTTATATATGTTTTTTATCCATGCAGTCAATCACGCACAACTTAATTAAATTTATAATGTATACAAATTTTCAGGTTCATGAAGATTTGCCATCGAGTTCAGATGCACAAAATATTCAAACTGCTCCAAAACGTTAGAAGTTCTTCTCAGGAGCTGCATACCGCAAGGCACATTTGGTAGATGAAAATGGACATCCACTTCACCCTGCCAATTGTAACAATATTTCATCTTCTAGCCACAATCCTGAGAAAATGATGGTAATTATAATTATAATTGTTTTGTATATATATTTATTAATATGTAATTATTTCAACATCAAACCAATTTATAATCATGCAATATTGTCAACATGGTTCCTAATTGATATCATATATTTTGTACTAATCATGTTCAATTTTATTTTTTTTAATTATTATGATTTTAGTGATGATGAATGACCTACCTACCATCTTCCGTTGCACCCCACGACAATGTCAAATCGAGAGAAGACTGAATTAAGATAAAAAATTGGAGAGGAACGATACCAAGAATGGTTGAATCAACCACTGATTCAATTCTCGCTACATCCAGATTCACCAAATAGGTATGACTACAACAATAGTAGTTCTTCACAAGCTGGCAATGGAGGCAATCAAATAGAGGTTGGTATCGTTGATTAGTTAAGGGATATGACTTCTATGGAGACAATTTTGTTAGATGCATTCCAAAATGATGATCAGTTAGGGGATGATGCTCATATCACTGACACCTTTTTCGAAAGCCTTAAATTTGCTTCCACCACCCCTCTCTTTGGACCTAGCGGTCAGTCAAAGTCTACCCAATTGGGGATAACAATGTTACTGTACAAATTGAAAGCAAAGTTTGGCCTGTCGAATGCATGTTTCTTGGAACTTTTGAGGTAAGTTACCATAAAGTACTCCCTTTATATAAATTTGAAATATAATTAGTACAGTGCAATGAACATTACAAATGTTAAATTTTATGAACGTTAATAATTATATCGACATTAATGTACATTTAATATTAATATATTTTTCCATGATCACCAACTATAGGTTATTCAAAGATAAGGTTCTTTCGAGTGATAATGTCTTTCCCGGTAGCTTCGAAGAGGCAAATAAATTGTTGAAAATGTTGGGTGTTCAGTACATATCATATCATGCATGTCCAAATGATTATATTCTATATAGAGGAGAATATGAAGACAAAGAGATGTGTCCGAAATGCGGGCATGACAGGTATGATAAATCAAAAAATAAGGGTGAATCAGGTATTGGTCCTCCTTTTAAGATATTGAAGCACATGCCTATAATCCCAAGGATTCAAAGGCTATTTCGTTGCAAAGAATTAGCTATGTTGCAAGGATGGCATGCCTCACACAAAAGTGAGTTGGGAGTTATGTGAATCCCAACTGATTCAATAGCCCTGAATCATATAGAGGATTCATGGCACGAAAAATTCAAGAATGAAGTACGAAGTCTACAACTCACCATAGCCATGGATGGCGTCAACCCGTATTCCCTCCAGAACACCAACAATTTTGTTTGGCCTGTAGTAATGATCAATAACATTATCCCCCCATGGTTTCCCATGAAGAATGAACATATTATGTTGGCTCTCATAGTCCCTGGTAGAAGACAAGTGAAGAATATGGATGTCTACTTACAACCACTGGTAGATGAATTGAAGGAATTATGGGATGGGATAAATGTATATGATGTATCAAGACCCATTGCAGCAGAGAGGAGTTTTATGTTGTATGGCACATGTGCTTACACGACACATGATTATCCAGGCTTAGGAGTTTTCTCTGGTAAATTACATGTTTAATTTATTGATTTGTTTATATATAATGTAACAATATTCTTTCACATATTAGTTATTTAATTCATTGTAATAATATTTGTTCTGATCTTCATGATATTATTTAACATGCCATGCATATTAATTAATGTATACAAATATTATCTCGTAGGTCTTGTAACAAAAGGGTATTTTGGATGTAAATGTTTTGGACCTTCTCTAAAAGCTAGATGGTCCAAAGACCTACGAAAGCCAGTGTATGATTGCTCTAGGATATTCCTACCAAAACAACACCCTTACAGAAGAGCAGCATCCGCTTACAATGGTAAACAAGAAAGAACACAAAGGCCTCTAATAATGACACCAGCTGAATGGCTTAGAGCATATGAGAGAGAGAAGGAGGAGTTCATAGAAATGTTTGATTCAAATGGGGAGCCTAAGTTCTATGATCCAGATTCCTTCAACACCTATGTTGATAAATTTCCCATTAGGATGAAAAGGAAATCTATCTTTCATGACCTCCCATATTGGGAGCATCTTAAGATTGCCCACTTATTAGATCCCATGCATATATTTAAAAATGTTTCATCTTGTTTATGGAGGCACATATCATCGAAACAAAGTGACACATTGGCTATTAGGAAAGATCTTATTACTTCAAAAACTAAAAAGAAATATTGGCCAAGACGGTTAGAAAGTATGGGATCAGAGGTAGGCGCTGGTCCCTTTAATTGATGGCTTTTCAAAGAAGGTGATGTCCCATGGATTTAAAAAAAAAGATGATATATCTTTGGCAAAGGAATTTATAATGGATGTGAGGGTGCCAACTTCATACGGGTCTTCACTACGGTGTTGCTTCACCGTGGATGACTATTTTTCAGGGTTGAAATCGCATGACTATTTTAATCTTATAAGAGTACGTATAATGTCAAAAGCATGATTTTATTATTTGTTATATTAATAAATTTTATCCCATGCAGGGATCATAAAACATAACTAATTTTGTATATTATTGCATGTGTTTATAACTTTGCAGTGTCATTATCCTTTCTTTGTGCGTGGGTGTGTGAAACATGAATTCCCTCAAGACCTAGGATGTGCCATATCTAAATTATCTGCATTTGTGGCTAGCATTCCACGGTGGCATCAAGATATAGTTGATATTGTTTGTATGTTTGAGAAGGAACTGCCGATGAGTTTCATGGACTTACAGGTTCATATTCTAATCCACCTAGTAGATGAGGTCGAATTAGTTGGGGTTGTTTCTTGTCATTGGATGTTCTTCTTAGAGAGGTACATGAAGAAATTTAAAGGTTTTGTTCGACAAAGGGAAAAACCCGAGGGGTCTATGGTAGAGGGGTACATATCGTATGAGTCTTTCGACTATGCTAGTGAGTACATCAAGCAGATCAACAACAGAACAGGTGCAGTGATTTGGGACAATCAAATGGATGAAGACAAAAGAGAAGGAGAGTTGCTCCAAATGAGTGGAAAAAAGTGCTTGATAAAGAGTAAGCGAGTTATAATTTTTCAAATTTACAAAAAGTAATTAATATTCATGTTGAACTTCGATATAATGTATATTTTGATCTCTAACTACTATATAATGTTGGTTTGATTTCATCAGCGAATGCAGAAATTGAAGCAATCAATAAATTCATTCTTTACAATTCTGAAGTGACACAACTGTGGGTCGCATTGTACAAACAAAATAGGATGAAATGGGATAGTGACAGGAAAGAATTCAAATGGTTGAATGGTAGAAGTTTGCCTTGTCCTAATCATTTAAAAAAAATATGTCAAAAATATGCCCCAACAGTTAGGTTGCTGACCAAGTCAGAGAGAAATACGGTACTACCGGTCATTACCTGCGTGCTGAAGAGGATGCGCTAAACATAAGGATTGGGTGCAACAACTTAGTAATAATACTTTTAATTTATATGTAAATTTGAAACTCATATTAAGACATCTAATTTTCATATTTGAACTACTGTTGGATTATTATTTATAAGACACATGACACTATGATTTTTTTAACTTTTTTATAATAGGTGAATTTGTTCCCATCTATGTGGGCATATGGACACCATTTTCGCACAGAAAATGCCGATGATGGAAACATCACAGAAGACTATGGAGTGGAATTTGAGTTCGATAAATCTAGTCGATCTAGCCACTGTGACCAAAAACGAGTACGAGGGACGTTAGGTTACGTCGAAAAGATACAAGAGATCATTGAAGTGGATTTTTCTTCTTTCCAATGTGTTATTTTTAGGTGCAAGTGGTGGGACACCTTTGATTGGAACAGTGTAAAGGAAGATCGCAATAGTAGGCTGATATGTATCAACTCTAGAAAGATGTGGGATGAAGCTAAGGAGCCCTATGTTCTCCCTAAACACTACAACCAGGTTTTTTTTTACCCAGATGTGTTGGATAGGGATTGGTGGTTCATATTGACACATGACCCTAGATCAAAACATATTTTTGAGAACAATAGTGTTATCATGCAATGCGAGCTAGAAGATAATGAGGGTGATCATGAGAACCGAGAGTGATATGGTACATGTGTTATTTCATCAATATTTATACTTTTTAAGATGGGTTTTTCGAAATATTAATATAATATGTATTTTGAATTAATTGGTAATTTGCATTATGTTAATGTTAAAATCAATAATTCACTTGATAATTTAGTATTATGTTGATCTCGAAAAAAATGGCGTATTGTATAAGTTAATTCTTTTTTTTTTGTATCTAATATTATAATAAAATAATTATAATTCTAAAGAACGGAAATTTATTCACATTATTTTCTAAACTTTATTATGTTACAATAAATCATATTATTCTAGATTTATTATTCTACAATTATTTAAAATTGTAATTGTAATTGTAATTGTACGTGAAATTGTAAAATTGTAATTGTAATTGTATGTAAAATATTTGTAAAATTTTAATTGTATTAATGTGAAATGAATTTATTAAAATTTGAATTAGAATTACAATTACAATTACAATTTTACAATTTCACGTACACTTACAATTTTATAATTTTACATATATACAATTACAATTTTACAAATTAAAAAATTACAATTACAAGTTTAAAAATTACAATTACAATTACCATTACAATTACAATTTTAGAATTTTAAATATAATTAGAAATACAAATATTACAAATTTACAATATCATGATCATTTGGTATTAAATTAATTAATAAGCATCACATTCATGATAACCATCATACAAACATCATATTTCACTAAAAGACACATTCAAAATCGCTACCTACATTGTCGTGATCATGGTCATCAAACAAAACACAATTAACATTATATATTAACATCATCACTACAACACAAACATGCGAATACATATCATGTCAAATATACATCTCATGCTATCACATATACATCTGTCTACAAGCTGCACATTAAATGACCATATCTAACATGACCTAACAACATACACATCATGATGATCACCAACATGTAAATTAAGTACAACTGCAACATGAACATAAAATACATGGACCATATATATATATATAATGTTAAAAATATACAACTGTAATATAAATTTCATGGATCAGCTGGTGGTATTACAACATCAATATCAGTACAAGTGGTCGATGTTCTAGCCTCATCTCCATGATGACTGCTAGTGGATTCTAGTGGAGGCTCATACAAATTTGGCGCGGTACGAGGCTGTGAACAATCATGAGATGATTGTACATTGTGCCTAGTAGACTGTCCATCATGTGTTGTGGCTCGATCGTAACGTGCAACAATCCTCGTCAGTAGCGTAAAAGTTTTCATAACTCCTACGACATGTCACATCAGGCTGTACATGTCACGCGACATGCCTCTCCACATCCATGATAGCCTATCATTGGCCTCTATGTCTCTGGAATCAGCGAGCTTGATGCCCGCCTCAAAAATCAATGCAATGAGTTGGTTTCCCAACTCCATCCTGTATCTAGCATCACTAAGATGTCGATTGTGCACCGACGCACCAGCAGGAGTAGGTCTCTGATCTCGACCAGCCTCCTGATGATCCTCAGCAATATCTGGCATGCCCTCATCCTCATCATGATGATCCACACCTGGATCAGGTGGTGGTGGTGGCATCTCCTCGCCATCAAAATATCCATTGTCTACAAAATATATACAAGTACACAACAATAATTAGAGGATTTTATTACACAGTTTAATAAAAACAAGTTAAAGAACATGTTAGAATAAATTTAAATAAAACAGTAATATTACCTCTATCATCTGGCGGCTCATCAGCTGTGAAGAGGATGTTGGCACACCCTTGCCAATCCAACCCCGCATAAGGATAGGGGACCAAAATGAAGGGATACTCATTAGCACTGGCTAGCAACTCCAGTGCATCATCTAATATCCTCGCTGGAAAAAGAGTCTCCTCCCTCTTGGGCATCATTTGCCCCCACATGTGCATACGTGCCTCAGTAATCGGCCTACAAGGCTACCGAAGAAAAGAAGGCCTCGTCTCTGGAAACCTCTCAAAAAATAAACAAAAAAGATCTAAAGCAAAAGGGAAGTTGACCCTCCCTTGTGCATGAGCACGACATCTATCCAATGCTGTACAGAACTGCCGCAAAAAACCACCAGATAAGTTGTGGTTGTTGTAGCAAAGAATCAACATAATATAAAATATGGCAACTAATGTGTTGCCTGTCACTGGTGTTGTGAAAAATGGTCGAAATGATAAGTGAGAGACACTGGACCTCCTCACGACCAAATGCACCAATACGTAACTACCCTCCAGCGACCTGAAACTCTGCAGGAGATACTAAATTTTCTCCAATGTATCTCTGAGAGTAAACTAACTAACTCCCTGCCACACAGCTAGCTAGAACCTCGGGGAATGAGGGAAAATCCACCCCTCTCTTTGATAGCCCTGTAGTAAAATATACATCCTCCTTAGTGAGTGTGTACCATTGGTCAATACTAACCCGGAAAGCCTGTTGCTGGGCATTCCACCTTCAGATAAGATGTCTCAAAAATAAACAATGGGACTTTAGGGAAGTAGCCTCCTCATAGAACTTGAGGAGGCCTACCTACCTAAGGAGCCCTTGCATCGCTGTTGTAATAGGGCGAGGGTACGCATCTCTCTCCCTCTCCCTTGCCTCCCACAGGCGAACCATGTTATATTGTTCCACCCGTTGTTGTTGTTTCCCCTCTTCTCTCCTTTCACATCTCTGAATGATTGACATATTAAACACAATTTTTTTATTCAATGACACATGTATTTATAAATATAAATATATATTTAATTTTTGAAAAATAAATGAAACAAGGGTCGTTGTGCCAAAAACACAGTCAAGCACCAGTCCCAGTGCGTCACACCACATAGCGCACTGGATACGGTGCACCTCATGATATGGACCTCACCTAAAGCGGTGCTCCAGAAAATGTTTTTAGCACACCGTTCACTATGTGCGGTGTCAAGAGGCTGGTGCGCTGACTTCACTATCCACCTGGGGCTTATAACTAAGTCAGCACACCACTAACCTACTACCATACATAGTCGTCGGTGTGGTATTTTAAGATGCTGCATCGTTGACCTAGGCCAGATATAGTAAGCCGTGCGCTGACAAAATTAGTCGGCCCAGGGAAGTTATTTCAGTCAACGCACTGCTCCACCACAATTGACCTAGGTTAATGGTGCGGCCAAATAGCCGACCACACCGCTCTTTTTAAAGAAATTTAAGTAACACAGTCCGCCTGTGGTATCCACCTCGGAATCGGTGCGGATTCCCTTAGCACCAGTTTACCAACCTGAACCGTTGAAAATGTTGAATTTCAATTCTGGTACGCTGAAAACATTACCCACTCCAGGGTTGGTAAGCCTGTCAACGCATTGAGTTGCCACGATACACAATTGTCAACGATGCGGCTTGGTAACTGACCGCACTGCACTTTTTAAATTTTTTTAAAATAACACGGTACGTCGCGCGGTACCATGCTGGAGCCAGTGTGGATATAGTCAGCACTGGTTGTGGTGCGGCCTATAAATTTACAGGCAGCGCTGGAAACCGGTGCGAGCCGAACGGCTCAAGCGCACCGCATGACAATTTTTTTTTTTTTAATGGTTAATTTTAAGGTTTTTTCAAATTCTAATCCACTAAAAGGTTTAATTATGGAAAAACAAGAAAAATACCTGTACATTTACCCATCGAGGAAGCATATTGGTTGTACAATTTGTAAAAGAAAATTTGTCCACTGTTTTATAAAATTCAAGCTGAAGGATTGGTGGCAATGCACAGCAGTAGTGCATGCAATAAGTACAATGGGAGCACGAATTTCAGTGCAGCTCAAACAAGGATAACTTGCACCAGTGCTTGAGAGCTCTGTAGCACTGAAAAAAGTGAAAAATGTGGTTTTTTGGCTGTAATTGTTTTTTTATTTAACCCTATTCTAGTGCACGGGGTTTTTACTGGCGTACCGGTGCGTTTCGACTATGCCATACCGGGCGGGGCGGTTTTCATGCGCATTTAGAAGGCACCGAGGTGGCCTTGTGGTAACACATAGGTGCTCTACAGTAATAAGATGCACTGGGAATGTTGTCCAGTGAACCAATGATTTGTGCGGTTTTTTGGCCGTAATTTTGTTTTTTTAACCCTTTTCCGATGCTCGGAATTCGGGGCCCTGGTGCATTTCAGTCACTTCGCACCAGGTGGTTTCTGTTCTGCATGATTTTTATGAGTCACCGGGGTGGATTAGAGGTAATGCATCGATGCTCTATAGTAATAATATGCACCGGGAATGTTGTTGGGTGAACTAATAATTTCTGCGGTTTTTTGGCAGTAATTTTGTTTTTTTTAACCCTTTTCCGGTGCGCGGTATTACTAGAGCCCTGGTGCGTTATAGTGATTCTACATTGGGTGGTTTCTATTTTGCGTGCTTTTTATGAGACATCGGGGTGGCTTAGAAGTAACGCACCGATGCTCTATAGTAATAAGACACACCGGGAATGCTATCCGGTGAACTAATGATTTCTACGGTTTTTTGGCCGTAATTTTGTTTTTTTTAAACCCTTTTCTGGTGCACTGTATTATTGGAGCCCCAGTGCATTTCACTCTATCCAGTTTCTATTCCGTGCACTTTTTATGAGACATCGAGGCAACTTAGAAGTAACGCACCAGTGCTCTACAATAATAAGACGCACCGGGAATGTTGTCCGGTGAATCAATGATTTCTGTAGTTTTTTGGGAGTAATTTTGTTTTTTTAACCCTTTTCCGATGCTTAGAATTTATGGGGCCCTGAGGCATTTCACTCATTCCACCTCGGGCAGTTTCTGTTCCGCACGCTTTTTATGAGACACCGGTGCTGACAGGTTGACACGCACCGGTGTTGTTACTTAATCAAAGGCACTGGGTTGGTGTGTACAGAGCGCACGATTTCTAGTGTGCCAATGTGTTATGCGTTTTTTTTTTCCTTTATTTTTGTTGTTTAACCATCTACAGGTGCGTGCATTTTATGGATGCCTCGGTGCATTTTCTTGATTCCACAATAGTGCAGAAGTTATGTAAAGTATCGGTACTCTACAGAATTATAATGCACCAGTCATATGTGTATGGAGTGCATGGTGTTCAGTGTGCCAAATTTTTAACTGCACCGGTGCTATGTCGTCTTGAATGCATAAGTGTGTTTTTAGGTAATAAGAGCACCGAACGAAATACATCCGCAAAAACCTCCGCCCACCAACCTCCTCTAGGAACCTCTGCTAGAAACGGATGTCTGGGGTATTTTTATATGGGGTTCCTCAAAAACATTTGCTAGAGGGTCCTTTCCTTGTAGTGTTGGTACATCATTTCTTTTCGATTTACATTGATGTATATTATTTATTATTTCAATTTTCATTATTCTCACCAATGTATGTACACTCATTACAATTTATTTTTATGTTTGTGGATGGAAGGTGAAGAAGAAGAAAACAATCAACACTGTGAACAAAACATTCCTGAAAATAACCGAAGTCATGGAAGTAGCTCTAGCAGTGACAGTAATTCAAGCGAAGAATGATGATCACTATGTTTGGATATCAAAGCAAGGCGTTGTATTTTCTGAAATATGTCCGTGAAATCAATCATTTTCTTTAATGTAATGGATATAGTGTCCCAATTGAAAGAAAAAAGGGATACCAATAACTGTCCCATTTTGTATGACAAATAATGTCTTATTCATATATATATATATATATATATATATATATATATATATATATATATATATATATATATATATATATATATATATATATATATATATATAAAATAAAATATGTTTTAATTTATTCTATTGCATTCTCCATTGTCGTTCTCAAATTCACTAATAAAAATTTAATTCATATGAATATTGTTATAAGATATATATGTGTCGACTTTTGATGAATAATGAATTTTAAAAAACCACAATAATTATGATATGATATAAAAAATTAATCCAAACATCACATTCAAATGCATTAATAAAAATTTAATTAATATGAATGTTGTTATAAGACGTGTTGACTTTTGATGAATAATTAATTTAAAACAATCACAATAATTGCACTGTCATAGGTCGATGTTTCTAAAAAATACAAAATGAAAACCAATGCGTGTATTCTTGGACCGGTGCGTTTGTATTCTTAAGCGCACTAGTGCGTTTATTTCTATATACGCACTGGTCTCGTTTTATGACCTATGGGCACCACACGAATACTGATACCAATTATAAATATCGGTGCGTTTGTGTGATACTAGGCACCGGGGCATTTTTGTGTCTATACACACCAGTGCATTTGTATGACCTATAGGCATTGCACGAATACCGATACCAATTATCAATCTTGGTGCATTTGTGTGATACTGCGCACCAGGGCGTTTACGTGTCTATACCCACCAGTGCATTTGTACGACCTATGGGCACCGCACGAATACTGATACCAATTATAAATCTCGGTGCATTTGTGTGATAGTGCGCATCGATGAATTTCTATAAGTCTGCACCGGCGTGTTGATACAACCTATGGGCACCGCTGAAATCCCAAGACCAACTAGAACGGCCCCGTGTGTTGTATCACCATCACTACGCCCAGTGTTATTTTATACCTTAATGGCCCAGTGCATTCTCCTTCGACCGCCCCGGGGCTCCAGCTACAGGTACGCACCGGTGCGTTAAATCTCGATTAGTGCACTGATGAAAAATACATCCGTAATTACCTCCGGCCACCCAATTTTTTTTAGTTGTGTTGAATTTTCGTTAAAATCTTTGCCAAAACCTCTGTAACCATAAACGAATGTTGTAGCAAATGTTCTTTTGACAATTTTGGCCAATTTTATAACACTAAAAACCTCCTTTATAACCTCCGCTAGAGGGTCTTTTCTTTGTAGTGTGTAACACCAAAAATATTTATGTTGGTGATGATAGATCTCTTAGTGTTGTAGGGTCTAGAACCATTCATCTAGATAATGGTCAGTTTAATGCTGTATTATGCGTTCCTACCTTATCCTGCAACCTTCTATCTGTTTATCAGATAACTCATTCAGGTGAAGGGAAAACCATAGAATGCACACCTTATGATGTTATAATTAAGGACCTAAGAGGTCTCAGACATATTTTAGCTACTGTCATTGTTGAATATTCCACAAGGTTGTATAAGTTTGAAATATTTAGGTCATCAAATATTACCTCCATTTTTGTTGTTCATAATGATGAAGTGATCAAACTTTGACATGAGAGATTTGGTCACTTAAACTATTGCTCTCTTTAAACTCTATGTAAATAAAATATGGTGACATGTCTTCCTATGGTATCCTGCTAAGATGGGGTTAGTTCCATTTGTGTACTAGAAAAACATCATCATGATAGTTTTGACAAACATGCCTCTTGGCAAGCTTCAGCCCCTTTGCAGCCTGTGCAAAATGATTTATGTGGTCTAGTTCCAATTGTTTCTTTCTCTGACTACAAG
This sequence comes from Pinus albicaulis, assembly GCA_034641835.2. Lineage (NCBI taxonomy): Eukaryota > Viridiplantae > Streptophyta > Pinopsida > Pinales > Pinaceae > Pinus > Pinus albicaulis. Next base: position 874,495,418 of record CM076575.1, on the reverse strand, counting down.
TACTTCTTAACTTTCAATGATGATTTTTATAGATGCACTTTGGTATACTTCTTAAAACGCAAGAATGAATTTTTTAACATGTTCTTGGCCTTTAAGGCCTTTTTTGAAAAACAATCTAACCATCAAATTCTTAAATTAATATCTGAAAATGGAGGAGAATATGTTAACAACAAATTTATCAACTTTTGCACTGAGCATGACATTCAATTCAACATACTTTTCTGTATACTCCACAAAAAAATGTTGTAGCTAAAAGGAATAATTGCACTCTAAAAGAAATGGCTAATTGTATGATTCAATGTAAATGACTTAGTCTTAATTTATGTGCAGAAGAAATTAATTGTGAAAATTACATAGTAAATTGCACTCCTACTAAGGTTTTAGGAATATCACACCAAAATAATCTTCGAGCTCAATCAAACCAGATTCAAGCCAATTTCATGTTTTTGGAAGTGAAGTTTGGGCCCATATTCCAGATGAGAAACATAAAGCCTTAGAACCTAAGAGTGAAAAATGTATTTTTGTTGGATATTTTGAAGATGTTAAAGGATATAGAATTTTTCAACCCAGATCCAAAAATTTAATCATTAGAAGAGATGTAAAATTTGATGAAAATATATCGGCCTGCGAGCGTAGTTCGACGGGTGTGTCACCTTTGGCCTGCAAGCGTAATTCCGCCTATGTGATAGAGCCTCTTATTTATTGGCTCAAGTTCCAGAAAATTATGATCCAGATACCTTTGAAGAAGCTTCAAGTCATCCAGATTGGGATACAACTATGAATCAAGAAGATCCTTCCTTATTGGAAAACGATACTTGGGATCTTGTTCCTCTTCCAAAGGGAAGAAAAATTTTCAGATGAAAATGGGTTTACAGAAAAAAAGTTCGGACCAGATAGAAAAGTGGATAAACATAAAGCTCGTCTCGTTGCCAATGGATTTTCACAAGTTGAAGACATTAACTATAATGAAACCTTCTCCCATGTTGCAAAAATGAATTCTATCTTCCTTGTTATTTCCCTCATTGTCTCCTTTAAATGCGAAGTCCATCAAACAGATGATAAATCCACATTTTTACATGGGGACATGCATAAAAAAAATATATATGGAATAACCCCCTAGCTTTATCCAAAAAGACTCTAGCCTTGTTTTTCGCCTTGATAAGTCGAGTCTACGGTCTCAAACAAGCCTCTCGGGCTTGGTATGCCAAAATGGATAACTTTATCTTAGATAATGGATTTTCTATATGTCATTACGATGCCACTATCTACACCAAAAAAGTGGGTAACTCCTTAATCATCCTTGTTATTTATGTTGATGATATTATTCTTTCTGGTAGTTATCTCAACCATATAAACCATGTGAATTCCAGCCTCAAAAATAAGTTTGAAATGATAGACTTAGGACACTTGCATTATTTGCTTGGTCTTCAAGTCTTGCAATCAAAATAAGGTATTACCCTTTCTCAGTCCAAGTATGCCTACGATATTCTGTACCACTTTCACATGGAATACTGTAAGCTAACCCCTTCTCCCTTTCGGCCTGAAGTAAAGTTTACAGTCACTTGTACTTCCTATGAGGTTGATGCTTCCTTATATCGTCAACTTGTTGGTAAAATTTTGTGTTTAACCCATATCCGTCCTGACCTTTCCTTTGTCATTGGTATTTTTGCTCAGTTTATGAAAAAACTTCATGAAAGTCACTGGAAAGTAGCTAAGATAATAATTCGATATGTTCGAGGTACGGTTGAGTTCAAGATTCATTACAGTGTAGGAGAATCTCCATTATTGGTTGGTTTCACTGATTCTGATTGGGATGGTGACCCCGATGATCAAAAATCTAATGCAGGTTTTGTATTCACTCTTGGTTAAGGACCTATTACATGGCCTTGTAAGAAAAAAGGTGCCATCTCTCTTTCTTCGGTAGGAGCAAAGTATCATGGTGCTATTGAAGCCAGCAAGGAAGCCATGTGGTTTCGTCAGATCCTATCTGAATCTGGTCTTCATCAGCATCATCCAACTACTCTTTGGTGTGATAATCATAGTTCCATTCATCTATGAAAAGATCCAATTCATAATTATCACATCAAACACATTGAAATACACCTACACTTCATTATAAAGATCATTGATGATTGTGTTCTTGAAGTGTATTATTGCTCAATCAATGATCAAGTTGCTGATATCTTTACAAAGGATATCACAGAAGAAAAATTTACCAAAATTAGATCTATGCTTGAGTTTTTTAACTTATCATTAAGGGGGGAATGGAAGTAATGCCTCCTTCCTTATCCTATTGTGTCACCTTTGTAAATCCTTCAATCCTATCCCAACTTGTTCTTAAGGGGGTATGTTAGGATATTTTGACACATAGGAAATAATTAAGTATAACTTGGTTTAGTGTAAAGTTAGGTAAAGTGTGTTTCTTTAGTATGTACTTTTATAGCTTATAATCTGGCGGTCATGATATGTAGTGATCTGACGGTTCATTCTCTCCTCATTATTACCGACACTTGATCTGTGGCTTAATATCCAATTGGTACATGATATTTTTTTTAAGAGCATGGAGGGCCATTTGTCTAGTGACCGTTTATGAGAGAAGCTTATTTAAATTTTATTTCTTTACATTAATAAATTTCCAAAAGTGGCCGCATTGGCTTACTCCATGGACTCTTTCCCGCTTTGAGGGTTTTAACCACATCAAATATTGGTGTCTTGATATGTGATCTATTTGTGAGTGGCGACCTTTAGTGTTTTATCTAAGGAACTTACCCTATACATTCCTACACCCAATAGTGTCCATTGATTTCCATGATCATGCTATGACCGGTATGATGGTTGAGGTAGGCATATGCCTTGATTTTTTTTATATCTTTTGATGCGAGGAAGTCTTGCCAAGGGATGGACTGCCTGAGATGGGGGTGCTAATGGAACTTGGAAGGTGGGTGACTGCACGAAAGGGGATTACTAGATTTCCCAAGGGACTGTGTAGTAGATAATGGAAGAACATGGATGGAATGGTTTTATTCATTAGCATTTCAAGATTGAATCAGATGCACATTGGGAGTTTGCCTTACAACAATGAGTCGATAACTATTCATTGAGAGGATAGGTGGCGTGAGATTGTACCACTGGAAATTGGATGCAGCTTTGACTTTGGAAATGGATTTTGGACTTCCTCGAAAGGAGGTGAATTCTGGTATTTCATTCAGGGTGAAGGTGTGAGCCTTTGGTTTCCCTTGTTGTTGATATGGGCATAGTATCATTCTATTTGTTGGTTAAAAAAATGTGTATATGTGTATAGTATTGTAAATATTGTATCGAGTTGGTTTATAAAGCTCCACTGATAGTATGTTTATTTGTTGGTTGAAGAAAATGTGCTTAAGTATATGTGGTTGTTATTATAAATACCATAATGAGATGTGTTATAAATCTCCAGTAAACGATATGGTTTTCATGATGGTTTTGATTTTGAGTAGGTTATTCATTTTAAATACTGCAACGAGATTTTATAAAGCTCCAGAGGTACTATGTTTTTTTTTCTTGTTTATAGGTGTCATTGAACACCAAGGATGGTATTCCCCCAAGGGGGAGGGTTCTGTAACATCCCTGGTAAAAATACAAGTAAAAATATATAATACCACAGTGATGGGACACATATTCCAAGTTGAATGGTAGGAAAAAAATATTAGCGGGTGTCATTTAGTTTATTATGGCTAAAGAAAATTGGAAAAGCTAATGGAAAAGGCTTTGGAAAGGCATGAGGCATTAATTAGCATTTTGTTTATGAAAATAATGGAAATTAGGAGAAAAGGAGGTGAAAGGTCACAGGTTGCATTTGAGGAGGAAAATGAAGGAAAATGGAAAATGAAGAAAATAAAGGCCTCATCTATAAAAAAGGCTTCAACGGATCAATGGGGAAGGATTGGTAAGTGAATTTATGGACTTCTATCATTATTCTCTCTCTCATACTCTTGGATAATTCGAGTTTTCTTGGAGCACTCTTGGAGAGTGTGGATACTTGGTGATTTGGAGCAAGGAGGAAAAGGATGAGCATGAAATCCCAGGTGGACATTGGGATCGACAGCTACAATGGGATTGATTGCAAGTACTGAGTTGAATGTATGTTTTCCTCACTAGTTTTGGCATGCATGGGAATGCATGTGGATTTTCATAGCCTTTCCATTTCCTGGAAAACCATGGTATTGTGGGTTTATTTCCATTGATTGTTTTCTAGTTGGTGCTCATGATTCCTTTAGTTGTTGGGTTGAGTCATTAGTTCCTGGAAGCCTTGGTTGGAAAAATGCTCTGGAATCCTGAAGAACAAATATGGGTTTAGTTATTAGGCCTAGAAGCCTTGGTTGAAAAATGATCTGGAAGCCCTAGGTGGGTTGAGTTACTAGTCTTGGAAGCCCCGGTTGGAAAAAACTCTCTATAGCCCAGGAGTAGCTTAGATAGAGACCAATCCGTGACGGTATTGATGCCCAACCATGAGGTGGAATCATTGGTTGAGGGTTGAGGTGGTTTAGGTACTAAAAGCCCTAGATTGATTGTGATTGATGTGTTTTATTAAGTCCCACATTCATGTTTGGAATATGGCACAGGGGTGATTGGATGAAGTGCAACTTGGCTTAACCAATATATGGTCAGGTGGAATGTGGAGATCCCATCTCCACAAGATCTAGATCTAAACTGTAAAATAAATCTAGATCTAGATCTCATTTTTTAATGAAAATTTTGAACTGAAATTTATAACTTAAACATAAGTTGTACCCTGAATACTGTGATCATTGATTTGAACATTCTAGAGGAACTTTTCTAAGTGTACGATAAAGAACCACTTTAGCTACGCATAACTAATAGCTCTAACAACAATAGAGGCTGCAAAACATCTTCAGATCTGCAATTAGTAGTTAAAATGCTGCAACAAACAGATCTATAAATGGAAAGACATTAAGCAGAAAAGTAAAGAGTTTGCTCCATGCATCCAACAGACAAGACAAGAACACGATTTTTGAATGAATTTTTATATTACAGGGCACCCGGGAGGAAACAAGAAGGTGTATCCAGATCTCCTCAATGGGATGGGTTCTTTGTAGTCCTCAGCACTTCAGATCTAAGCTTTCTCTCTCTTGTAGATGTAGAAAACCCAATGTAGAAGATAGAGCTCAATGGGAGCAAAATGGTAGAAAATGAGACCAAGTGTATAGATCTAGAGTGATCTAATAGGCAACAAAAGGTGAATAATGATGGGGAAAACCCTCCTATTTATAACAAAATATTGGGTCATTCTAGATCTTGGTGCATGATTAAAATAATGTTAACCAAATCTAGATCCACCTTTTATGGAATATTTTATTATATTTGTTGGAGGGAAAGGGTCTTTGACTTGGGTCAAATCCCTTGATTAAAAAATAAATAAATAAATGATTTATTTATCTTTTTAAGGAAGTGGTTGGAAGATAATCAAATAAATAATGATTTATTTAATTATTTGTGGGTGATTTGGTCATATTTAACAAGGAATATTATCTAAACAAGATTTAAATAATTATTCCTAGAAATTAATAAGATAAATAAAGGTTTATCTAATTAATTTCTTTGATTTTGGGTTAAATATGACTGGGAATAATAATTAAATTATGGTTTAATTAATTATTCCATGAGGAAAATCAAACAAATATGGGTTTGTTTAATATTTCCTTTTGGGGTTTCCTGTTTTAACATAGTGAAGGCAATTTTACTTAGGGTAAAATTGGTCTTACATGGTGTACTTTGGTCCATCTAATGATAATAGGTTAGATGACCAAAAAATGGTGTAACAGATTGCCCCCCAGCGTGCGAGTGTCAGGAGCAAATCGTATGACCGAAGTACGTTGTAAGAACACAATCACTAGACAACAAAAGGGGATGTCAGAGAGAGAAGTGTGAGGTAGATAGTGTGCTGAAGGACTAGACCCTGAGGAGACGAGACTCGCAGGTGCAACAAGTCTCTTTTTATCAGAGGGTACCTGTGCTGAAGGCGGCGGGGGAGGCATACCTATGCCCGCCGAGACAAAGTACAAAAGAATAGTGTGTCCAGTAAACAAGGGACCGAACCATAAAGTACAGCTGGCATAATCATGAGCCCGATAAAAATAGAATGATGAATCCCACATACATGTTGTGCCTGGGATAACAGCCAGGACTTGTACAATAATATCTGAGTACATGAGGTATAAATACAACCTAAATGCCCCATGTAAATGGGGAAGGGCTCACAAAATCTGACTGATACATGAAAGTCGAAGAGGCACTGCAAGTGGCTATGGCCAACATCATCAAATATCTGGAGCCACATCGAAGGCTGCAAGGAATAGGTCATCCGGGCATGTGGGGGGCTACCTGCAGGGCCACCCCCGCATGAGGGTTGAGACATCTCACACACACCCGAGAATCATCAAGAGCTGCTGTTGGATCACTGGACCATCAAGTATACGGATCTCGATCATGTTGAAAGGAGATGGAGAAACAATCAAGTCAAAGGGAAACAAGAGGTCCCTTTGCCTGATCCGAGGCACCGAACAAGAGCGGAAGCTGGAACCAAGGTACACCGCCCTCTAGACCTGGCTTCTGGAAGGAATGATCTGATGTCGACAGAAGGAGGTCCACCATAAGTGAGGCAATGAGAAATCCTCAACTAAGGCACGAGAGAAAATAGTAGAGCGACGGAGAGACTGACACTAATGATGATGGTGAAATGGAAAGGACTGAGTAGCGAATGGACGACTTCCCTTGTTAGAGCATAAAGGGCATGAATGACATGGCAGCGACTGACACAATATCATAAGGGATAGGGGACAGTGGGACTGAAGGTCATAATGTGCAACACAAGAGAGAGAACAAGCAATGAAGGATGGAGGGCTATAGCGGGGTACAAAGGGACTCGGGATAGACTCCATGAATGCGATGATGATTCAACTTGGATGCGCTAAACAAGGGCGACTTGATGGTGCTGCCACATAGTAAAGGTCCAATGGGGGACCATGAAAACATGAGTACAAGATGGTAACTCATGACAAAAATCGACACGAACGAAGACAAGTAAGGAGGCAAAATGGTGCCCCGAGTACAAGTGTTGTAAGTGAGGAAGTTCGATTTGAAGGAGAGGTGAAGTGATCCTTCTTGGAAAAAATAGCTCCTGGTGAAGGATAAAAGTACAAAAAAGATGCTGGCTATCTAAAAGAACATAAAACACGCATCTCAGAAGGGAAATGCTAAGGGTAATATTTCTTAAGATAGAGTGCATTACGAGGATTAGGAAGAGGATTGCCTTCGAAGTCCTCTAAAAGGTATGCCCCCTTAACAAGACCCTTACTGATGACGTAAGGGACTAGCCATAATGAGTCAAACTTCCCGTGACCAAGGACATCATGGGCTTGGTCACATACTAAAACAAGGTCGCCTTTGAGGCTGGACGTTTTGGTCATATTGAGCTTTGGTGCGTTTCTTGGCCGCTTCCATGGTTTGCAATGCAACACGGCGGTCTTCAGAGGCACGCTCAGGCATGATTAGTCGTTGTTCTAGAGGTTGGGTGTGAGGGAGAAGTTCAACAGCCAGATGAAGGGAAGGGATGTCACACTCGATTGGTAAGACTGCCTCCTCTCCAACAACGAGGTGAGGAGGGTTATGGTTGAGGGGCATAGGTGCCCCCGAGCATGGTGTGGTCATGCCAAAATGTATTTAGAAAAAAGGGGGATCTAAACACATTTAAATGATGTGGTGTGCCATTTGTTTGCGTTATGGTTATGCAGTGTGAGAAAGGAAATGGAGGATTACCAATCTCTTTTGGTACTGCATATAGGGATCAAATGGACTTTAAGTTTCCGAGTTGGCATACCTGGTGTCACTATCCCAAAAAGAGGATTTGGAGATAATGAACTGATGCTCTCGTAGAAAAGCTATAGTTTGGTCAACAATAATGTCTAAGAGACTGGGTTGTTGATGTAAGATGAGGGAACGATAAGGGGTATCATCCCTAGAGTGATCTGAAGTGATATGGGACTCTAGAGGTTCTTCTAAATGTGGAAGAATACTGGGACTAAAGTCAACATGACCAGATACACTAGGAGAGTTGTGGAGAATTACTTCTCTTGGTCTCTCAAATGTGGGTGCCCCCTTACCCAAACAGTGGGTTTCAATGTAATGGCCACAAGGTGGATGTGATGTGAACGCATGGGTTCGATGTAAGGGGGGATAGAGAAAGTCAGGGGTGGGGATTTGTTCCATAATGTCGTCATCGTGATAGAAGATGGGGTGACTGGTGGAAGAAAGACCACCTGACGTGGTGAAATGACCGGACTCATCATCATGAGAAGAGAGGTTCACATGCGTGTCGTCACAAGGGGTGACAGAAGAGTAAGAAGATAAAGGATCTCTCAATGTTGAGCCCAAGGTGATCGTTGAAGGAAGGTCAAGCGAAACAATAGGGGAAGATTGAGATGGAATGTTCCCCGAGGGTCTCATGGATGATGATAGGTAGAAAATGCTGGATGAAGGCTCCGTCATCTCGACATCAGGAGGGGGAATGTCGATGGGAGTAGTCATGCATAGCAGGCCAACTAGCATCATGGTGTATAGGGTCGTTTATCAACCGGTCCAAATCAGGGATGCTGAGGCCTGCCAAGAAGGGGAGCACGGGTGAAGCCGAGGTAGTTCCTGTGGTGGTTCCGCTAGTAGTAGGGCCGGCATTAGGGCCGGGAGAACCGCTAGCGTTAGGCCCTGGACCAGACATAGTGAAGGTGATAGGGGGAGAACCAGGAGGAGAAGGAGGACCCGATGAATCAGGAGAGGAGTCGGAGTGCGGACTCGAAGGTGGACTGGCTCGACGACGGCGGTGCGGAGCAGGTCGATCAACCGGAAACTGAGGGTGAAGGCCAAGAAGTCTCGGGGAAAGGCGCCTTGGGGGCGCAATGATGACAGGAAGAAGGAAACCTAGTCAGGAAATAGGTGCGACGTAATAAATTAAGGTCAAGGGCAGAAAAGGTGCAGTGACAATTGATTTTAGAGTCTTTTCCAGGCTGTGTTAACCAGGCGCTTCTTCGCTTAGGGTCAGTGTGTGGCGTGCGTTAATTTTAATTTTTAAACCCTTTCCATTTTGAGAGCAAGAAAAAAGTGTGCTGCGTAGCTGAAAATAAATCTGCAGAGAACAATATAGATTGCTGAAATAACAGAACATTTAACAGCTAACCATGCATCAATTGAACCCAAAAAGGCGGGTCTCTCAAAACTACTCTAAAAGAGGGCAAAAATCTATTCAAAACACACTTAAAAAGAGGCGAATAGATCTAGGGTCAAAAGGGACAGGGATCTAAAGGAGAAAGATGCTAAAAAGAGGCGCAGATCACAGCCAAGAGGCAGAGGCAAGGTGGCTGGAAAAAGGGGGAAATCAGCAAAAAGCGGAAGGGACAGGGATGAGGTCCTAAAGGGGGGTCCAAACAAAACTACAAGAGGTGATTTGAAAGGAAGAAAAGCTAATTAAAAGAGATCTGAGGATGAGGCATCATATCTGAAAAAGGGAAGGCTGAAACTCTGAAAAATCAGACACCTGAAACAGCTAAAACTCTTCCACCAAAAGTGGAGGGTACTGAAGCCCAAGGGGGCTAGGTTCCCACTTAGATGAGCAAAAGCAGATCAGAAACAAGTCGAAACGGGCTGAGACAGAGGCTGGAAAACCGTGACAGAAGCTTCAGAAAAACCCAGAAAAAGTTCAGAAAAACAGCAGAAAAAAGTCCAGGTCGCGGTTTTTGACCAGTTTTTCGCTCCGGTCGCAGTTTTGGGGCTGTTTTCTGTGACCTGAGGCTTGAGGTCACACTTTTTGGGCCAAAAAGTGCGACCTGCACTTCCGAGACTCTCGGCGGCAGATTTCAGAAAAAAATGTCGTCTCAGCTGCGGCTGATGTCGGTCACCTGTGCAATAGGGCCAGAAACACACGGAAGTTAGAAATTTTAATGTTTGAGGGCTTTATGAGGAAAAAACCACATGAAAATAGGAAAAACAAAAAGCTGAAAAGGAAACCCTAGGGTCTGAAGTAGCTGGATATGCAGGAATAGGAAAAACGACAGCGGTCGTAATTTAAAACCCGTGTGGAGTCGCCATTTGTTAGTATGAATCCTTCGTTGAAGTGTACGAAAAAGGACCACTTTAGCTACGCATAACTAATAGCCCTAACAACAAAATTGGCTGCAAAATATCTTCAGATCTGCGGTTAGTAATAAAAATGCTGCAACAACTAGATCTATAAATGGAAAGACATTAAGCAGTAAAGTAAAGGGTTTGCTCCATGCATCCAACAGACAAGACAAGAACACAATTTTTTGAAAGAATTTTTATATTACAGGGCACCTGGGAGGAAAACAAGAAGGTGTATCCAGCTCTCCTCAATGGGATGGGTTCTTTGTAGTCCTTAGCACTTCAGATCTAAGCTTCCTCTCTCTAGTTGATGTAGAAAACCTAATGCAAAAAGTAGAGCTCAAAGGGAGCAAAATGGCAGAAAATGGTGACCAAGTGTATAGATCCAGAGTGATCTAATAGGCAAAAAAAGGTGAAGAATGATGGGGAAAACCCTCCTATTTATAACAAAATATTGGGTCATTCTAGATCTTGGTGCATGATTAAAATAATGTTAACCAAATCTAGATCCACCTTTCATGGAATACTTTATTATATTTGTTGGAGGGAAAGGGTACTTGACTTGGGTCAAATCCCTTGATTAGTCAAAAATAAATAAATAAATGATTTATTTATCTTTTTAAGGAAGTGGTTGGAAGATAATCAAATAAATAATGATTTATTTAATTATTTGTGGGTGATTTGGTTATATTTAACAAGGAATATCATCTGAATAAGGTTTAAATGATTATTCCTAGAAAATAATAAGATAAATAAAGGTTTATCTAATTAATTTCTTTGATTTTGGGTTAAACATGACTAGGAATAATAATTAAATTATGGTTTAATTAATTATTCCATGAGGAAAATCAAACAAATATGGGTTTTTTTAATATTTCCTTTTGGGGTTTCCTGTTTTAACATAGTGAAAGTGGTTTTACTTAGGGTAAAACTGGTCTTACATGGTGTACTTGGGTCCATCTAATGATAATAAGTTAGATGACCAAAAGATGGTGTAACAATCTCCTAAAAAGGAAGAACGGGGTGGCTCCGAACAAAAATCATCTCCACAAACCTAAAATTCAAAAATTTTAAAACTGTAAAATAACTTAAGATCTAGATATCATTTTTTAATGAAACTTTTGAACTTCAATTTATTACTTAAAAACATAAGTGAAAATTTGAATACTTGTGACGGTGGATTTGGAACATCTCCTAAAAGGGAAGAAGAGGGTGGCTCCGAATGAAAATCATCTCCACAAACCTAAAATTCAACAATTTTAAAATTGTAAAATAACTCGAGATCTAGATCTCATTTTTAATGAAAATTTCACTTCAATTTATAACTTAAAAACATATTTAAGTGAAAAAAAATTCATACTTGTGACGATGCATTTGGCACATCTCCTAATAGGGAAGAAGAGGGTGCCTCCATTGTGAAAACATCGGATGGAATCAGAATCTGTTAACATTTAATTATATACATGTACATGTGTACACAATTATTTATTTTAAAAATGTTTCATCATGATATTGATATAATAATAGATTAATAATTGTACATCAACATCATGAAAACTTTAAAAACACTAACATTTTCCAACATATCATCTTGATTGTGAGAACCTGAAGCTTCAACCATGATATTAAAATTTTCGTTCATCAAGCATGTTAATTGCAAAAGGTGTTCACATATGATACAGTTTTGTTAGATTACATATACAAATAAACATGTATATGTATTTATTACAAATTTTACATGTTAAAATATCCACCCTAACCACTAACACATACTGATCCCATGTCCTCTTCCTCATGAATAATTAAGTCCTGCCAACCATTGTGACAATGCTTTGCATATGTGATAAGCTCTTAAATACTCATGTCGTCTATCTCATCATCTGTATGATACACAAAATTAGCACGTGCATTCTCTCATGCTCTTTGTCAATTTATAAAAACATCAATTCCACCAAGTCCACTTTGAACATTTTCTATGATGACATTCCTTGCTTCTTGACTAATTTGAACAGTGGCATCCATCTCTGACCGCAAAGTTTCCACGCGAAGAGGTCGGCTTACCAATGGTGGCTCGGGGTGAGGCAACCCAGCATCACCTTTAGTACCCCTACGGACACATAATAAAACTTTCCCATGACCACAAAATTTATAGGGAACGTCATTATAATTGGGTTTCATTCTAAAAAATAATTTTGCAAAATAAAGAGGAACCTCATCGTTCCATGGTAGTATTCCATAGGCAACAAGGTGACTATCATACAAATGACAAGCTATATCAGAGTGCTTGAAATATTTCACCTTTAGCATATTTCTTTTCGGCCCTTCTTTGAAATTAAACATAGACTTGGCCATTTATGTTGTAACTATGTGTTTAATTTATGTTGTAACTATGTGTTTAACATCCTCCCATGTATCAGGACCCATCATTGTTTCCTTTATTTTCCTCAACACTTCTACAAAAGTATCAGTGGTTGGCCCAATCTTTTTTTACACATCTACAAGTGTGTTTAAAGAGTGAGTAACTATTTCTAATCTTTCTTGACTCTGAACAGGGAGTTTCAAGGACACAAAATCTTTTTCAATTTTGAATAAATATGTTGACACCTTTGTAATGTGCATTGTTGGATTTTTGTTTCCCAAGGTAAATCGGAAATTTCAGAAATGTAAGTCGTGGTTGGTGTACAACCTTCTTCTTGAATAACGTGGTCTAACCTATGTCTTTTTTGAGCAACATCTTCACCCTCTGCATAAATATATGAAATTATGTATAAATAAAAAAACATGTGAACAAATTTGTACAAATTTTCTTTTTAACCATAAAATAAATATATAAATAATTTCACAAATTAATAATTGAATGAAAATAATATTCAGATTGATGGCCACCTTGAGATGGTTGGGAAACGTCATGCCTACCCTGAGATTGTTGAGAACCAGCATGACCACCGATTGGTTGAGAATCAACATGACCACCCATTAATTGGCCACTGACGGAATGCATATCACCACCCTTATGCAATTGGCCACCACCTATTGATTGGCCACTAGGGGAATGTGTACCACCACCACCCTCACATGATGAGAAGGAAGCTTCATAAAAAAATATGAATTTATAATCAATTCAACAACACATATATACATATAAATACATGTACATATGATTGATTAGATTGCGTGAACCATACCACGATTGTGTGAACCATGGTTAGGCTCCATTGATGGAGTAGATATTCTTGTCCTCCAAACTCCTAAAAAATAAAAAATTAAATTTATTAAAAACTAATTTAACTCACAAAATTGATAAAAAATCAATTCCATATGTATACATATATGCACATGGGGATAAAATTATATATATACTCAATAAAAAAAACAATTCCACATGTATACATGTATATATGGAGATAAGATTATATATTCAAATGTAATTTAAAAACATGCAAATTTAATATAAATACCATGAACATCCCTTGATCCATGACCCCCTTCTCTCGTAGAGGCATGGGATTCTACTGATGTTCGCCTTTGATCCTCCATGATATATATATATATATATATATATATATATATATATATATATATATATATATATATATAATGGACATTTACAATTATTTTTAAAATTACTATTTAAAATAAATTCAAAATAATTCAAAAAATTAATGTAATTTAGTATAGAAATGTTGAGCACAAACACAAATTATGTAAAACACAAAACTTTCAAAGCACAAATTGATGTGTAAAACTCACTTTAAACAAAAATTTGTTGAAGTCCTGCACATTTTAATTTTATAAAATATGAAGTTCAATAAGTTACGCTTACATGGTGGGAGCACACTTGATATATAATTGAAAAAAACATATGGACATTAAAAATGACACATTTATAGGTAAAAAACACACACATATCAAATATATGTTACAATGTCCATCAATAAATTTTGAAGGAGTGCATCTCAAAACTAATTCATCTTTGAGAGATGAACCTTGAATTGGCATTGCCCCGTATAACACTAATTCATCTGCTAATTCATCTTTGACAGATGAATATTGAATTGGAATTGCCCCACACAATAGATCACCATACATCTTATTAAAATTTTCACAATGTCTTATACTAAAAATTTGAAATTGTCTAATAATATTGATTGCTTTTCCATGCAGTTGTTTTAGCCTCTCCTTCTTAACTTGGTACATGACTTTCATCTAGTTGCACACAAGTTCAGAATTGGTGAAAACTACAATTCCATTTGATCCATACTTCCTAACTGTTCCCAAGCCTTCTATCAATGCAATATAATATGTTTCAATGTTTGTTATTCTTCCCAATATATTCATTTTCTTTTGGAGGACCTTGTTAGTCACAATATTTCAAAGCACATATGTAATCACCGCTTCCCTGGATTGGTGATCAGGAGCTCAAATCTGAGCTTGGGAAAAAGCTCAAAAATTAAAGTGCTCAAATTGATTTGGAACCTAAGCAACAGGATAGGCCTTGGCAATATGATCCCAATGCCGCAAACGGTTCGAAAAACGGACACCGTATGAAAAAGTTATTGCACTTTTAGTGGAGTGGGTCCAGCGGAGCACAGGGGGGCCAACCCTCCTCCCATGGAACCTCATCATATGACCAGTGTGGGAGCTTAATGATTAAGAGCGCTTAAGGAGCCTAATATCAAGTTTAATATTTAATTAAGCTTCAGTTAAGTGGAGTTTAATATGGCAGAGATTCTGGAGGCGCTCCCAAATTTAGGTGGACTTCCACTTTTAGTGGAGTTAACTGGCAGTTGCCCCACATTTAGCGGAGGAAATTGGGGCAAAGTTGTTTTGGTCATAACTTTCTCATTACTCAACCTTTTGGAATGAATTTGTTTTTGATTTCGTATGTTCTTAGCCTTTTGGACTCAATGGCATAGGTTTCAGAGCCATTGGAGCTCATTTTCGACCTGTTTAGCTTCGGAGAAGCTTTTTGAGCCACTAGGGCCATTTTAGGTTTTGAGTTTGGTTGAGCTATGGGTAACCTTTTTTGGTGAAAAAAAAATGATTTTCAACTATTTCCTGCATTCCAGAGCCATTGGAACATGTCTTAGCTCTTTTTGAAGATTTTTAGAGGCTGAAAACCTTTAGGAGAGTTTTCAGGGCCACTAGGGCCATTTTGGGTTTGGAGCTATTTGGAGTTGTGGTTATCAGTTGGAGGTGACCCAAAGCTCTATTTTAGATAATTTCAACCTTATGAAGCCATTGGAAGATGTTTCAGAGGCATTTTAGGACTTCTACAGCCCGAAAATTTGCAGAAAAGTTCAAAGCACCAGTAGGACATTGATGAAGAAATCACTGTTTATGGTAATATTTCACTGTTTAGTGAATTTGAAAAGGCATTCTTAGCTTTTTCCTGCCTTATGAATCAGTTTATATATTCATATTTTTCTATTGAGTCACTTATAATCTTTTATTGCATTTGAAGAGCTTTTAATACAAGAGGACAAGCCCATTTTGGGAGGCTTGATCCAGGAGATGTAGCCCAAGAGTTGGGGTGAAATCCTATATCATATTGCTGTTGTGTTTTGATATTATATTGCTGAATATGTTGCTGATATACATGTTAAGTTTCAGAAAAAACAAATAAACTTAAAACACATAAACAGTGAAAAGACATACACCATTTGCAAGCTAAATTTCCGCATAACGTCAAGTTTAAACCAAGATTATTTTAATTAAATATGAGTGTTTACTTCTATTATTTCTTTAGGCAGAGACTGTAAGAGGGCCAAGTAGCCTCTGGATTCATCCTTTCTTTGAAAGGTGAAATATCCGGTAAATGCCCCTACAGTCTATCTCTGTATTAGAAATATGAAGTTCTCACATTTTCAGATTTAAACTTAGAGTATTTTTGCACTCATTTACATAAATGAAAATGGATACCTTGCACCCTTTTCAAGTACCTTCCATTTTCAGATCAGATGGTATCAGAGCTCAGGTTGAGCATTCCTTATGGTGCAAAATGTTTTAAAATAGTGTAAGAGATTTACTGTTTTATTGGTTGCAAAATGGTTGCTTGAATGAAAAGGGGTCTTTTCTGACATTTGGCTAAAAGCTTGTCGTTTGATTGAAAGCTTTGAGGACTTTTCTTTGGAAGTTCCTTTTGGTTGTTTTGACTATTTACATAATGTCAACTTCTTCTACAAGTGAAGTTTCCTCCTTCACGAGATTCTTCAATGATGACATGAAGAATGAGTTTTTTAAAGTGAAGGACATGGTGCAGATTCTCCTTGAGGATCAAAGGGAAAGTGTTCAACTTCATGCACAATTGCTAGCTATGCAAGAAGAGAAAGAAGCCATTCTTCAAAGACTGCATGATATGGAGTTGCAGCTTCTTCAAGCTCAAGAAGCTTTGTCCAAGAAAATTCTTGAGGAAGAGGATAATCGTTCCAACTTGTCTTCAAGTTCCTCCATTGAAAAGTATGTTGGTTCTTTTGAAAAACATACAAGAGGTATTGGTTCCAAATTGATGTTGAAGATGGGCTATCAAGAAGGCAAAGGTTTGGGCAAGCATGCACAAGGCATTGTTGAGCCTATTTGTGTTCTGGAGCGTCCCAAGAATATTGGTCTTGGCTATGAGCAGCTTAATGGCGAAGCTTTGAGCACATGCATTCAAGAATGTGATGCAAATTTGAAGAGAAATTTTCTCCCAAGTTCTCAATTACATCAATGTCATGATGTAAATCTTCCTTACCATTGTTTGAAGCCTTTGTTGCATCAAGAAGATGGTAGACATGTAGCTTATGGCAAGCATGCAAAGCAATATAAGAGGATTTATTGCACATTTTGTGGTCAATTTAACCATCATGTTTCGAGATGCTGGATGAGGAAGAAGGCACACAAGAAGCAGACGAAGCAAAGACTACTTTCAAAGAAGGTGCATATGATTTGCACTTTTTTCCAAAAGAAGGGACATGTTGTCTCTCATTGTTGGACTTTGCATCCAACTCGTCGTCCCACGCACATGCAGCAAGAGGAATTTTTTTTTGGCGAAGGTGGAACCTCATATTCCATTATTGATGTGGAAAGGGAAGTTTCACATGAGGAAAATTTGCAGCAGCAAAAGTCGCCATGGAAGTGGCTTGGTGAGAAGTGGATGGACTTCTTGACACAGTAAGACACACTCCTTTTGTACATATGCAAATTTCGGATGTATGCATGTATTTTGTTGTAATATCTTTTTTGTTTTGAGCCACCTTAGATCATTGATCAAGGCTGCATTGTATAGTTTCACTCTATAAATTTCTTGCCAGAAATTTCTATGTGGGTTCAAGAAGGTCAATTGTGGAAAAGCACATTCAAAAATGGAAATGTCAATTTCTTTTCATTTGTGGTTCAAATTCACTTGCTTTGTAAGGAAAAAGTGTTTGAAGGGCTGAAGAGAAGAGGATTTTTATTCTCTTATTTGTTGTACTATAGTTCAGTTCTTCATTTCAGTAAGCTTTTGGGGACCAAAAGTCTCTCATTTGGGAGGTGTGATCAGGAGCTCAAATCTGAGCTTGGGAAAAAGCTCAAAAATGAAAGTGCTCAAATTGATTTGGAACCTGAGCAACGGGATAGGCCTCATAAATACAATCCCAACTCCGCAAATGGTTTGAAAAACGGACACCGTATGAAAAATTTATTGCACTTTTAGTGGGGTGGGTCCAGCGAAGCACGGAGGGGCCAACCCTCCTCCCATGGAACCTCATCATATGACCAGTGTGGGAGCTTAATGATTAAGAGCGCTTAAGGAGCCTAATATCAAGTTTAATATTTAATTAAGCTTCAGTTAAGTGGAGTTTAATATGGGGGAGATTCTGGAGGCGCTCCCAAATTTAGGTGGACTTCCACATTTAGTGGAGGAAATTGGGGCAAAGTTGTTTTGGTCATAACTTTCTCATTGCTCAACATTTTGAAACAAAATTGTTTTTGATTTCATATTTTCTCAGCATTTTGGACTGAATGGCACAGTTTTCAGAGCCATGGGAGCTCATTTTCAGCCTATTTAACTTCGGAGAAGCTTTTTGAGCCACTAGGGCCATTTTGGGTTTTAAGTTTGGGTGAGCTGTGGTTAACCTTTTTTGGTGAACCAAAAGTCGTTTTCGACTATTTCCTGCATTCTAGAGCCATTGGAAAAGGTCTTAGCTCTGTTTGAAGACTTTCAGAGGCCAAAAACCTTTAGGAGATTTTTCAGGGCCACCATGGCCATTTTGGGGTTTGAGCTGTTTTGAGTTGTGGTTATCAGTTTGAGGTGAACCAAAGCTCTATTTCAGATAATTTTGATCTTATGAAGCCATTGGAAGTGTTTTCAAAGGAATTTGAGGACGTCTACAGCCTAAAAAGTTGCAGAGAAGTTCAAAGCACCAGCAGAACATTGATGAAGAAATCACTGTTTATGGTAATCTTTCACTGTTTAGTGAATTTGAAAAGGCATTATTAGCTTTTTCCTGCCTTCTGAATCAGTTTATATATTTATATTTTTCTATTGAGACACTTATAATATTTTATTGCATTTGATAGCTTTTAATACAAGAGGACAAGCCCATTTTGGGAGGCTTGATCCAGGAGATGTAGCCCAAGGGTTGGGGTGAACTCCTATATTAAATTGTTGTTGTGTTTTGATATTATATTGCTAAATATTTTTGCTGATACCCATGTTAAGTTTCAACAAAAACAATTACATTTAAGATACATAAACAGTGAAAAGACAGACACGATTTGCAAGCTAAATTTTCGCATAACGTCAAGTTTAAAGCAAGATCATTTTAATTAAATCTGAGTGTTTACTTCTATTATTTCTTTAGGCAGAGTCTGTAAGAGGGCCAGGTAGCCTCTGGATTCATCCTTTCTTTGAAAGGTGAAATATCCGGTAAATGCCCCTACAGTCTATCTCTGTATTAGAAATATGAAGTTCTCACATTTTCAGATTTAAACTTGGAGTATTTTTGCACTCATTTACATAAATGAAAATGGATACCTTGCACCCTTTTCAAGTACCTTCCATTTTTAGATCAATTGGGATAGCAAGAAACATCTATGCATAATGTCCATTTCTCAACCATGTTTAGTGGGATTTTTTTATCCCTGAAAAAAATTAATTCAATAAAATATATTAAATTAACATTTACTGCAAATGCCTTAAATTTTATTGCAAATGCCTTAAATTTTATGAGAGAAATGACATGTACATGGTTTGCCTTAAAGTTTATAGGAGAAATGTGTTGAAGTCCAACAAGAAATTGCAGCACATACACTAGTGTGGGACCAATAGGTCCTAGCGATACATTAGTGTGAAGGCCAAATTAATTAATTAATTTGGTGCAGTGTCTAATTTAATTTTCCATTAATTAAATTGGACAATAAAATGTAATATTATCTCATGATCACTTGTAATAGTTCACTGAGTGTGATAAACTCAGTTAACTCATGTATTTCGAGTTGAGGGTAGTTGGTGAGGCATGCAGAGTAATTATATTAGTTATGGAGTTCGAATTGCAGTTGGTGCATTATTTTAATGCATGTGTAATCAGTTAACTCGGTTAGGTGAGTTAGAGTCAGTTGAACTAGCTATAACTTTTTGTTGCACTAGTGATAGATCGAGTGAATTAAATATTATTTAATTCAGAATTAGTGATCTGCCATGCAACTAATAATTTACTATTAATAGCTATATGCATGTCAATTCCAGTGGAGACACAATTGAGACAAAGATTAAAGGGAGGTTAATTATCAGTTGTGTGATTAGTAGGTTTCTTACATGCAACCAGACATCCATTGGAGTTCCCATGATCCTTACACAGTTTAGGAAGGAAAAAATTCATAAATAATAGGGATTGCATTCATCAGGAATTGCGCAAGCAAGGCAGGATGTTTAGAGACTGTGAATTGGCTAAGTGTTGGCCAGTTTTGTCCACAACAGTGTGAGACAGTTGTGAGAGTGTAGGAGACTCTTGTGAGAAGAGTGCATTGTAATTTTTTCATGATTCCATGGTTAATAAATAATAGAAGATAGAGGGGTTTTGAGAAGCAAACTTTCCCCAGGAAATTACATGTGTTGTGGTTTGATTTGATTCTTTCTTTGCTTCATGTGATTGGCGATTGTGTTTAATTTCTGCAATTGATTTGCAGAAGGATTCAATATCTACCTTTAGTACATTGTTAGATCAGATTGAATCCATTGATACAAAAATTTTTGTATAATTTATACATGGTATCAGAGCACATGAAATCACTATAGTAGAGGAGAAGATGAGTTTGTGACTGAATAGAATTTGAATTTGCAAAAGACATTCTTGGTGTGACAGGTGATTCAGGATCGAAATGGCTTTCAATGGCTTGAGATTGGAGTATGCACTCAAGGGTAGCTCTAACTATATTGATTCGAAATACAGGATGGAGGAAGTACTGGAGGACAATGGGTTGAAATAATTCAATGATAATGATGTTGTCAAACCCACTATAGCAGATGTTGCAAATCTTGATGCTTGGCAGAAGAAGGTTGCAAAGGCGAGGATGATCTTATTGGAGGGAGTACGAGACCACATTGTCTCAAGTCTCCATGGAAAAGTGACACCATATGCAATGTGGAAAGCTTTGACAGATCTATTTCATAGCAACATTGATCATAGAAAATTCACACTAAAGGATAAACTCAGGAAAATCAAAATGGAGAAAGGCGACACCATGTCGAAATATTTAACAAAGTTTGTATAATGTTAGGATGAGCTTGGGAGTGTCTAAATTACTATCGTTGATGATGACTTGGTGAGCCTAGCTCTCTTAAGACTTCCCAAGAGTTGGCATAGTTATCAGGACTCTATCAATGGAAGGGAAAAGCTGCCAGATTGGGAACGACTTTGGGTGGATTTGGTGCAAGAAGAATTCAGGAGGAATACCATGGATGGATCTTCATCTAAGAATGATGATGAAAAATATTTTGCTTTGGATGCCAAGGCAAATAAGGAAAAAGGAAAGAAATTCCATTCCAAATCTGAGTCTGGTAAAGATGGCAAGAAGCACGACATGTCCAAAGTGAAGTGTTTTCACTATCACGAGCATGGACATTATGCCATTAATTTTCCAGAAAATAAGAAGAATAAGAATGATTTAGGAACTGCAGATGGTGAGGATTTGGCCTCGCAATTTGAGCTTGACTTATTTCTCATTGCATGCATGGTTTCAAGTGTAATGGGATCGGTGTGGTACTTGGATAGTGGTGCATCCTTTCACATGAAGGGAGGCAAATAACTTTTCAGTAACTTGGAGAAGAAAGACCTCCAGATGCATATCAAAACGGGTGATGACAGGTGATACAGTTCTATTGAGATTGGTATAGTTACCTTCCAGATACATTCAGGTAAACCCTTTCAATTAAAATATGTAATGCACGTACTAGGTTTGAAGACAAATTTAGTCCCAGTTGCAATGTTGGAGGATAGAAGCTATGATGTTGTTTTTAGTGAGGGAAAATCTTTCCTGTGACAAAAAAAAAAAAATACAAGCCAAGAATATTGGGATTTGAGTTAAGAATCTCTATAAACTTGATGTATATGGTTACGCAACATTGATGGGTAAGGCATACAAAATGGTGAGTCGAGATGAGGGTGACTTATGACATAGAATATTGGGCCATCTTCACCACAGAGCCTTGAAGGTAATGCAGCAGATTTCTATGGGTCTTCCTAAGGGTACTCTTGCACAGTCAGACACATGCAAGGGATGTACTATGGGGAAGTATGCAAAGGCCACTTTTAATGAGAAGGAGAACCGAGCTTCAGAAATACTTGAGAGATTTCACTCAGATGTGTGTGGACCATTCTCTACTACTTCGACAATAAGGCATAAGTACTATGTGACATTTTTTTATGAGTTTTCTAGAAAGTGTTGGATCTACTTCATGCAGAAGAAAGATGAGACATTCTCAAAATTTACTGAGTTCAAAGCATTGGTGGATAAAGACATGGGGAATCATATGAAGGCTCTTAGGAGCGACAATGGTGGTGAGTACATCTCCAATGAATTCAATAACTTCTGCAACAAAGAAGGAATTAAATGAGAGTTGATTGCGCCTCATAAACCACAATAGAATGGGGTCATAGAAAGAAAGAACAGAACAATTGTGGGTGCAGCATGAGCGATGTTGCATGATCAGGGCCTACCATTTCATCTGTGGATATAGGCATGAAATACAACATTATTTGTGCAAAAAGTTTGTCCTCATTGGATACTTGGCATGAGTATATAAGAAGAGGCTTTTACTGGTAAAAAAACTGATGTTTCGTATTTTAAGATTTTTGGCTCATCTGTTTATGTGCATGTGACCAAAGATTTCAGGAAGCAGCTAGAACCAACAACTAAGATTGGGATATTTTTGGGGTACATTGAAACTCTCCACAACTATCGGGTGTATTTGCCAAACAACAGAATAATTGTTGTGCGATGGGATATAAAATTTGATTAGAAGAAAGCCATGTGATTTTCCCTTTGGAGGGAGATGGATTTTCATGCAAAGGAGGAACTCTTGGTTCCAAAGAATGAACCTCAAGATGTGGATCAGTCACATGCGGAGGATCATGGAGTGGCAGAAAACACTCATGCAGATCCATCCACCAGAAATGGTAGAAGGTGCACCATGGAAGTTGATAGATTGAGACTTGATGCAGCATAAAATGTGGGATCCCCTACATCACTGCATAGACAGAGACAGTCTCCAAACATGTTTACTGGATACATGGCTCTTATGAGAAATTTTATTGTGACATAACCATATTCCATTCAGGAAGTAGTGTAGCAACCAATTTGGTTTGATGTTATGGTAGAGGATTATGACTCCATCGTCAAGAACAATGCATGGGAGATTGTCCCAAGACTAGTTGGAAAATATGTGGTTGGATCTAGATGGATCTATAAGGTGAAGAAAGGATGGGAGTGTGGAAAAGTACACAACAATATTTGTGTCCCAAGGATTCTCATAAGTTGAGGGGATCAACTATGAGGAGAGTTTCACACCAGTCACGAGGTACTCTTCCATTAGATCTATCCTTACACTCTCATTGTATATGGGTTGGCACATTCATCAGATGGATGTGAAAACTGTACTTCTCAATGGATTTATTGAGGAGGAAGTGTACATAGAGCAGCCAGAAGGTTTCAAGATCTTTGACAGTGAGTTAGATGTGTGTCGACTCAAGAGAGCATTGTATGGGTTGAGGAAAGAACCTCGTGCTTGGTACACTCAGATTAACAGTTGTTTCATTCGGTTAGGCTTCACCAAAATTGAAGCCAATGCAAACTTGTACCAGATTTTGATTTATGGTAAGCTCTTGATTATCGTACTTTATGTTGATGTTCTAGTTTTGACAGGTGATGAGTAGTTGATAAACTCATGCAAGGAGGATCTTGTAAGGGAGTTCGAAATGAAGGACATGGGACTCCTTCACTATAACCTTGGTTTG
Organism: Pinus albicaulis; assembly: GCA_034641835.2. Classification (NCBI taxonomy): domain Eukaryota; kingdom Viridiplantae; phylum Streptophyta; class Pinopsida; order Pinales; family Pinaceae; genus Pinus; species Pinus albicaulis. Next base: position 874,471,776 of record CM076575.1, on the reverse strand, counting down.
GAAATATGGCATCGGGATGGTGAATTTTTTGTTTCTCAAGGAAAGTATGCCAAAGAGATACTGGGTAAGTTTAACATGGAGAGTTGTCAACCCATGGACATTCCTCTTCCAGGAAATTAGAGGAAAGAGGATGCTTTCTGGAGTAGTGGATGCTATTGTCTATAGGAAGTTAGTGGGTTCACTGATGTACTCAGTGAACACTAGACCATACATTTTCTACGTAGTTAACCAGCTGAGTCAAGCTATGGTTAAGTTGGCCAAGATCTTTTGAAAGACGGGGAAGCATGTCTTGAGATATCTCAGGGGCACTACATAGTATGTATTATGGTATAGACAGATATAAGGAGTGAAGCTTCAAGGCTTCATGGAAGAAAATTGGGCAGGCAATCCATCATACAAAAAGAGCACATCAGGAGGGATCTTTTGCATATGATCGAAAACAGTTTCTTGGTACAATAGGAAGCAACGATCTGTGGCACTCAGTTCAGCCGAGGCAGAGTACATGGCAATAAATCAAGCTGCATGTGAGGCCATCTAGATGAGAAATATCCTAGTTGGTTTATTTGGTTATGAGATGGATCCGACTGTGATACATTGTGATAACTAGAGTTGCATTAAAATCTGTTAATCCGATATTCCATGATAGGTCCAAGCACATAAAAATATAGTACCACCATCTCAAATATTTTGTTTAGAAGCGCATTATGTTACTTCAGTACATTCCCACAAAAGATCAGGATGGAGATATTCTGACAAAGGCGCTCACCAGGAGAAAATTCGAATACCATAGAGGCAGGAGCAAGGTGACAAATAATCACTTTCTTGTTGAGAAAGAGTGTTGAAGTCCAACGATAAATTGCAGCACACATACTAGTGTGGGACCAATAGGTCCTAGTGATACATTAGTGTGAAAGCCAAATTAATTAATTAATTTGATGTAGTGTCTAATTTGATTTTCCCTTAATTAAATTGGACAATAAAATGTAATCTTAGCTCATGATCATTTGTAATATTTAACTGAGTGTGATAAACTCAGTTAGCTCATGTGTTTCGAGTTGAGGGTGGTTGGTGAGGCATTCAGAGTAATTCTATTAGTAATGGAGTTTGAATTGTAATTGGTGCATTAGTTTAATGTTTGTGTAATCAGTTAATTCAGTTAGGTGAATTAGATTCAGTTGAACTAGCTGTAACTGTTTGTTGCACTAAAAAAAATAAAGAAAATTCAATATTATTTAATTCACAACCAGTGATCTACCATGCAACTGATGATTTACTATTAATAGTTGCATGCATGTCAATTCCAGCGGAGACCTAGTTGAGACAAAGGTTAAAGGGAGGTTAACTATCAGTTGTGTGATTAATAGGTTGCTTGCATGAAACCACACATCCATTGGAGTGCCTGTGATCCTTGCGCATTTTAGGAAGGCCAAAATTCCTAAAGAATAGGGATTGCATTCATCAGGAATTGCGCAAGCAAGGCAGGTTGTTTAGAGGCTAAGAATTGGCTAAGTGTTGGCCAGTTTTGTCCAGGACAGTGTGAGACAGTTGTGAGAGTGCAGGAGACTCTTGTGAGAAGAGTGCATTGCAATTGTTGCAAGATTCCATGGTTAATATACAATAGAAGATAGACGGTTTTTTATCAGCAAGCTTTCCCCAGTAAATTATATATGTTGTGGTTTGATTTGATTCGTTCTTTGCTTCATGTGATTGGAAATTGTATTTAATTTCCGCAATTTATTTGTAGAAGGATTCAGTATCTAGCTTTAGTACATTGTTAGATCAGATTGAATACACTGATAAACACATGTTTGTATAATTTCTACAAAATTACATGTACATACAGGGTTCCCAAAAACACTAGCAAATGCCTTAAAGTTTATGGGATAAATGGCATGTACATGGTTTCCAAAAACATTAGCAGTTTCCTTTAAAATATATTAAACATGAACATTTATTGCAAATTCCTTAAAGTCTATGAGAGAAGCAACATGTGCATGGTTTGCCTTAAATTTTATGGGAGAAATGGCATTTACATGGTTTTCCTTAAATTTTATGGGATAAATGACATACAAATGACATGTACATGGTTCCAAAAAACACTAGCAAATGCCTTAAAGTTTATGGGAGAAATGACATGTACATGGTTTCCGAAAATACTAGCATTTTCCTTAAAAATATATTAAATTAAAGTTTATTGGAGAAATGACATGTACATGGTTTCCCTTAAAGTTTATGGGAGAAATGACATGTACATGGTTTGCCTTAAATTTTATGAGAGAAATGACATGTACATGGTTTTCCTTAAATTTTATGGGAGAAGTGACATGTACATGGTTTGCCTTCAATTTTATGGGAGAAATAACATGTACATGGTTCCCAAAAACACTAGCAGATGCCTTAAATTTTATGGGAGAAATGACATGTACATGGATTCCAAAAACACTAGCATTTTCCTTAAAAATATATTAAATGAACATTTATTGCAAATGCCTTAAATTTTATGGGGGAAATGACTTCAAATGAATTTCTTTAATTGAAAATAAATATTCATTGTTTTCTTATACAAGATTATGTAAATACAGATAGACCGACAAATTAAAAAAATTATATATAGACTTGACAGCTACTCCAAATGCATTTCTTTAATTGAAAACAAAAATCATTGTTTTCTCAAACAAGATTATGTAAATATAGATAGAAAAAATTATGTAAATACAGACAGACAAAGTTATGTAAATACAAAGAAACATACATATTCGAAAAATTATATAAACTTGAAGCTACTCCAAATGCATTACTTTAATTGAAAAAAAAAAAAATCATTAAAAAATTTGATACAAAATTATTTAAATACATACAAACAAATTAATCATTATTTTCTGATAGCAAGGGCAAAGGTAGTTCGAAAGCCAATGGCAGTATCAAATCCAAATGAAGTGCTCGTGCCACAACTAGATATTTCTTTTATAACAGCAACAAGAGGAAATATACTTTTACAGATAGTGATCCAGGTGGATACTGGTGGTCACCCGCCTATTCCACTTGGGGCTCCACCATTGTCTATTTCAGTTTTCAGTTTTGGCACAGTTTACTATTTTTAGCAGTTTTTCGGGTCCTAAACTTCCAGAGCCGTTTTGAGGCCCTAAACGACGTTTTTTTGGAAAACGGAGAGCATCATGGGTCCATGGATCGATGATGCTCATTCCAAATTTGTAGTCCTCGGATAGATCTTTCTAACGAGGTATGTTACACGTCAAATGGAGATCGTATGCCAAAGTTACGCCCCTGGGAAGTTGAAACACCAATTTACCCAAACGGGGCCCATAGTTTTGGCGGTTCATCTCCTAGGGTTAGGGTTTTCGCTGTTTAGGATTTCCCATTGTTTCTAAATGATAAATAGGCCCTCGAGCCTCATTGTAACTGAGTTCAGAGGCCTGTAGCTGCCACATATCTTCTCAGAGATAGCTACCAGCGCCCTAGCTAGTTTTATTTCCATTCTGTCTGTAAGCAAATTTCAGTTCTTTATTATTAATGAAATGAAGTGTTATTTCCACTGCATCTCTGTATTTATGGTTATATGTTTATTCTGTTGCATTCCTGAATAAATACGGATCAGTGGTATCAGAGGGGTCTTCTTTTTCTCAATCCTTATTTGCATGTCCCCAACGAGGTCGGGGTATAAGGAGCTAGGGCTCGATCTGGTGGAACCTTTGCAAGATCAGCCTCGCAAACCTAGACGGACGCCCATGGGGGATGAAAAGAAAGATGAGGGAGTAGGATATCCTATCAAAATATTGCTTGAGGAGGCCCTCGAAAAACAAAGGAACGCGATGATGGATAACTTTGCTCAGATCCTTCAACGGCTACCCACCAGCGGCACATCTGCATCCAGCAGCCACTCTGGAGGCGCGACTCCTTTTAAGGTACAAGTAAATTTTGAAATTCCCATATTTGAGGGTCAAATAGACGCAGATGCCGTAGATAGATGGTTGAATCCGTTAGAAGGATATTTCTCGGTTCATGACTTTTCAGACCGGGAGAAGATTATTTTTGCACTCCTCAAAGCTACCCCCCATGTTAAGGACTGGTGGGAAACCTATTGTGAAAACAAGGACCAGACAGAACCCTCTCTGTTCTCGGCCGTACCAACTTGGAATTCTTTCTGAGACGCCGTCAAGGAACAGTACTATCCCATGGGGAGCTATGAGGACAAGTACATACAATGGACCACGTTGCGACGACAAAGGGATCAAGATGTGCATGAGCTGATGAATCCGTTCCATACCCTCCGCACAAAGTTGGGTATCAAAGATTTAGAGAAACATCTGGTGCTAAAGTATCGCAACTGTCTGCACAGATACATTCAGGAGGAAATGGAGTTCCTTGACATCTCCTCGCTTGGTACGGCATACCGGTATGCTGCCAAGATTGAGCAGAAATTCAAGCAGAAGAAGCGAGACTTTGGACCTGTGAATCAAAAGCAAGGGAAAGGTGCTTCCAAACCGAAGAACAAAGGACAGAGCCAAGGCATGGCGGCTAAAGACAACTCATCGAAGCCACAAGAAAAGAACAGCACCGTAAAGCCAAAGGACACGGGAAAGTGGTGTGAGTTCCATAAGAGCTCCACTCACAACACAAGTGAGTGTCGGGCCAAGCAGTTGCTAGTGGCTGAGATGAGGGCTTTTGAGTCAGATGCATGCTCTGACTCCAAATCAGAACCTGAAAAGGCGAATGAAAAAGGGAAACAGATTATTGATGCGGAGCCCAACGCCACTGTTGCCACTACAAAGATCCAAAAGGAGGAACCGGAAGATCCAGAGGAGGAGGAACGCCTCTTCCACTCCCAGATGTGGGTAAAGGGCTCCCCGGTACAGTTCATTGTCGACAATGGGAGCCAAAAGAACCTCATTTCAGCAGACGCCGTGAAGCGGTTGGGCTTGCCGACCACAGCTCACCCACATCCATACACCATCGGGTGGCTTCACCAAGGACGAGATCTCCGCGTCAGCCAGCAGTGCCACCTTCCCTATAGCATCAAGCCCTTCACGGATGAGGTATTATGTGACGTTGCTCCTATTGATGTTTTTGATGTATTATTAGGACAACCATACTTGTGGAAGCGTCATGCTGTGTATGAGTCTCGACCTCGTGCTGCTATTATTACTTTGGGAAATAAGTTGTACAGGATACCAGAGGTACCACCCCCTACGACTATCTCTTTGGTTACTGCAAAACAATGTAGTAAGCTCATTTCCCAAACCAGGAAATTCGTTTTCCTGATGATCCGCCCCCAGGGCAAGAAGAAGACTGTGGCCACGACCTCCAGACAGGGCTCCTCCGCACAACAACAACAAATGGATAAGGTTGTGGAGGAGTACGGGGACATATTCACCTCACCCACAGGGGTTCCTCTGCACTGTCAGGTCAAGCACCCGATTGATCTGACCCCAGGTGCACCGCTACCTAATGGACCGATCTATCGGCGCTCTGTTCTGGAGAATGATGAAATCAAGAGGCAGATTCAGGAGCTGTTGCAGAAAGGTCACATCAGACCAAGTTCTTCACCCTGTGGGAGCTCGATCGTGTTGGTACAGAAGAAGGATGGGACGTGGAGACTTTGTATTGACTATGGGGCGCTGAACAAGATCACTGTCCGGAATAGGTACCCAATCCCATGGATTGATGACCTTCTAGACCAACTCAAAGGTGAAAAATATTTCAGCAAGATCAACCTAAAGTCTGGGTATCACCAGGTACCAATTGAACCCTCCGATGTGTGGAATACTGCCTTCAAAGCCAAGGAAGGCCTTTTTGAATGGCTGGTCATGCCTTTCGGGTTGACGAATGCTCCCGCTACCTTCATGAGGATGATGGATGACATCTTGCGGCCATTCACCAACTCATTTGTAGTGGTGTACTTGGATGACATTCTGATCTTCAGCCAGACTTGGGAAGAGCACCTTCACCACATTCGACAAGTCCTCCAAACACTGCGGCAACACAAGTTGTGTGCCAATTTGGAGAAGTACACTTTTGGCATGACCCAGGTTCAATATCTGGGATACATTATTGATGAAAGGGGGGTGCATGTGGATCCAGCCAAGATCCAATTCATTCGGGATTGGCCACCCCCAACCACTATAACAGAGCTTCGCAGCTTTCTGGGTCTTGCTAATTTCTATCGGAGGTTCGTGTTGGGATTCTCTCATATCACTTGGCCCTTGAGTCAAGTCACCAAGGGAGGAGTGAGAGCAAAATTTTTTTGGTCGGAACCTCAACAGAAGGCGTTCACAGAATTGAAAAATCGCCTCTGTTCTGCCCCAGTGCTCACTTTACCAGACTTGCAACAACCATTTGAGATCGAGACAGATGCCTCTGACTATGCTATTGGGGCAGTTCTTACTCAACAGGGACATCCAGTGGCATATCACAATGAGGCATTGTCTGACACAGTTCGCAAGTATCCCACTTATGACAAAGAAATGTATTCCATTGTGCAAGCTTGTTGACAATGGAAGCATTACATTTTGGGGAAGGAAACAATCATCCACACAGATCACCGGCCCCTGCAGTTCATACAGACACAAGGGAAGTTGCAGAATGATCGCCATCAGAAGTGGTCCACATATCTGCAACAGTTTCATTTGAACATCAAGTACAAAAAGGGTAGCACCAATCATGTTGCAGACTGCCTCAGCCGACCACCGATCGTGGCGCTCACCACTGTGCTCAACTCTTGTGGGCACGAGACTTCTGATTGGCCGCTTCTCTATGAGAGTGACCCGGAATTCGGCCAAACTTACAAGGCACTCTTGGGGGGTACGCAAGTTCCAAATTTTCACCTCCAAGATGCACTTTTATGTCACATGGGACACCTTTGTGTTCCTTCAAGCGAGCGTGCCAAGATGATATGGGAAGAACACTACAGTCGATTCGTTGGGCATTTCGGGGTCAAGAAAATAGTAGAAATCCTGCAGAAGTATTTCTATTGGCCGAACCTTTGAAAGGATGTCGAGAAGCACATCAGATCCTACACTGCTTGTGCCATTGCCAAACCGACCATCAAGAAGCAAGGCCTATATACTCCTCTACCTACCCCTAGTCGACCTTGGGAATCCATCTCCATGGATTACATGTCGGGCCTGCCTTCTACTAAGCAGGGAAATGACTGTGTTTTTGTGGTCATCGACAAATTCTCGAAGATGGCCATTATGGCGGCCTGCAAGAAGAATATCACAGCAGAAGCCACTGCTAAAATCTTCTTTGAACGAGTGTGGGTGCACTTTGGGATCCCACAGTCTATCATATCAGATCGGGATAGCAGGTTCCTCAGCACATTTTGGTCCAGCCTCCGGTCGATGTTGGATACCAAGCTCACCAAGTCCACAGCTTTCCATCCCCAAACAGATGGCCAGACAGAGGTCGTCAACAGAATGATTGTACACATTCTGCGCATGTACAATTAAAAGCATCCACGCACATGGGACGAGAGCCTCCCTTATGTACAACATAGTTATAATCGGGCTCTCCACAGTTCAATCGGCCATAGCCCCTTTCAGGTGGGCTTGGGATTCCAGCCACTATGTCCCATTGACGTAGCCATGCCATTTGTAGCTGCTCAGGCCAATTCATCTCATGTCCAGTCTGAAGTTGAAAAAGCCAGTAGCCTCATCGAGCGCATTCAACACATCCGCCAACAGGTTCATGATATATTGGACAGAGCCAATGCCAAGTACAAGAAACGCCATGATCAACACCGGGTGCCACACAACTTCCAGGTGGGTGACAAAGTATGGCTACATTTGCAGAAGGAGCGCCTCACTGGACCCCACCGCAAGCTTCTCCCGCTCCGATACGGGCCATACACCATCACCAAGGCTGTAGGGAACAATGCATTCGAGCTCAGAATTCCACCATTCCTTGGTCTGCACCCAGTCTTCAATGTGGATCGCCTTCGTCCTTACTTCCCACCTCTACTGGACACCTCGGACATTGCAGAACAACTCACACCAACTGAGTTAAATCCAGACTGCATGGAACAGGCCACCACAGATTGCATCATGGACATGCAAACCAAGAACACTCGCCAGCAGCAAATCCAACTATATCGGGTTGTCAAAGCTGGCCAACTCCTGCACCAAGGAAAGTGGTTCACCAGGGACCAAGTTCAGCAGAAATTTCCTCATCTCATGGAGGAACTTAACGCAATGGGGACCATTGCTTCCTCAGGGGGGAGGAATGATCCAGGTGGATATTGGTGGTCACCCGCCTATTCCACTTGGGGCTCCACCATGGTCTATTTCAGTTTTTCAGTTTCAGCACAGTTTACTATTTTTAGCAGTTTTTCGGGTCCTAAACTTCCGGAGCCGTTTTGAGGCCCTAAACGACGTTTTTTGGGAAAACGGAGAGCAACATGGGTCCATGGACCGATGTTGCTCATTCCAAATTTGTATTCCTCGGATAGATATTTCTAACGAGGTATGGTACGCGTCAAACGAAGATCGTATGCCAAAGTTACGCCCCTGGGAAGTTGAAACACCAATTTACCCAAACGGGGCCCATAGTTTTGGCGCTTCATCTCCTAGGGTTAGGGTTTTCACTGTTTAGGATTTGCCATTGTTTCTAAATGATAAATAGGCCCTCGAGCCTCATTGTAACTGCGTTTAGAGGCCTGTAGCCACCACATCTCTTCTCAGAGATAGCTACCAGCGCCCTAGCTAGTTTTATTTCCATTCTGTCTATAAGAAAATTTCAGTTCTTTATTATTAATGAAATGAAGTGTTATTTCCGCTGCATCTCTGTATTTATGGTTATATGTTTATTCTGTTGCGTTCCTGCATAAATCCGGATCAGACATATATTAATTGTTGAGGTAGGTTGGGTGGTTCAATCAAGATAGATCTATATACTTGTTACAGACAGATATTAATTGTTGAGCTAGGTTGGATGGTTCAATAAAGACAGATCTGTATGTTGGTAACAATTGGCTTAGTTATAAAGCATGAAGGGAATTTTGTGCAACCTATAATTGTGGAAATATATGAAGATGCACCTGTTGTGAAGGAAGATCTTTCTAGGCTTGTTCTTTGTTCTTTGAAGTTTCATAACTAGAAGGAAGCATCGAACAATCATGAACCTAAGAAGGCAGACTCGAGCAACACCTATGGCAGTTTCCCCGATCAAGAAATCCCGCGAACACAACCCGACAAGCTGTTGTATAATTTGGGCCAGACTTAAATTTTTTTAGAATCATAGTTCCTCTAAAGAGACATGGGAAATGAGGAGAGTACATGCGGATGGTCCTAATCGGTGTAAAGTATTTTCTAACTTCTTAGTCTATCTTTTTTTAATTTTGTAATTTCTATCTAGGTCCTAGAAAAAGGCTGTTAAAAACTAGCAATCAATATAATGTAATTTATGAGTTCAGAATCTCTTTAAGTAGTAAAATGTAAACTCTTTAATATTCCTTTTATGATTCATATTGTTTATTTAAGCTTTAAAAAATATCAAAATAGTTATAATTAAATAACAACATATAATCTACCCATTCAGAATCAGTTTTTCATTATATTTATATATGAATTTATCTAAATTTGTATCTTATTTGGAATTAGTTATTTTAAGCATGGTTAATTATTAGATTTAAGTCTCTCAAAGAACCTCTCAACAATACTTGGCCACTCTGTGTTTGTCTTGGTCACTATGTCTGCTCGAAAAGAAATATTCCCCAACCCCTTTATCTCTTCTAAAGGAGTCGCTCTGAAATAACTAGCCCCATACCTAGATCGAGTATGCCATGTAAACCTATTGCATGCAATTATGCATTCATGAATTATATATTGTTAAATTTGGACAACTAGGTCCAAACTCCATGTTCTGATGCTCAGATTAAGAGGCTAATATTTTTGTTGGATTCCTCTTTGTGAGAGGTGTAAAATCCATATAAAATATGTCTTAATCCGATGAGCAGAACTTATATTTTGAATTTATTATTTTTAATAAATTATATGTGCAAGGTCGGCCAGCTTTGTAATGTAGGCTCGCATGCCCAACAGATGTGTCACACACCCTCATGATGGATATATATACAGGAAAAGTTGGAGAGATTTTCATCATCATCACAACTCACATCTTCCTCTCTCATCAAAGAGTACGAGCTACCAAGAAGGACGAGTTTCAGCCACATGTGTGAAGGACGAAGAGGACAGACCGTACAGCTGAGCTGCAGTACGATTTTCTGCTGCTAGGGTTTCGCCGTAAGTTTGACCAGCGTTGACTTTGGTCAACGCATGGTCCAAACAAGCTGAAAACTTGTGGAAGGTTCGATTTTTGAAGGCCGTACTACCTGGCACAAAAATCGAGGTCAAAGGGTTGACCGTTTTGCTGCTGCGTTGACTTTTAGCTTGCTACGCATGCGTTGACTTTTCAGGACAGCGTTGACTTTTGCAGAGTTGACTTGGGTTGACTCATCTACAGATTGGAGGGTTGTTGTGACACATGCTGGGCTGGCTGACCAAAGGAGTCTTTGCTGGTTGAAGCATCCTGTTGACCGCCGAAACGAACACACACATTTTTTCTGTTTCCGATTTGTCTTCTGTAAGATCTGCTTATATGTTCTATCTGCATTTTGTTTAACTACTTGTATGATTGCTGTGAGAAAAGTGAAATTGCTCTTAGCATAGAACATCTACAAAACTTTACATGGTATCAGAGATGAGGTGAAGACAAACTCTATCTATAGCAATCATCATCGAAGGAAATGGGTTCCACTAGTCTTGAATTCAGGGAGAATGACAAGCTGACTGGAAGTGATGACTTCCATGCCTGGAAGATGATATTAGATCTCAAATTGGAAGATCATGATCTCCTGGATCATGTGACAAGGAAGATTCAAGAACCTCCATCAAATGCCTCTGCTGCTGTTAGAAACAAGTATAAGAAGGGTGAAATCAGAGCAAAGCTGCTGATCAGGGAATCCATAAATAAGAGTTTGGTTGCCTACATATCTGAACTAGGCACATCCAAGGAGATGTATGACAAACTGATACTTATGTTCCAAGTAAACAATGTGAACCAAGTGCTATTCCTCAAAAACAAGTTGAAGAATATGAAGAAGGGCCGAGACGAGTCTATTCAAACATTCTTTATGAAGTTGACCGAAACCAGGAACAATCTGCTAGCTATTGGGGAGACAATAGTTGATCGTGAGATGGTTCTCACCGCACTTGGAGGACTTCCATATGAATGGCAAGTATTCACAACTACCATTCTCAACAATAATACCATTCCTAACTTTGATGAGCTTCGGTCAAGATGTATGCAAGAAGAAACAAGGATGAAGGAATTTGATAATGAAAGAAATGCTGCCTATGGTGCTCATTCCCGAAAGAAGAACTCTGGTGGTTCTAAGGACAAAAGAAGGACTAAGACTCAAGAGAAGAAGGGTAAATGTTTCACCTGCCATAGGACTGGACACTATGCTAGAGAATGCCCATTCAAGAAGGATTCTCCCGATAGTGACGACAACAACAACAACCGAAGGAATGGGAATCGAAGAAATGACAAATCCAAAGGAAAGAGGAAGGCTCACTTTGGAGGAAACAATCAACCTTCTAAAAGGTCCAGAAATACCAGGTATGAGGAGTCTAATGCTGTTGATAAAAGAAATGAGTATATTCTAGTATCTGCTCTCTCAGCTGCATCTCCGCCCGACACTATGGATGTCTGGCTAATCGATAGTGGTGCCTCAAGACACATCACCGGATTCAAGGAAGCACTTTCTGACATGGTTGAAAGGGATACTAATCTAGAAATTATCCTTGGGGATAATACCACTTATCCCGTGAAAGGGA
>CM076575.1:874383991-874459824 GCA_034641835.2 Pinus albicaulis | reverse complement strand
TCACAAAGGCAGAACGAAAACACCTTCATATGTAAGAGGCAGAACGAAAAATTTAAGGTCACAAAGGAATATAGTGTGAATTTCTTGTGTTATATATTATGGATGTTACGAATATTGCGTCGAACTGGTGTCAAGCCTCAATAAACAAAATGATGGGTTAATCTATTGATAAAGAGCGCAAGCGATGTCACAGTAAATAAGTCAATTTACAATAATCAAGCAGGGGGAGTGGAACCCTGAGAAAAGAAGGCAAAACCTTGCGAGAGGAACAGTAACGGTGCTTTCCAGTTTTTAGCGCACCGCTCTCATCGGGCAAGTGGTATTTTTTTGTGAGGAGCGATTCCATAGAATGCTCGACACGTGTCCCTGTACGACTTCACAAAACCACTTTTCGCCGTGTGCCATCGCGCGTTATACTTCGACCCAGGATGCCCAGAAATATCATTGAGCGTCATTGATCTGGGAAGGGGTCATTGGATGGTTGTCATTTGTTGAAGGTGCGCGGAGATTAACACAGGTACGGCGGGCCATCGCACGTTAACGATCGATATTGGAGGTCAAGCGATATGCATATACGCCATTGATATGGAAGTTTGCTAATCTAACAGTGATCGAACGCTGGACGTGTGCGAAGTTTACCTATGGTACCATGCACATATTTTATTGTCTATTGACTATATTTGTGGGCCTGGGGTCAAAGGCTTACCATATTATTTGGAAGAATTAAAATGCGAAGGGTTAACTTTAATCCTAAATTTCTGTTCAAAATTATTTATTTATCAATTTATTTAAATTGATAAATAAAATTAAAATAAAAGATCAAAAGCCCCGTGGGATAAACTAAAAGGAATACTGTCAGCGGCTTGTGGTTTAAACCCATGGTTTTAATAAAGGGAAAACTATATAAGGAGAAGAAAAATAAAGAACGGTGTGTGCATTGTAAGGGTTATGAACGAACAATTTCTAAAAGGAATATCTGTATGGGCGAGCTCTGGTCTTAACTGATAAATCTGAAACTACGATGCACCCATGGATAGAATGATCTGACGATGATAAATCTTTGGTTTGTGTGAGTATATAGAAAGTAAATAAAACTGGTGACCGACAATGTATGTCATATGGAAACTGGTGGATCCAGTATGAAAATTGATGAAACATGGTCTACAGTAGTGCTGAAGGTCGAAGCCTTCAGAAAGGGGGTTGTAGCTCCCTTCCAGTGGTGGCTGGTAAATGAGAGAAGGAGGTTGTAGCCTTCTGCAGGTGGGTTCTTGCGTGCTGGTATAAGTCTGCACCAACATATATTGTAAGAAGTCTTCTCTGTAATAAATATTGAAAACTGAGATTACAGCAGCGGTGGTTTTCTCCCGAATTGGATTTCCACCTTAAATCCTTGTGTTCATATGTGTTGATGGTTTGTTCTATTATTTCTGTTCATGCTTAATTATTATCTGATGCAATGCTCTAAGTAAAGACATAATAAGATATCAGGTCATACCTGTTGGATGCAGTATTGTAACATATGTTTTTAAGAGAAAGAAAAGAAAAATTGTTCAGCCTTAAAAACTGATTCACCCCCCTCTCAGTATTTTTCCCAACACTAAATCTCATAATGAATTTATGGAGAGAGAAGAAACTCAAAATAAGATGATGTACATAGAGAATCTATTACTTTTAAGTTCCAAAGATAATTTTTGAAGGGAGAATAGATGGAGTGAAGGAGTGCAAATTACGGTTATTTAACTCTTACTCATAGATGTAATTAAGAGACCGGATGCTACATTACTTCACTTCATTCAAAGAATATGGGACACAAAATGGCACAGGAATAACAAATCACAATCAAAAGTTGCAGAGAACTTGATGCTTCTTTCATTAATTCCTCATAAAAGTAAGTACCATAGATTTAGTCTTCCAGAGGTCCAAAACTCGAAACCCATCTTCTTTGTTTCTATCTTGATTAAATACATCAAAAACAATTCGTAACTGGTAAAATTTCTTGAAACTACTTCGAATTCCTAAACTGTTAAAACTACTTATTACATTGCAATTGAGGACATCATTATAGCTTTGATCTTAACTTATAAAGAAAACAAATTAAAACTTGAAATATCATTTTTTTTCTGAAAATTATTTGTTGTTGATGTGTTGCTGAAGTGTTGATGTCCCTGACAGATCGAACATCCTTTCCCTACATATCTTCCAGATTTCACTTTTTGTATTTTCTGCATGTTGTCATGTCTTTTCTTTTTCTGATGTGGTATCTGAACAATTATACAATAATGCCTCTTTTCCCGAATTGAACTAACTGTTGTGCTTCAAAAAGTGCCACCATATGCTCCTATGCCTGAATCTACCTATGCCTCTGTGCTTCAAACCATGTTATCATGTCCCCTTCTACCCAAATCTGTCTCTTCTGCTTGTGCCTGTAGCGTTCAGTCTTTCATTTATTTACAAAGCACCACCACATACAACTCTCTTCTGCACAAGGTCGGGCGTTACCTGAGTCTACTGCCCTCGTTCACGTTTCTTCATAAAACCAATGCAATTGCACATAATCTTGGAATTTAAATAAATTCAACTTAACCTTTGAATGGTATCGCATCCGCCTTTCCATCACATTTCATCACTTTGGCATTCATAACATATGCCTTAGCGCTTTCCTCCTGAACTTACGACATGCGATGGTGGGAAGGTGACGTGGAAAGATGGAGGTGGGGTTGATCGCAAATAAAAAATAGGCAGATTTGTTAAAATAAATGGGAGGTAAGTGTTAAAAATTGCAAAGTGCGATGTGCGATGTGCGAGAGGGATGATGTGGCAAGCGGAGATGGGGCCAATCGCAAATCACAAATCAGAAGCTTTGTTTTAAGATACAAGAGGTAACTGTTAAAAGCAACTAAGTGCAATGTGTGATGTGCGAGAGGAATGATGTGGCAAGCAGAGGTGGGGCCAATTGCAAATCACAAATAGGTAGATTTGTTATAAGAAATGGGAGGTAAGTGTTAAAATTCATGAAGTGCGAGGTGCGATGGAACCTATGGCCGACACGTAGCTTCTCCTCACAACCTCCAATCAATTTGACTTGCATTTCTGTGCTATGATCTACGTCACCCATCTCTCCACTTCAATTCTATGCTTTTATCCTGACCGTCGATTTTCCCCTTTACGCTTCTTCCAAAACTTTTAAGTTTTTAAGTGAAAATATGCCAGTTCTATGCCTTTAGGAAATCTATACGATTTCTTTGATAATGAACATAGTTTCATTCAATAGGATTGCATACGTTCCTTTAACAAATAAACGATCTTGATTACCAATTTTTTTTTCTCCATGGCGTAACCCTCCTGACCTTATTCAGTATTTTGTAGCGCTAGTCTCTCCTGAGCTTGCGAAGAAGCCCGACTTGACCCACCTTCACAGCTCCGCACATAATGTTAATACACCAACATATAAATCAAAATTGTTTTTCAAAATACAATTTTTTTCATTTTCTACCATATATTCTTTTTTGGTGTTTTGAGAAATATTTAAAAAAGTAAATGCAAATGAGCCACAACATGTGGTAATGGGGATATTTCTATTTCTTAAATTATATTGTTTCTGCATTTCAAGTGTGGCATGTTGGTAACCTTTTAGGTAATTAGATTGTCCCTCATATTTCTTCAAGTCATGACCAGACTCATCATGATCTTCTTAGTTATAAACATCCCAGACATATCTTCATCTAGACAGTGAATAATATCCTCTTGAAACTCAGGTTGAGCTTCCTCATCATCAAGAAATTTTTTTGTAAGGGAGTCCTCACTTGTGTGTCAGAATGATTTCTATTTTCTCTTTTCCTTTGCTAATTTTGAGGCCTTCTAAATTGTGGATTTATGATGTGTGCATATTTTTGTGGAGGATGTAAGGGAGTGGCTCCAAGAACAATTTTATCTATGATTTTTTCCATGGTTTTCATCATAGAATCAAATTTAGCATCTGAGGATGAAGGCTTTTCTTCTTCTTTCATTTTTTTTTTCCCATATTAGACCTCTTGGCAGTTGCCATGTTTACTTCCACTTTCACTGCATCATTTTGTGTTTCTACCAGAGAATCATACTCTCTTTCCCTGAGCAAGATGGAAAACTCATAATCAAATTTCTATTCATAATGTAATTGAGCAGCTCCCGGAGGAGGTTTAATATGAGCAGGTATGGAATTATAGAATTTTTTAAACCTCTTAGAGAAGTATTGGATAGATTCATCTAAGGATCTTTTCAAATTGTTATATTCTGTCAGGTCTTTCACTGGATTCACCTTACTCCCCCACTTGGTCAAAAAACTATCTTCTAGTTGGTCCCATTTCTACAAACTTGCTGGAGCTAAGGCCTTAAACCATTTTCTTAATTCGCTAGTGAAAATTTGGGAAAATAATCTCATTTTTACATGTTCATGGTATACCTCCTCTCTATCAATGAAATCATTAAATTGGTCCACATGTTCCTCAACTGATATTTCCTCTTCACTCCCAAAGGTTTTTACTCTAGTTGAGTATCCATCTAGGAGGTCATAAATAACAATAGGGAGGACAAGTGGAACATACCTTGCAGGTCCAATAGGAGGAGGGGGGAGGAAAGATTCCAGCCATGATGACAGGAACTATGGTATGTGGAAGGACATCAGATGAGATTAAATTCTGATTTTTTGGGAAAACAGTAGGTAAGGATGAATTTTTAGGAGATGGTGTAGATGGCATCTGAAGTTTAGATATGATTGAACTCCACTCAGGCAAAGGTATACCAGATTTTATTTTCAACAAAAACCAAAACTTACCTAACTCTTTTAAATTTTCAAAAGATTCCCTCTCTAACAACAACTCTGATGTAACTGTTTTCCAGCATTCTTCTTTTTCTTCTTTAGACACTAGGGATGATGTGTCAATACCTAGTCTTTGTAGGTCTAGTATTATATCAGACAGTTCATTTTCAGTCTTAGACCTAAACAATAATTCTTCAATTTTATCATCAAATTTCTTATCTTCAGGACTTTAAATAATTTTAGAGGACAAAGTTCTTGAATGTGATGGAATACTTGATTTTGAGGAGCTACTTCCAATGCCTCTAAGGATCCTCTCTGGATTATCCACAATTGTAGGTGGGTCGGGATATGGATTGATCCGTGTGTATCTCTTTCTCGAAGCCACCTTTAAGCATGAATATTTTTAGTGGAGTCACCAAGGTAGTTTATGCAGCCTCGAAATGTTATGAGCTCCTGCTACCTCAAAGATTTTAGCTTTCACAGTTTGAGCACAAAATTCGAGAAATATGTCTTCAGACTCCCAGTAGACACACCACTAAATGTTATCTCTAAATTGGTACTGATGAGCTGCTCCACTAGACAATTTAGAGTAACTCTTTCAAACCAGATTTTGATTGATGATTAGCCTCTTCAGTCTGAGAGGGCTCTCTCAATTTAACTAATGATTTGCTCAATTATCTTTTAAATCAGATGGCTAACTCTATGATAAGTGTCTTAGTGTGTTTGATTGCAGGTGAAAAATGGGATATATTTCACTACCATTGGGCTCATGGAGTCAGTATGAAGGTATTCAATGACAAATGATTCTCCTTGTGGAAGCTAAGGATTTTACTGTTTCAATGAAAAAGATAATACTAACACATAGAAAGTATTCAATAACTTAATGTCAAAAGGAATTCAGAGCATGAGGGCATGAATTCTAAGTAATTCAACATCAAGATACTGGAAAAAGCTATTAAGGAAAAAATAAACTCATTGCAATAGTCAAATAATCTCAGATAAATTAGAAAACACCATCATCGTATATTATTGATATTCCAAAATTTACAATAATAGTAGTCTCAAAGTGACTTACCTTTCTGCTCCTTCCTTTTATCTCCTTCAATATCTTCTTCATGGACAATTGGAGTTTATTCAATGTCTATTTCTTGGAGGATGTCTTCAAGATTTCCTTTGGCAATGGTTTGGCTCCTAATTATCCTCCTCCTACCATGTTTGCTAATTTTATGTTTTTGACTTGCAGGTGATGGTTGTGGGATATATGTCTCTGGTATAGGTTCAGCTTCAATATTCATTTTCTCCACAATAGAATTTCCTCCTTATTCATTAACATCTTCTGTCACAGTTGGAGATGAATTAATCTTTGGCTTTGAAATATTCTTGGGTGTCACTAAATCTACTTCATATCCACTAAGAAAAATAAAATATTCCCAATCTCTATTTAACTTCTTTCATTCCTCCAACACTAATAGTTTAATTAGGCCATGGTGAAAAAATTATGTCGCACTGCCTTCAGCCCTAGTTTGTACCTTATCATACATCTTTCCCAAACTCCTAAACAAAAATAAAGGCAAATCAAGGGTTTACCATTGAAATGCAAAAGGAGCCTGAAATGATATAAGTATACCATATGAAACCTCCCCTCACAGGTAAAATATTTCTGGACCACAAATAGCAACTTTGAATAATTTTCTTTCATATAACTCATGGGAATGCCACTTTCCATGTCATCTCTGATGTGCTCCGGTTTGAAAAATTCCTCACAGCTCTGCATTTTTAATTTTGAAGCTTTGAACCATTCCTCACCCCCTCTTGGTATCTCTGTAGCATGAGAATAGCATTAGGTAATACTGTGAAATTTAAAACCCCCTCCTTTGAGGTTGTCCCTGTGAAATTGGCTGTAAAATATTTGGATATTTGAGCATGAAAACCCTGAAGCTTTTGACAGAACTACAGACAACCAATATTGCTGTAAGCATCCGTGAAAATGGGGTCTTCATTCAATAAATTTAATTCCATAGGCTCATATCTCACACAAGAACCCCCTTCATTCACCTTCTTCTTCATTGTCGTCTTTCTTTATAACCTCGCTGCTTCTTTAGCAGTGACACCTGTGGATGAACAACACTAGACAGCAAGTTGTTTGCGCTGTGAATCAACTCTTCAAGGATGACGCTATGATTCTACATGAAATATTTGAACAATGAATGAAAGAGATATGCTTGGAGGTGAAATTTAAATTGCAATTCGATAACTTGAGGGAGAATGATGACAAATGTGAACATAAAAGGTAATGATGAATGAAATCATGATCTTGCATGCTTGGTGATCATGGTCACTAATTTGGTGACCTCACCTTTACCCTTGGCCATCGAAAATTTGACACCTCACCCCACTCTGTATTTTCTGCCGAGAAACACGATTCCGTAGCAAATATAGTTAAAAACCTGGAAGATTTGCTATGGAATTGTCAAGTGATTCCATAGAAAAATCTACCATTTTGCAGTTGTATTCGCTACTGAATGGTGAAAAAACATACAAGTGGCTTATATGTGATTTGAGAGCATGGATACAAAAACTAAATTAAATGGAGTGGATTTGACTAACATGACATGACTCATGGTGGGTTTTAGACTTACGATAAAGCTTATTACATGTGCTTTTTCATAAATTTCATGAATCCAACTATGAATACAAAATGGAACCTAGGTGAATGATGTGAAATACCCTAGCAATGAAATTTTGAAAACTTATGAGTGATAACACCATAGAAAAAATATCAATTTCAAAAATATTTGGATTTCTAGCCTCTTTTATCTCCTCTATCAACACATCCAAAATGTTGATCTGAACTATCCAAGTACCTCATGATTGTTATAGGTCAATTTTGGCACCATTCCCAATGACCTGGTTAAATGGAAATCATCCCCAGGGCCGCTGAATAGACTCTATCATCCCCTATCATTTCATTTGCTACATTCCCTAAGACAAAGAACAAGAACAAATCATCTATGACTTCCATATGCAAGGTTTCCAAGATTTGAAGTTTATATTATAACACCTATGAGCTCACCAACACAGTCTCTCAAGGTGCTAAGTGTGTTGCATATGCATGTACCTCTATTCAAAGGTGCTCTGCAAAGAACTTCCTGACACTCAAGGGTGCGTTGGTCTTTTGGGAGCAAAATTCTCATTGTTCTGGAATCTCCACTTGGCCAGTGTCTTCTAGAAGAGTGCATATGTGTCAAACTTCAAATCCATTTGTCCATTTTGTTACACCATTTTTTTGGTCATCTAACCTTTTATCATTAGATGGACCCAAGTACACCATGTAAGACCAATTTTACCCTAAGTAAAATTGCTTTCACTATGTAAAATAACTTAATAAACCACATTTATTAGGTTGTTTATGGTCTAAACTTGAGGGAAACCCCAAAGTAAATATTAAAACAAAACTTATTTTGTTTGATTTTCCTCATGGAATAATTAATTAAACCATAATTTAATTATTATTCCATAGTCATGTTTAACCCAAAAAGAAATTAGTGGATAAACCTTTATTTATCTTATTATTTTCTAGGAATAATTATTTAAATCCTATTTAAATAATATTCCTTGTTAAATATGACAAAATCACCCATAAATAATTAAATAAATCATTATTTATTTGATTATTACTCAACCACATCCTTAAAATGATAAATAAATCATTTATTTATTTATTATTTACAAATAAAGGGATTTGACCCAAGTCAAATTCCTTTTCCCTCCAACAAATATAATAAATATTCCATAAAAGTTGGATCTTGATTTGGTTAATAATATTTTAACTATGCACCAATATCTAGACTAACTCAATATTTTGTTATAAATAGAAGGGTTTTTCCATTCATTTATCACCTTTTGTTGCCTAGAGATCACTTTGGATCTATACTTTTGGTCTGACTATTGATCCACCATCATAGTCATATTTTGCTAGCATTTTTGTCTGGGTTTTCTACACCATCAAGAGAAAGGAATTTTAGATCTGAAGTGTTGAGGACTTATAAGAACCAATCCCATTAAGGAGAACTGGGAACGCCCTCCTGTGTTTTCCTCCCAGCTGCCCTTAATACAAAATTCATTCAACATATTCTTGTCTTGTCTATTGGATGCATGGAGTAAATCTTGTTTTACGCAATTTCTTTCTATGCATAGATCTGGTTTTTGCGACTCTTGTCTTGATCAACTACTTGCCGGATCGAAGATATTGGCGACCACTTTTGATGTTAGGGCTATTATTTATGCGTAGCTAAAGTGGTCTTTTTTCGTACACATCGACAAAGGATTCATATTAACAATTGGCGACTCCACACGGGTTTTCAATTACGACCGCTGTCGTTTTTCATATTCCTGCATATCCAGCTACTTCAGACCCTAGGGTTTCTTTTCAGCTTTTTGTTTTTCCTATTTTTATGTTTTTTTCTCACATAAACCCCTAAAACATTAAAATTTCTAACTTTCGCGTGTTTCTGGCCCTATTGAGCAGGTGACAGACATCAGCCGCAGGCGGGACGAAACTTTTACGAAAATACGCGCTTAGAGACACCGGAGCTTGAGGTCACACCCTGGCCCATAACCTAGAACCTGGACCTCCAGGCTTTTCAAACCAAAGGGCTGTGACCTGCCTTGGCAATTCGGGAACACACGACCTACCAATTTTCAAATTTGTTTTTATGCAATTTTTCTAGGTTTTGCTGAAGCTTTTGTCAAGGTTTTCCAGCCTCTGTCTCAGCCCGTTTCAACCTGGTCCTGATCTGTTTTGCTCATCTAAGTGGAAAAATAGACCCCTAGGGCTTCAGTACCCTCCACTTTTTGTGGAAGAGTTTTTATCTGTTTCGGGTCTGTTTTCGAGTTTGACCTTCCCTTTTGAGATCGATACCTCCTCCTCGGATTCCTTTAAATCAGCTTGTATTCCTTTCAAATCACCTCTTGTCATTTTTTTTGGACCTCCCTTTGGGACCTCCTTCACTGTCCTTTCCGCTTTTTCTTTGAATTACTCTTTTTCCGACTGCCTCTGCCTCTTGGCTGTGATGCACTCTCTTTTACGTGCTTTCTCCTTTAGATCCACATTCCCTTTCGACCCTAGATCTATTGGCCTCTTTTTAGTGTGTTTTGACTAGATTTTTTCCATCTTTTAGATTATTTTTGAGAGACCCGCCTTTTTGGGTTGAATCAATGCAATAGTAGCTGTTAATTTTCTGTTATTTCAGCATTATATATTGTTCTCTGCAAATTTATTTTTAGTTAAGCATCACATTTTTCTCTTGCTCTAAAAACGAAAAGGGTTTAAAAATTAAAATTAACGCATGCCACACACTCACCCTAAGCGAAGAAGAGTCAGTTTTACACTGCCAGGCAAAGACTTTAAAATCAATTGACACTGCACCTATCTACCCTTGTTTCGACATTGTAATCACTTGATTCTTCCCCTCCATGCCCTTGTGGTCGTTCTTCTTCCCCTTGTGCCATGTTTGTGTTTTCATCATTGCGCCCCCAAGGCACACTTCCCGGAGACTTCTTGGCCTTCGAGTCGGTTTGGAGTCGTCATTGCTCAGTCAGCAGTCATCGTCAAACCGATCCTCCTCCGAGTCCACACTCCGACTCCTCTTCTGATTCATTGGGTTCTCCTTTTACTTCTAGTTCTCCCCCTGTCACCTTCACTATGTCTAGTCCAGGGCCTAACGCTAGCGGTAATCCTGGCCCTAATGCTGGAACTACTACTAGCGGAACCGCCATAGGAACTACCTCGGCCGCACCCTTGCTACCGTACATCGCAGGCCTCAGCCTCCCTGATTTCAATCAGTTGATCAATGACCCTATCAGACACGATGTTGGTTGGCCTGTTATGCCAACCAAGGTCCCCTGCAACATCCCTAAGTTCGAACGCCTTGCTGGAGAAGATCCAACCAACCATGTCCGATCTTTCCACATGTGGTGTTCCTCCAATTCCATTACCGATGATTCCATCTGTCTTTGGTTGTTCCAACGCACGCTTACAGGCGAAGCTTCTAAATGGTATGTTGACCAAGCCACCTCTTTCCATACCACCTTTGCGACCATTGCCCAAGCCTTTTTATCTTATTTCCAGCTCCCTCTCTGATACGATACTGGTACAGAGCTTTTGACCTCTTTCAAGCAAACCTCTTCGGCGCCTTTACACTCATGTCCAGGGAATGGCGGAGAAGCCAGCTTATGTCGAGCTCCCCCTTCGAAGATAGGATCTATATGATTTGGTTCCTTCACTCTCTCTTAGCTCCCATTGGCAAATATTAAGCCTCCCATTTCCCTCAAACCGAAGAAGTCGCCCTCCAAATAGCCTTGAAATATGACGTGATCTACGCCCAGTCTGGTTATGTTTATACTGTCCTTCCTGACCTCCCCAGGCCCGGTGGCGCTAACCTCCCGGGGGCATCTCATTCCGCCGACAGTATCGTTGGAGCCCTTTCCCATCTGTATACTCAACCTCCTATGGGCTACGGTCTCCCTCCCGGAGGGGCCAGCACCTCTAGCACTCTCCCCCCTCCCGGGAGCATGTACCCAGGATATGGCATGCCTCCTCCTTTTGCCCAACCTCCTGCTTACCTCAATGTTTCCCAACCTAACCATTACCCTTATCCGCAGCCTGGTGCGCCAGCTCCTCCAGCATATGCGCTTCCATCTCCCTTGCCTCCTCCACTCCCGCAACAGCACCTACAGCCCCCTCCCGGGCAAGTCTTTGCACAGCAGGGCGTGACTAATCCCCCTGCTCAAAGAAGGTAGAGAGGCAATCCAAATCAATCTGCCCCTGGTACTCATGGACCTAATCCTCAAGGTGTTGACCCTATGCTATTAACCCCGGCCAGCAGGGCACTCGACCCAGAAAACAGGACAAGCCGCCGCACAAATAAGCCTTGTTCGTGTTGTGGTGTTCTGGTCATTACACCCACGGTGTCCCCTCTTACCACGGCGGCGATGTGGAGTCTCAAGCCACATTGCGCGGGAAAACATGCCTCCCCCTCATGCTCCTCCTAATGTGGCCACTACCCAACCGGCGTGTTTCTAATCCTTTCCCTCGACGAGGATTCGTGGCTACCCAACCGCTTGACAGCCAGGTCGCCACTCCCCCTTCCCTTTCTGGTTCCTCTGATTACCAGATCCTTATGATGCACTCCGATCCTTCCCTGACCGTCGACCTTCACCTTCAAACTCGGTCTCGCCAGTACCCCAAGCCTCCTGCTCAGTCTGCCCCCGAGCCTCCTTCTTCAGGTTCTACAGAGCCTCTTTCGACATCCAGTGGCCCCTTACATATCCCTCAACCCAAGGTTGAGGTCCATACCAAGCTTCCTAAGGGACCCCTACGTCGAAACGCTGCTTCCGGTCGAGCTGCTCATTTGTATAGTATAGTAGATGATTTGGCGCAATCTCCTGCTGCCATTTCCACACTGGAACTCCTCCAGTCGTTCCCTTCCCAAAAGAAGGCTCTACTATTTGCCGTGGGCGCTGTAGATCCTGCTGACGAACAAATGATTGTTTTCGACGCCACTCAATCGGACCATCCCCCTCTTCCTGCTTCCGTCGCCTTCCAAATCCCAGTCAAAATCCGGAATGCCAACGTTTCTCGGTGTATAACTGATGAGGGGGCATCCACTTGTGTGATGTCCGCTTCGGTTTGGAAGCAACTCAGATCTCCTGAGTTGGCCCCTTCCACGATCACCCTTCGAGCGTGGGATGGCCACGCCTCCCAGCCCATTGGCCTTTTCCGTAATTTTCCTATCACCCTTGCCGGTAAGACCGTTTGCGTTGACGTCGAAGTCATTGACGCCCCTCTAGACTACAACATTCTATTGGGGCGAAGCTACACCTATGCCATGTCTGTTGTCCCCTCTGCAGTTTTTCGCAAGATGTTTTTTCCTCACAATGGAAAGGTAGTCACCATCACCCGGTTGACATCATGGGCAAAGTCTCGGACCTCCCCTTTGAGGCGACCATCTCTTGTGCTTGATAAGCAATAGTCTATTCCTTGTTGAGTGTCTCCCCAGAGCGTCTTACAAAGATTCCTCCTTCTTGGAAATTTTCTGGTCTCCCCCTCCTCACATCTCGTTGCCTTGCTCGAATGTTTGCATGATGCAATCATCTCGGGCCTGACCTAAAACGACCCGCTTCGGCTAGTCGGCAACCTCGGACTCAGCCTCGCCCACGCAACTCGCTCCTAGCCCTTCATTTCTGCCAGTGGCCCTCCTCCCTCCTGGCCCTTCTCCCTCACAGGAATATCCCTGAACCCCTTTATCCCCCTAGATTGGTTCCCCCAGGCCTTAACCATCTCGGAGCCGCCCCCCCTGGTCATTATCCCACTGGTCAGATACCGTTCCTAGCTCCCCCTCCCGAAGTCTATTTGGTCCCCGTCATGGCCACCCTCTCTCTCCCTAACCTGAACCTGGGTATACCCGTCTGGTACCTTGACCCTCCAGCCGCTACCCCTCCTGGTCACCCCAAACCCTATCTTGCTTTGACACCGGTTCAACCGGCCCCCCTTGCTTCCTCTGTTGCTACCGTGCCCCCTGTACCTCCCCAGGACCATACCCCTGTGGTAACAGCTCTAGGAAAGACAGGCAAAGCTCGCAAGGGGGCATCCAAAGACAAGGCCACCCCGACTGACCGCGCTCCTCCCCCGCCCGCAAAGCCTTGTGCCTTGTGTGATGTCGTCGGTCACGCCACCCATACTTGTCCTGAATTGCCCCATATTCAACCCATGGTTAAAGTCATGTTTCCTGAGTCTATGGTCTCCGACCCTTCTCTTCCATCCTCGTCTGTAACCAAGAACCCAAAAACTATTCGCACTAGCAAACCCTGCGCTTTGTGCGGTATCCATGGCCATTACTCCCACCATTGTCCTCACCTGACGCATTACCGCGCCTCTTTAGAAGTAGTCCGAGAGTATGAGGTTGAACAAAATCAATCTGCCTCTCCCATACTCGCGCAATATGCTTCGGGCTAGCTTGAGGATCCCCCCGCTCCCATCGACATTCCCCCCCGTGATGTTCAGATGACGGAGTCTACTACGACCATTCTTTACCTATCCTCCTCTGTGCGACCTTTAGAGCCCAGTCCCCTTGCATCCTCCCCTGTTGTCTCGCTTGATCCCCCTTCAGCGACCACCCTTGACCCCCTCGTTTCTACCCATACACGATATCACTCCACTCGTATCTCTGTTGACCTCCACAGCCCGAGTCCCCGCCATACCTCCTATAGCCCTCATATACCACCCTCTAGTTTATATATGAGTCCATAGCCATCCTCGCTTTGTCGAGCCTCAAAATCGTGCTTTCTTTCATTCCACTTCTTACCTCATTTTTCCATTCTATCCTAGACCCAATTGATCAATGAATTTAGTTAAAATTACTTTGTGAATGATTTCTCATATGATCGACTTGCCAAGTTTTATGATTTTTGTCATTGCAATGCATTTTGACCGTAACTAAATACACGTACATTCCGTAGCTAACCGGCGATTCTCGTTAAAATTGCCTTCACGTTTGGGTATGTTCCGTGTGGCTCTCTCAAGAAAACCAGAGATATGGGCATATTCCACGTCATGTCTACATTGTTCGTTGCTCACCATGAAGGGAAGAAACGAATTGCATGGTTTTGCATGTGGGAACACATTTAAGAAGACGTACTCTAATAGGGACCTGCCTAGTCCGTATGTCCATTTCCTTGTTACGTGCCCACTTCAAGAGTCCTAATGAGATTTCATAAGGGAAAGACAATAACTCAAATTGTTGCAAGTCTGGGTTATTTACATTTGTTATATAAACACTTCGAAGTCCTGAGCTAAAGGATTTTGTTCTAGATTTTGCTTAGATTCTATGCTACATTTCCGAAGACGCAGTTCTCTGCTCAGTTATTTCACCTTTAATGAAGCAGACAAAGGTTATTTTGAAAGCGTCGGATTGATTTGGGATAGATTCTGTCAGTGGTAGAGGGCCCTCGCCCTTGTACCTGATTTACGGCGTAATTTAGATAAGTATTCTAGCCGCCTTTACGTTTTTGAAGTTGAACTCCGTAGTTTCTTTCATTAGCCATCAGAAGTTATACTCATTCTAAAACTCTTCCAAAAGAAGAAGCTCTTCCAAAAGATTATAATGATGAATGGGAACAATAAGTAGTATTGCAGGATTTGAAGTTGAATTCGTAGTTGCTTTCATTAGCTACCGATACCATTCTAAAAACTCTTCCAAAAGAAGAAGCTCTTCCAAAAGATTATAATGACAGAGCTGGGAAATGGCTATAGTATCAGAGGATTTAATTGTAATCTCTTTATTCACCATCGTCAGCTTATACTTATGCTAAGCACCTTTCCCACAAGAAGAAACTCTTCCAAGAAATCTTATACCTGCCTTAAGCATGATTGTGATCTTGAACGTTTTAGTTGTGTGTTTTCACTAAGTACCAGTAGTTGTTCTCGTTTCCAAACGCTTGTCCAAAATATCATAATGATGAGTGGGAGATGGCTATGATATCTTAGTTTTTCATTGCTTGGCCTTTATGTTTGCATAGCATAGTTAGGATACTCCTGAGGTTTAATCACACTTAACTCATGCTCATTGTTCGCTTTTAAGTTTGATAATGACTTGTAGCTCAAGACTGCTAGATTAGTGACATTTTAAGTCTGGCTTTTAGCTTAACTCATTACATTTGTACCATATTCAAATATCATTCATCAGATACTAGATTACTTCGCTTGTTAAATTTAACAAAACAACCTTCATTATTTACAAACCTCTTCGTTTCTAAAATCCATAATTGATTCATAAACATGGCGAATTTAAGACCATATCACTTAAGGCTCCTAAGTACTTTAACTTCCTTATCATCTTATACAAACATTTCAATAGACTATTTCAAAACTTGAATTGGAGGAAGGAAAAGAAACTAGTTATAATAGAGTTAGAAACTAGATTTGAGATAGAAGATTCCAGATGGTATCAATGTTTTACTCCAAATATACTTGCCTAAACTAACGAGACAAAATGTTGCATCATTATAAGTTAGTTGTTTAATCCAGTTTAGTTAGGAAGATTTCAAGTTGAATAGACTAGCACCTGTTTCCTCAAATGTCTTTGATGAAAGTAACTGACAAGTTGTTTGTGTTGAATTGGTTACAAAGTCATTATCAAGCTTTATTTCCGCTTAGTCATAGTTTAGATTTGATTCTGCCTGTTTGCAATCGTATCGATAGTATTAGCCTACCTGCTTTTTAATCATTAGCTTCCTTCCATTAGCTTTTTAGCTATTTGAATAAACCACCAAAGATAAAATGATCATAAATCATGAAAGATCAAAACACCAACATTTACACAACGACACAGCCAAGCACTAGGCACATACAGAGCACTTCACTTCACAAATAGCTTACCAACCCCGGTTGACAATTAAATGAGCTCAATTTTAGAGACTAGATTGAGACCAAATATTTTGAAGCTGCTGTTTGTGGGAAGCAAAACTAGGTAACCTTTGTTTCCTAGCATCCAAAAACAATTATATGCGTAGGAGAGAGATTCAAGGGGAAGATTCATAAGCAGCAGAGGTTTAAGTTTGATTTCTAGAACACCACTTGTTTCATCTAGATCCGTAGCTAGTACACCTTCAACTCAAACCCATCTTCCATCCTCTCCCCGATCCCGGACTTCTCTAGAAGATCTAAGGTCGACTATTCCATTAGAAAACCTCTACTTCATCCACCCAACTCCGCCATAGAAGAAGATCTAAAACTCTCAGGGACACAAACATTTCCACTTCCACAGAGAGTCAACCATGGCAAGAAGGAGGAGGGAGGAGTTTTAATGGAGAAAACACACTATTTGGAGGTAGAGGTAGAGGTAGAGGAAGGAGGTAGAGGTGAAAATGGAGGAAGAGGTAGACAGTTTTGAATTCCTATAATCAAGAAGAAACCACAAACTTTGTCGATTTCCATCATCATAAACTTATGGACTAAAATCAAGATCCCGAAACTTTCTTATTCGAATTTGAAGTGTCAGAACTTATGACTACTTACAAGATGCTCAAAAACTCGAAATTATTTCCTTCAACTTTGAAGGGAGCAAGATCATGG
Source organism: Pinus albicaulis (assembly GCA_034641835.2). NCBI lineage: Eukaryota > Viridiplantae > Streptophyta > Pinopsida > Pinales > Pinaceae > Pinus > Pinus albicaulis. The sequence continues at coordinate 874,442,896 of CM076575.1, read as the reverse complement.
TTTATGAGTCTAATCAGTTCTATTAGAACATGGGAAGACATGAAACAAGCATTTCTAGAGAGATATTGGATTATTAAAGCCGTTTAATCATAAGGAAGAAGTGTTCATGATGTTACAAAAAGAAGATGAAAATTTGGAAGATTTGTTGGAGAGATTCAATTACAACATAAAAAGGGCAAAATGGAAAACTCAGATCAAGACACCTTAAAAGCTCTTTTGCTTGAAAAAAAAAAAAAAAAAAAAAAAACAATTAGGATGAATGGTTGGATATCCTTAACATGATGGGAAAAGGGGATATATCATAACTCACATTACTCGAAATATTTGAGTTATGTATCAACTCTTTCAAGAGGGAAATTTAAAATCACAAAGGTCCAAGAGATCCTCGCTCTTGCAAGGGCAAGTAAGTTCCGCTTTCCGGGACAAGTAGATCTTAAATAGGTCACATGCTTGATGATTTTTTAACCGACATCTTGTGTGAGCCTTAGTGAACAAATACACCCTTAAGATACAAAACAAGCAAAGGTCAACTCCGATGCCTTCGGCAATCTTTTTGTCCCAAATGTAGAAAGAAACATGCTCTCGAGAGTGTCCTTTGGATGAATGAAACTCCGTGTCATTTGTTTTGAGAAACATGAGACCAAGAATTGTCCTTCTCTTTCCCCGGTCTCACAGTCAGTTTTCCAGAGGAAACTCCTACAGACATTCCACAGTCTCTCAATTTTGTATCTAGAAGACCTTGCAAGGACCTCAGACACAAGGATTCCATGATCAAATGTATAATCAACCTCCACCTTGGAATTCTTGGTAGCAACCTTGTCCCCAATTTCCAAAATCAATCTCAATCCTGCACAATAGAACACAAAGTCCCTATGGAAGATACTCTCCATACTGCTATCAAGATCCACCATCCTATCCACCATATCCACATTTTTATCCTCAAATCCTCAACAAAATTTTCTCAAAATCTTCAACAAAATTTTCAACAAAATCCTCAACAACATCATCGTAACCAACCACATCAAAAAAAATCAACCACTTCCATTACCATTCCCCTCAAAAAATCAAATCAATCTACGCACAACCCATACCAAAACCTCAATAATAAGAACCCTCAGAATACACAGGATAGAAGGCCAACAAGTCAACTATTTAATTACTCCTCTAGAACTTAGTGATGTTCAACGAGTCTCGGAAAGATACTTGAAAAGAGGAAACCTTCTCAGGATCATACAAGAACAAGAGGACTCCAGGAAGACTTTATCAAAATAAAAGTCTGAGGAAGACACATCCTTTCAAGACCCACACATTGGAAAACTAAACAAAAAGATCCAATAAATCCAACTCGTATTAGAGAAACCATCCACATCTACTTCTATACCTCCCTTTCCTAAAGATTACAAATTGATGTAGGTGTAGAAAAACAAATCATGGTGCCTAATTATGATTTCTTAGATGAATTGAGAAATGTTTGCATTAAAATTCCATTATCATGAAGCCATCAAGGAAATCCCAATTTCAGCCAAAACAATAAAGGAGTTGAGTATGAAAACAAAGAAAGAATAAGAGAAACCAAGAAAATTCAACTGCAGACAAATATGACATTATGATGGGCAAGACTGCTATTCCAAAGTATCTTGACCCAGGAAATCCAGCTTGTCAAAATTCACATCAATGGAATTGAACTAAAACACACTCATTGATTTAGGAGCAGCAATAAATATGGTAAATATGATTGAACCGAAACTTCCCAATCTTCTCTTTACACCCACACTATTACAATTAGCAAGATAGATCCGTGATCAAACCCGTATGGGGTAATAGAAGACATTCCAAAGGTCCCTAGATTCGGGAGTACCCCGTGGATTTCATGATCCTAACTCCTAAGAATAATCTAGAGGCCATCCCCGTTATATTAGGAAGACCTTGGTTGGCTACAACATGCTTTTATTAGTTGTAGGTCCTGATATGTATATTCTCGATGTTAGTTCAATGAAATTCACTCTTTATATCCTCCAAACTTCAGGGACAATTACGTACTCAGATGACACTCAATGGATAGAGGATGAAGAATATTTACAACCACTCTTCACAATTTCGTAAATTAGTGAAGATAATCAATTCAATTTTCTGAAAACTTCTTGAATCCTCTCCAGAACACAAACATGAATCATTTCAGAGGGATCCAATATTGAATTTTTGTCATCTAGCAGATGTCTCTTCATTCTATGGACAATTAAGAATGCATAAGAAATTTTTCTCTAAAAATGAACATAAACAAGAACCTAGAAAAATCTCAACAAGAAAGATAGTCAGCACATAGACATTCTTCTCAGAGATATGCATGGGAATACACTCCGCATGAAAGGGATAAGCCTCAAGACTTGTACTATCACATCTATATAGAGGCAAATTGCAAACCAATCGTACAACTCCTCAAAGACTGATGAATCCAAATCTTAGGAAATTGTTAAAGAGGAATTGCAAAATTGTTAAATGTTAATTTCCATCTATCCTATTTCAAATAGTCAAGTATGGTTTCTCCTTTCGTAATTGTGCCAAAGAAAATGGAAAATGGAGGGTGTGTGTTGACTACCGAGAACTAAATAAAGCTACTCTTAAAGGCCATTTTCCCCTACCTTTCATAGATCAAGTATTAGATACATTAGTCATAAAAAGTACTTTTCATTCCTAGATGGGTTTAGTGGTTACAATCAAATCCAAGTGCACTTGAAGATCAAGACAAAACCACATTCACCGTCCCTGGGAACAGCATGATTAGTATCATGCATTTGGATTATGCAATGCACCCGCAACATTCCAAAGGGCAGATAACTGATCTAATACATGACTCTGTGAGTTGTACATGGATGATTTCACAGCTTTATGGGAATACATTTGAAGAGGCTTTAGAAAACTTGGAAAAAGCTCCCAAAAGATGTCAAGAAGCAAACCTTTCACTTAGTCATGAATTTTTTTTTTTATGATGCTTTCATCAAGGTATTGTTTTAAGGCACCACATTTCCCTCTGTGGGATGGGATTATTAGGAGTCAATAGAGGTAAAAGTTGAAGTCATTTCTAACCTATCCATTCCAAGTTAAAGACATGTTGTAGTTTTCAGGATTTACATTATCCTGAGATTTATAGAAAAACTTACCAAGATAGCATCTCCACTCTTCAAATTACTCACCAAATATTGTGAATTCAAATGGGACTTATGATCACAAATAGCTTTTTGTAACCGAAACCAAAATTTCACACCTATATTAAGGGGACCTAACTGGAAGTTACCTTTCCATATCTCCACAACAGATGTTCATACGTGTACTCTAGAGCAAATATTGGGGCAGAAAGACTTGATTCCTTATGCCATCTATTATACCAAGAAAAATTTCAATTCTCGCAGAGTTAAACTATATCAGAATTAAAAAAGAGTTTTTAGCCGTTGTTCATGCCATAAACAAATTTACACTATATAACAAAGCAGTGAAACTTTTGTTCACACTGATCATTCTCAAGAATTAGATATTTAACAGAACAAATCAATCACTAATGGCGTAGTTATAAGATGGTTGTTGCTCTTACAAGAATTCAACATCACTATTTCCATCGAAAACAAAACAGTAGTCATTTCCTATCTAGACTCCAAAATATCAAAGATGACACCGGCCAAGATCAATTTCCTTGATGAATATCTTTTTGCAATCTCTACTCAAACTCCATGGTTTGCTGATATTGTTAATTATTTAGTTTTGAAAATTTCCCTTCAATTATGAATGCAAGGGATAAGAAAATCATTAATGATAGTGCAAAATATTCATGGGTCGCTAATGAGTTGTACAAGACAAACCATATTTTATCATTAGAAGGTGTCGAAGATGAGATGCCCAGATTCTCGGGCATGTCATGATGAACCTTGTGGCGACACTTTGTAGATAGAGGGTATTGTACTTATAAGATCCTTAATTTAGGATATTATTGGCCATCCTTGTTTAAAGATGCTAAAGAGTATGTCAAAAGATGTGACAGCTTTCCAAAGGGTAGGGAAACCTTCTCCTTGTGAGATGCTACAACCTCGTGTACACATCAACCTTTGAAAAATGGGCTTTGGATTTTGTAGGACCTATTAGTCCTCCATCAAGACAAAAAGAAATATATATTAGTTTGTACCGATTATGTTACTAAATGGGTAGAAGCTAAACCATTACTGTTGCTACGAAGCATCCGTAGTTGCTTATTTTTGATATTTTTACTCGTTTTGGTGTCCCAAGGGAAATTGTTACAGATCAAGGAGCTCAATTTACATCACACAGTGGGAGCAAAAATGATGGAGAGGTACAAAATCGACATAGAAAAAATCTACTCTATCATCCACAAGCAAATGGTCAAGTGGAATCTACTAATAAGGTCATCAAGGAACTTAAAAGACTCGTTGCTCATTTACATTGGGTAGATAGGCTTCCTCAAGCTCAGGCCTAAGGAACTACACATGGAGAAACACAACAAAGCCATACTCCTTATGAGCTTGTTTATGGAAAGCAAGTTTTGTTTCCATGAGTTCCGCATTCAAACTTTCAAAATGGCAACAATGCAGGGGAATTTGATTTAACAGAGGCACAAAGTATTGGATCGGAGCAAATTAATGAATTGGATGAGATCGCATAAGATGCGCTCGTAAAACAAGTCTAGTCCAACAAAGAAAGGGCTAGATGGCATATACACATCAAAGAGAAGAAATTCAAAAGAGGGTGATTCTGGCTCTTTGTTTGATTCAAAATTCATGATTTTCAAGGTAAATTTCTATTGGCTATCGCTTGGGCCATATGGAATACACCAGAACAAGAAACTTAACTATAGATGAAGAAGAGGTCACTTTTCTTGTGAATGGTCATAGATTTTCTGAAGCTATATCACAAACCACTTCAAGAGAAGAAGAATTTGTCAAGAAGTTCCAAGAAAGTTAGTTGATGTGTGAAGTTAATGAAGAAGAATCTCTTCTTCATCAACTCGATTAAATCTTTCAAGCATTTCTCTTGAAAAAAATAAAAATAAATAAATAAATAAAATTAAAAATTAAAAATAAAAAAAAAAATTAAAAAAAATAAAAATAAAGGTATAACACAGAAACAATCATTGATCGGGGTATGTTTATACGTAAAAGATAGGTGAAAATCAGAAGTCTCTCCGACACTCTAACTTTTCCCATTTTGTTTTTGCAAGCAATTGCCATAAAATCATAAGTTCAGATCCATAGTGCTTATGATCCATCTCATTTCATTCCACTTCATTCACTTATCCATCAATATTCCATTTCATTCATTCATTCATACTCTATCACATTCCATATTTCATTCATCTCATTCCATACTCCATCCATCTCATTTTCATGTCAAAATTTAAAGTTTAGAGCTCCCAATAATAATAAACATGGATTGCGGTGGCGCTCTTATGTTCTTTCACTCCATTTCATAACCGAATCCATTCCATTTCATCATCCACTTCATACATATCATGTCTCATCATCCATCTTCATTCATACCATATAAAATTTCACCTTAGTATTCCCAAACCACTCCATTCCATGATCAAAATGCTCTTGCTGTGCACATTCTCTCCCGTTAGCCTACCGTACATTCTCGTTAAATTGGGACGTCTCTCGTTGTACTTAGCGTACATTCCCGTTAACACAAATCCTAAAGGCATTAGTTTGCATTAGAATTGCAACAAAGACCCAGTGGTATCCATGAATAAGAAAAATCAAGAAGGACCATGAAGACTCTTCCAAAGGAGAACAAAGTAAGACAAAGACTATGAAAATCAAATGAAAAGCAAGAGGTAACAAGTTTAGATTATAATGGCATTTGCTAAAGTTTAACATAGTTTTAGTTATGAATTGTTCAAAAGTTATTTAATTATTTTTATTGATCAAGACCAATAAAACCTCCACAAACTTTAGATTAAAATCTCCTCATTTCAAATTCCATGCCCGACATCATTGCTGCCTAAATGGTAGTTGAATTCTTCACGTAACCCAACCAAATCATTCAATGATGATTCTCTTTTTCTCGTTGTAAAAATCTCCGCCGTTCTTTTTCAATCATTAATTCGCTCCACCTCTTCACCCATTACCTCATTCCGTGACCAACGCCATCATTCATTCTCAGAAATGCAAGACTTTCATCTTAAACAAATATCTCATCACAATTTCAGAGATGAGCAAAGGGTATATCGCCTTGAATCAAGCAAGAGATTGAGCATTATCACCGTAAACGCAGAGAAAGAAGAATAACTTGAATATGTCAGTATATTTTAGATATAAAGTAGGAATTCTGAAGCTATTCGCTACCGAGAGATAGAGGTATAGTATAGGAATTTGAAACCATTTGTCATCACAACTGTGAGTATATCAGTCCAAAGTTTCATTGTTAATCAGAGGGTATATCAACTCAAGATTGAAGTCATGCAGTTACTATCAACCAAAGGTATATCACCAATGAAGTTGTTGTCATCACAAACTGCAGGTATATCATTCAAGTTTGAATATATTACGGCTAAGAACTCAAGCCATTTCAATTCAAAGGTGAAAGTTATTATTTCAAGAAGAGTGTTAATCAACATTGAAGAAGCAATTATGGGTTTCACGAAGAACCTAACCAAGTAACTAAAATACTTAGAAGACACTACTGCAAAGAAATGTTGCAATAGATAGGATCAATTTTTGGAGAACAATGGTTTCACAAAAGTCACTAAAACATTTGCAAGATCATTTCAAGGAACTCAAGTTGAAGTGAGATGTCAAATTTACTCTATTAATTAAGCTATTGCAAAAGCACGTGGTTGCTTAGAAATGGAGAGATGGTTCAAAAATGTAGAATTTCCAAGCAATGAATCCTGAAGCAAATTCTAAAATCACCAGGTATGGATGTCACTATATTTAAGAAAGGAATTCCAAGTCTCCGCATTGAAAAATAAATGAAACATATTACTTATTCTCGCAAAAATTTATTACATGTGAGGGTAGATATGGTACATTTTATGTCTACCACATTAGACTCGATAATGCATTTTCCGGGGAAGACTTAACCTACCCTATTTCTTGCTTCAAAGCTTGAAAAAGATGGCTTCCGTGTTCAAAGAAGGGCTCAATTTTAGGAGACAACTCTATATCATCATGGTTTGCTAAATGATCAATACCACGTAGCCAAAAAAATGATACATGGGACAATTTCTGACAAGAAATCATTTTGAAGAGCCAAAAGAGCCCTCACTCCGAACAACACTTACAAAGAGAAGCAAGTAAAATGGAGGGCTTCAAAAGCGAAATTGACAAAATGTACTCCAAGAAAGTAGTGAGAAAATTATCTCGCAGAAGACCAAATCAAGAGACAACTTAAGAAAGAGAAGGCAATCGTGAAAACCTCGCCATAACAGAAAGGAGAGGATCTCCCCAAGAAGAAGCCACAAACATTAAAGGGGATCAAGAAAACACAAATCAAACAAACAGGTGATTGATATAGAAGATGAGGAAACATCCATCAAGGAAGATGTTGAAGAGGATTTTAATGAAGGAACCTAAATTGACTTTGCTCAACAAGAAATCAGAATATGGAAACTTTGGAAAGGAGAGCTTCAGAAGCAAGGAGAGAACCCTAGTCCTCCACCGGCTCAAATAGATTTATTAAGAATGGATAGGTATGAGTTGGAAATACTTAATAGACACATCAAAAATGAGAAATTCTCAAGGATCAAGTCAAGCTCAAAACTCGATATGAATTCAACCTTATCCCTACATATAGACAAAGTGGAAAAGACCAATGAAAAGTTGAAGAAGAGGAATAAAAAGCTAATCAAAATGGCACTTACCAACTTAAGGTTCAAACTGAAGTCATCGTAAAACCTTTAAGATCTTTAATTTTCCAAAAAGAAGGAGAAGGAGAGGATTAGAGATGAGCCAGTAAGCCTCCGAGTTCACAGATAATTCTGTATGAGGACATGCAAGGAGCATTTATGGGGGGTATGTTGAGCCTCAAAAATCGTGCTTTCTTTCATTCCACTTTACCTCATTTTCCTTTACCCACAGTTATCCTAGACCTAATTACCACGAATTTAGTTAAAATTACTTTAGAATGATTAAAGATTCATTAAGCAAGTTTTATGATTTTTTCATCAGGACTACTTGGACCTAACTTGAAGAAGGCACGTACATTCTCAGCTAACCGGTGATTCTGCAAGCTGTCTTCACGTTTGGGTATGTTCCAGCTCCTCAAGAAAAACCGCATATGGGCATATTCCACGTCATGTCTACATTGTCATGTCACCTATGAAGGAAGAAACGAATTTTGTGTATGGTTTTGCACGTGGGAACACATTTAAGAAGACAGCGTACTTCTAATAGGACCTGGTTTTAGTCCGTATGTTCCTTGTTACGCAACCACTTCAAGAGTCCTAATGATATTTCGATAAGGAAAGACAATAATCAAATTGCTCTAAAGTCTTGTTATTTACATTTGTTATATAAACACTGAAACCGAGAGCTAGGCTAGATTTTGTTCTAGATTTTGCTTAGATCGTGCTACATTTCTCAAGACGCAGTGCTCGTCTGGGTTATTTCACCTTTAATGAATCGATGTTGTTGTTTTGAAAGCGTTGATTTGATTTGGAGTTAGATTCCGTCGTGTAGAGGGCCCCCGCTCTTGCATGGATTTATTTGCGTAATTTAGATAAGTATTCTAGCCGCCTTTACGTTTTTGAAGTTGAATTCATAGTTGCCTTCATTAGCTAATTGTAGTTATACTCATTCTAAAAAATTCTTCCAAAAGAAGCCTTCCTAAAGATTATAATGATGAATGGGAAATGGCTATAGTATTGTAGGACGTAACTTGAATCGTAGTTGCTTTCATTAGCTACTATAGTTATACTCATTCTAAAAACTCTTCCCAAAAGAAGAATCCCTTCCAAAAGATTATAATGATGAATGGGAAATGGCTATAGTATCAGAGATTTAATTGTAATCTCTTTACCACCATCACAAATATACTTATATACACTCTTCCACAAGAAGAAACTCTTCCAAGAAATCTTTATACCTGCCTTTTTAAGTATGATTGTGATCTTGAACGTTTTAGTTGTGTGTTTTCACTAAGTACCATAGTTGTCTTGCTTCTTAACGTCATTCAAAAATATCATAATGATGAGTGGGAGATGGCTATGACATTCTAGTTTTTCATTTCTTTCTACTTTATGTTTGCATAGTATGTTGGGGATAATTTATTTAATTGCACTAACTCATGCCTGTTGTTTCACAAGTTTGATAATGACTTGTGCTCAAAGATCGTTTTAGATTAGTGACATTTTAAGTTCAGCTTTTTAGCTTAACTCATTACATTTGCACTCCATATTTGGTTGTCATTCACATCGCATACTAGATTACTTCGTTGTTAAATTTAACAAAACAACCTTCATTATTTACAAACCTCTTTCTTGTTCTAAATTCATAATTGATTCATAAACATAATAAGAATGTAAGACCATATCACTTTAAGGTTCTATACTTCTCAAATCCCTTATCATCTTACAAACATTTCCTCAATAGACTATTCAAAAAATCTATGAACTTTGAGTGAAGTGTAGTGCTATAAATGAGTCACAGAATAGAGTTAGAACTAGATTTAGAGTAGAAGATCTATGATGGTATCAATGTTTTACTCCAAACATACTTCAACAAATCTCTAATCAAGGGACAAAATGTTGTACTCAGGTTAGTTGTTTAAACTGCTTAGTTAGGAATACGTTTAACAACACTATGTCTCAAGCCTCCTCAAATGCCTTCGAGAAAGAATTTGACAAGTTTAGTTTTGCTTTGAATCATTTTCTTAAAAGTCATTATCAAGCTTTATTTTCCGCTAGTCATAGTTTAGCTTTGATTCTCGCTTCGAAGAGCTTGTACTCGCCTCTGATATATTAGGCTTCACTCTATTTTTAATCATTAGCTTCCTTCCATTAGCTTTTTAGTCATTTTCTCAGGAACATAAAAAAAAACCACCAAAAGATCAAAAAAAAAAATCATAAATCATCGCAAAAGAATAAAAACATCACAAAACACTACACACACGCATTAAGAAACAAGCACCTAGGTACATACAAAAGACACTACCAAAGAAGCCATCAACCCCGTTGACAATTAAATGAGCTCAATTTAGGAGACTAGATTGAGACCAAACACCGGCCATTGCACTTCCTCCTATAAAATGCTACTCGATGTCTTCCGTACACTCACGTTGCCGCTATCAGATTCTCCCCCATTTTTTGTCTTGTAACACCATTCCACAGACCTCCCGTCCCCCCTTTATCTTACATACTGATGGTGCAAGTCGTTACTCTAATCTAGCCTCTATAGGTTGGGCCATTTTCTACCCTCGCATGCCCTTGTTCTCTCAAATGGTATCCATCATCGCACCAATAATCAGCCTAATATGATGCAAAGGCGTGGTTTCAGCGATGCCCTCTTTCATCACATCCTCCATCCGCATGTTCGCTTGGATTCCCTACTTCTTGTCATGCAATCAAATGAAGTTATCGTACAACTCGTATTGCTAGGGGACGATATTTACGAGTGAAACTTGATACGTGAATTTGAACCTGACACCAAACCATGTACCTCGAGAATAATCACGGTAGAGAGTATTGCAAACCATGTTCTAGATTGGTAATATCACACGATTTCATACAAGACAATAACATTCATAATAATTAAAACGAAAGTATCCAAGTATAATATGTATTTAAAACATGTGTTTAGAGTCCATCTACTCGATACATAAGTGACATGCCCATAACATGTTACAAAACTCAAAATCAAATAACCACCCGCTTCTACATACACACTAGGGGCACCACATACCCCACACCTACTCACTATCCGTTGACTCCCCGGGAGCCATCGGCTCGCTCGGCACCGAGATCACGTATGCCGACTCTGGCCATCGCCATGCGCTCGCATGACACTCGCTATTCCGTAGGAAGACCAATGCATGCCTCCACGCATCGGTCGTCGAAGTCTTGCCACCCGTGCTCGAAACTCCGCCGCAACTCCTCGTATCTACTAGTGATGTCTCGTAAGGGCGCGTCGCATCCTCATTGCATGCCGCTTTTCCGACCCACCAACCTCAGCCCGCAGACTATCGGCGTCCCATATATCCACCACACGAGCTATATCTACATACCAAAAGTACATGAATCACATTTCATATCTACTATTCAATAACTTTAACATGCCCATACAACAATAGTAATCATTACTTACCATCTGCCCCATACTCGACTGTGCCAAGTGGCAAGTCCTGGGATCCCCACAATAACTCATCCCACTATAGGGATAGTCATCAATGTATAACAGCATCTCACTCCCAATGCAAGCAAAGAACGCAGTCGAAACACTCATCCGACCCCCCTCCCCTCCCTCCTCCGCACGTAGCCGCCCCCACCGCGCATCCGGCTCTCTCGAGCCCCCATCTCGGGAGCCGTATACGAGGTCGTAAGGCCTGGATCTTCTCAAAGAAGAAGGCGCACAACAAAGTCCCATACGAGCAATCGTGGTTCACTTCCGTCGTCAGCAGAGCGACAACCTGCCTTTTTAGCGACACCCGCATCATTTGGGCCCACCCATAGTAGGTCCCACCAACACACTCTCCACAATCATCACCGCCCCCCGCGATGTGATGGAGCGCTCGGTTGCCTGTGATACGCAGACCGCTCGCGGCCACCGTGACGGCCTCAATCTCCCAGATCCGGGTCGGATCTTCAGAGCTCCTTGACTTTGGAAACCGCCGGCGATGTCCACAACTCCACGAGTACCGCCCCTCCGCTGGCCGGGCGGCGGTTTCCATCATCCCAGCGGCGGAAGGCCCGGCTGGGAAGGCACACATCCGGACTGCCGGGCCGATCCTCGTGCCCCCGCACTTGCCAAATACCTCATGCCTGGGATCCCGCAGAATTCAATAATCAAACAAAAAAGGCTCTCCCGCTCTCATCAAAGGATTCTTCCAAAACTTTAGAACCCCAAACTCGGCCAACACACGACTCTGACACCCTGACCGCCCGGATCTCTCGCCCGTAATGTACCCGTGTCTCTCTCCGCTAACCCGTATATCCGCCATTCCGCACTAAAACATCATCTTTGTCAAAGATACGTATAGGGAATACCATAACCAAACACAAAAACCCAACTCTCAAAATGGCATAAAACAACATTAAAACCTCCTCATCTTCCAGGTCACACTTTTTTGCTCAATTTTGGGACAGTCGCAGTTTTTGCCCGAACCGCTCTTCCTGTGTCGCACTTTGGCCCAAAAGTGTGACCCGCCGTAGATGAAGGCGGGTCTGGCATCGAGATTTTGGGCCCTAAACTCAACTTTCAATCCATCAAATGAGGAGTAAGGTTAGGCCTACCGGCCACTACCTGATTCATTCCAACGGCCGCTTTATCCGCTACGCCGCCACAAGATTTAGGGCCTTCTCCCCACATTCACCACAAGAAACTAGCAAATGAGTGAATTTGGAGGGAAACTGCCTATTAAAAGAGAACCTCGCTTTTTCGCCCGTCGCGAATTACACCATCTTCACGGACAAAACCATCATACCGTTGAAAGTTCTCACCGAGCCTCAAATGGGTATCCGTTATTTTTTTGTGATTGATACTTCACCAGGACACATTTTGTCCAAGAAGTGTCACTTCCCCCTCTCCTTAAAATCGCATTTCTTCAATTACGACACTTGTACTTGGGGCACCATTTTGCCTTCTTACTTGGTTCACTGTCGATTTTCGTCATGAGTCACCATCTTGTACTCATGTTTTCATGGTCCCCATCATTGCCATCGTGCGGGCAAGACCATCAAGCGCCCTTGTTTAGAGCATTCAAGTTGAGTCATCATCGCATTCATGGAGTCTATTCCGAGTCCCTTTGTACCCCGCTATAGCCTCCATCCTTCTGGCTGCTTGGTCTCTCTGCGTCGTCACACAGGCCTTCACTCCACCGTCCCCTATCCCTTATGATATCAAGGCTGGGCCGTCGCCATGTCCTTCATGCCCTTTATGCTCTAACAAGGGAAGTCATCCATTCGCTACTTCCGCCCCTTCCATTTCACCATCATCATTGGTGGTCATCGTCCGTCGCTCTACTATTTTCTCTCGTGCCTTAGTTGAGGATCTCTCATTGCCTCACCTATGGCGACCTCCTTCGTCGACATCACCCTTTTCCATTCCAAAGACAGTCTAGAGGGCGTGTACCTTTTGGTTCTAGCTTCACTCTTGTTCGTCTCGAATCGTGAAAAGGGATTCTATTTCCTTTCGACTTGATTGTTTCTCCACTCAGCCTCCTTTCGTGATCGAGATCCGTATACTTGATGGTTCAGTTGATGCAACAATAACCTCGGGTGATTCCCCGGGTGTGTGTGAGATGTCCTAGTCCTCATGAGGGTTCAGCAGTAGCCCCCCGTCGGTTCCCATGACCTCTTCATTTCACCATAAACATATATTTGATGATGCTCAACAATGGCCATGTAAGGCTTTCCCTCTTTCATTTACATGTATCACTAGATTTTGTGAGCCCTTCCGTGCTTATAGGGGGCATTTGGGGTTGTATTTGTATCTCATGTACTCATATTATTGTATAAGTCCTGTCATATCCCACGCATGTATGTGGGATTCCTCATTGTATTCTTATCCGGCTCATGTTTATGCCAAATTGTACTTTATGGTTCTGGGCCTTTGTTTACTCTGGACACACTATTCTTTTGTACTTTATTCGGCAAGTATAGATGCTTCCCCCGTCGCCTTTAGCACAAAAAAAAAATTCTCTCATAAAGAGATTGTTTATAACTGCGAGCCCCGCTTCCTGGGTTCATTTTCAAAGACACCAGCTCACTCTATACTTTCTCTCGACTTCGATGTCCGTACTCGAGTACCTACAACGTACTTCTATTACAACAGATTGTCTTTACACTTATTTACCGGGGGAAATCTCGTTACACCATTTTTTTGGTCATCTAACCTATTATCATTAGATGGACCCAAGTACACCATAAGACCAATTTTACCCTAAGTAAAATTGCTTTCACTATGTAAAATAACTTAACAAACTACATTTATTAGGTTGTTTATGGCTCAAACAGAAACCCCAAAAGGAAATATTAAACAAACCTATTTTGTTTCGATTTTTCTCATGGAATAATTAATTAAACCATAATTTAATTATTATCTCCTAGTCATGTTTAACCCAAAACAAATAAATAATTAGATAAACCTTTATTTATCTTACGATGAATAATTATTTAAATCTTATTTAGATAATATTCCTTGTTAAATATGACCAATCAATGACAAATAATTAAATAAATCATTATTTATTTGATTATCCTTCAACCACTTCCTTAAAAATATAAATAAATCATTTATTTATTTATTATTTATTAAATAAAGGGATTTGACCCAAGTCAACATTTTTCTCCAACAAATATAATAAAATATTCCATAAAAGGTGGATCTAGATTGTCATTTAATCATGCACCAAGATCTAACGACCCAATATTTTGTTATAAATATGAGGGTTTTTCCTACCATTCTTCACCTTTTGTTGCCTATTAGATCACTCGATCTATACACTTGGTCACATTTTTCTACATACGTTGTGTGAGCTCCCTTAGAGTTCTATCTTTGTCTCGATTTTCTACACCAACAAGAGAGAGAGATTCTAGATCTCAGCCAGGACTTCCAAGAACCCATCCCATTGAGGAGAATTGGAAACATCTTCTTGTTTTCTCCTGGTGCCTGAAATACAAAAAAATTCTTTCAAAAATTGTTCTTGTCTTCGTCTATTGGATATATGGAGCAAACCCTTCTCATCGCTTAATGTCTTTCTATGCATAGACCGTCTTTTTGAAGCTCTTTTCGATCAACTAACTCGCGTATCAAGACAAGTGCCCACTTTTGATGTTAGGGCTATTAGTTATGCATAGCTAAAGTGATCTTTTTTCATACACTTCGACAAAGGATTCATACTAACACATTTGATACCTTCCGAGATCGGGAACATGTCTTTCCTATTATTAGAAATTCATTGATCAGAAATACCTTCACTCTCCTCTATAACTGAGCACAAATCCTAGTGCTTGGTAAGGAAGAATTGAGTAGAGAAATGCTGTGAAATTTCAATTGAGGAGTTGATTTGTGTAACATGCTATTGAGATGTGCATTGTGATGAGGTCGATGTCGCTAGAGAGGAGACATCAAATCAATCACTAGGTTGTAACCTCCCTTTTATCCATTAATAAATATTGTTGCTTACTTTCCCACATATGTATCTATATGTCGTATCATATTATGAATTCTTATCCATGTATATGGTTCATGTTTCATTAATTTAACTCAATAACTTGAATAGACATTTTTATATTGATATCTTTACATATATCAACATTGTATCCAGTTTTGATTGAAATACAGAAAAAATGTATTAGGATTGGAATGCCATTCAGCAAGTTTGACCTATTATGTCTATTACCTATATTGTGTTTTTTAACCTTGCTTTTTCTAGATGAGCACCACATCTAGGGAAGAATGTTTTATCCATAATCCATACCCCGCATAACAAATAAAGTAATTCTTTACCATGAGTTTACCCTTCATCCTCGTGTATTTGCTCTATTTTATCTCTCCACATTCACCCGTAGCATTTACGCCGAAATATTAGGCTTTTGAAATCAAAATTTGCATTAGAAGTGTGTTTTACAGTTAAGATTTTAGTTTTTGCGCCAACGCATCGTTGAACAAAGTACGTTGCTTTGCATAGCATCGTCTCCCACTTAGGGGTGTGTTGCAACGCATTGTCTCCCCTTAGAGACAAATCCTGTTGCCCCCTAAAGTCAACCAAATTCCTGATTTTTTCATTGCATTTGCTTCCAGCTTTGTTGTTTGATGTGTTTTTGTAGAACCCGATACTCCATATTGACCAAGAACTCCATTTACCTCTTCCTCCTTTGAAAGAAAACTTTGTTCAATGTTTATTTAAATTGTTCTCTTTATCATCGATGAATTACCTGTGCTATTTTCTACTGCACATTATATCCATTGCTTTTGAAAGAAAATTGTCGTTAAATTCTTCGTTTTCCTAGGATAAATTGTAGTTCTATTCTTCATTTTTTCCTATTAAAGAGAAATTATTGCTTTATTCCTGTCAAAGTAAAAGGCATTTTTTTTATTGATTCATGCACTTAGTTTTTCACATTCACATTAAAGGGATCGGAAGAAAAACCTCGCATTCGTATGTAGTGGATCGTGTGTTTTGTATAGGAACACTAGGAAAGTTGCATTTTAGTTTGTGCCTTTTCGATTGTTTTCTCTCAAATTGATTGGTTCTTTCCGTCTAGTAGCTAGGATTTTCATTATGCTAAAAGTGAAAGATTTCTTATCATTTTATTTCCGTATTTTAGGAATTTCCAATACATCATTATGGTGAACCTTGAAAGGAAAATTTATAAACAAGATCAACTTAAAATTTATCTCAATTTACTCAACAAAGAATTGAACCATAAAAATAACATTTAGAAGGTCTAGGCTAGAGACGTGTTCCCAAGATCGTAAAACATAAGCACTCACACATCAGATATGATACATTCCGAGTGTGACACCACCATTAATATACACAGTATATCGTAGCTTGCCCACGTACTTTCTAAGAGTATCGGGTGGTGTTACAAGATTTAAAAGTATAAAGGGTTTCTCTCATCGTGCGTTTCGCATTGCATGTAACCGCTTAATACGAACTTGGCCTCCACGTACCTCCCGTATATATTTGGGAGGAAAACTTAGTTGCTATCCATCTATAGTAAGATGAAAGCTCACGTCTTGTAAATTTTGATACACCGAACACAACATTCGAGGAGATTGGCTCTACCAGATTTCTTGGTTCGGCCAGGAGGTATTCTCGTTGTTCATAGTTTCTCGTAAACCTTTTGCCTAGTAATACCCTTTTATTTATTTTATTTATTTTTGGTTAAAATAAATCACTTTCGGAAGAACAAAACCATTTTTCTCGCTATTCACAGGACTAGCATTCAAACCACCTTTACCACCGTGGTTACTTCACTCGCCGGCAACATCACTCATCAAACCAATACTATCAGCACGAAGCATCATCTTCATATACTTCTGCTGGTACAAGTTGTTTCTACACATCCTCGTTCATCTAATGCTGTCAAGACTTTAGTCTTGCCAAATATCCTGGTCATGATCCATCCAACTGAGACAATACCTCATGAACCCAACGTTGTTCAACCAAAATTTGATCTAGATCTTGCCCTTCTTTACCGTAGTTCTAATCCTAAAGCCGAAAACCGAAAGTTGTTCATCCATTGGTCATCCCACACCGTAGCTACTAGGCTCTGCCATCGTCATTACCAACCCCTTGAAATATACTTTGGGCCTGGCTAAGTGAAATACTTCCCTGTTTTGGATTTACGAAGAAATCCCATAAGTTGAGACACCTTTAACTCCAACCCATTTTGGGAGGATCTTTAATTGCACGAGTCTTCTCTCAATCACTATCCTCTCGATTTTGTTGATCCCCCGTTCCTATTCATATTCTTGTCGATTCAAAGGGGTATACATTTTGTCAAGTAACCATGCTTGAACCAACATATTTGGCTGGGGCTATCTATTCCACCACGTACCTTCCCCTTGCTACCCTATCGATGTTTACAACTTTCCACCATGATCATATTTTCATGGTGGCCTCATGGTCCCATCAAATATAAATATTTATCTAGAATTTTTTCTATGCATCTTCAAACCCATGGACTTCACTAATGTCATCGGGCTTCGGGCATTCTAACTGGTAAACCTATAGTGAGTAATGAATGGCTTGATTCTTTATACACATCATCGTGGAAATATCAAGTCGCTCCTTCTCGGGTCTATTCCATATAGTACCATATCAATCGACTCCTACATTTGGAGAGCAATATTCCACCTTATTATCCCCCATGGTAGGGGGAACCTTTGGTCACCCACTATGACAAGATTGCTCTTTGGTCAACCTACTGTCGAAATGAATGTTTTTCAATGGCAGCCCACTCCCCATCTAACCACAAACGGTTGTACACTCATATTAACCAATTCAATCTGCTATACCCAAATCATTTCCACTTGTTAATTCATCTTTACCCCTATTACGTAATCCAAATTTTGGTGGCAACAACCTTTTCAGCGTCCTTCAACTTAATACCCTCAATTATTGGGCCCACGTACCTAAATCCTCCGGTTAATTTACAACGAAACCTCGTATCCGGAATCATTTATTCACAAGCTAGTTTACCGTTTTATGGGATGTCATATACCCACAACCTCGTTATACCTATCCTCAACCGAATCCAGGTTATCCTAATTTGGGTTATAACATTGCCAGGATGTACTCCCTTGGAAACCTCAAAGTAATACCTCGACTTCATTTTAACAAATGCCATATCCCGTTTTGGTCAACAATCCTCGCGCTTGATTATCAAAACAACCTCATTCAGGTTACCACCAAGAGATTCTTTATTTGGATGCTAAAAGGCTCGTTGCTCAAGCAATTCCATCATACCTCGGCTATGCTCAACTCCGACCTTAATAGACAGCTTTCCCTTTTGTTTAAATTTCAGAGTTATCGAATTTAAATTCGCTAACCAATTATCCAATCAATCACGCTCCTCGTGTTGGTGATACCCCAAAAATTACCCTTGGATATTCCTAAGTTCAATGGAAACCTTCGGGGAAGACCCGTCGACCCATGTTATGACTTATAATTTATGGTGTTCATCAAACTCCCCGAATGATGACTCGTTTTCGACTACGTATTTTCCAGCCAGACGTCACCGTCCAGCCTACAAAATGGTATATTGAAATACTCAGAGTTTATTTTGACAATTTCATCGCCCTAGCTACCGTATTTTTTACTCATTTCCGCTTACCCATACGATATGAAACTCGAAATGTAAATCTTGACTAATTTTAAACGTACTAATGCTACTCACATTTATGACTTTGATATCTATGAATGACATCGTCGTCGTACAATGGTTAAGACATTTGTTCCCAATCAGCTCCTCGTCGAGTATTCATCAAGTCCCTATTACCATCTATAACTAAGGATGTGGCTAAGGGTGGCATCATCACCGAAGAGAAATTCATTTCTCATGCCCAATATTTAGATTTGATCTATACCAACTGCACACTTATGAAAAAATTCTTAATGCGCTCGCGATTCCACCCCCCCCCCCCCCCCCCCCCCCCACCAAAGGATCCCCATGCCGAAGATGGCTTGATCAAAATACAAGCACACATCATGTTACCACATTTTATCATGCACCTTTCTTCAAATTAATCTCATGTCATTTGACAAAGTCAAAAAAGGAAAGCAACCCTAAGTAAGAAAAAGGGGGAATCTAAGAAAAGAAAACTTCTACCCTCAGGGAAGATCATCTCGATCAATCGTCCGGACCTGTAGAAACCTTGTTATCCATGCATAATCTATAATGAGAACATTTTGTTCCTAGATTTTCCTCACCACGTTGAAGTCTCAAAATCATTAATACTTCCCATGCGTCAATCGGTGTTGATAGATCCATTTCCAACCGACACAAATTTGGTCAAGCATAAACATCTAGTTTCTCTAGTTCTAGCACTATATAAGTCCGTCACAAAACCTTTAACATATATTTTAAACATCGCACAAATATTATGGTAGTCGTAAATCGATCAACCTACTACCTCGACTACGAATCCATCTACTAATCGTACCACCCATCGGTATTCCCCGAATTAACAATTGCCACCTAAGGGGAGTAATTCACAAATCGACATATAATCCTCGAGAAAGAGTTTCTCAAAATTATAATATAGTCAAGGTTTGGCTCAATCCCCCTTCAGCCTATGTCTCCTTCTCGAGGTATTACAAAATTGTCCCTCCCGCAAATGTGCTTATCATTTCCGCTATTGGTGGAATTTATCCGATCGATCCTAATCTTGTCGCCTTTAAACGACGATATGTGCCGCAACTACCAGACTAGAATTATCCATACAAATAAATTTTCTCAATCACCTGCTTCATCGCTCTATTATTGATGAGGGAGCATCTACTCTATTATGTCTCAAAATTGTTGGAAGTCACTCGTATTGTCGTGTTTATCACAATCATCAATGACGCTGCGTGCTTGCGATGGACGCATATAAACCTCGTGGATATTATTAATAACCTGGTATACATCTGGGGGAAATAGTGAATGTTGATGTCGAGGTTGTTGATAGACCCTTGAATATAATATTCTACTTGGGCTATATAGGATTATGACCTAATTGTTTCTACATATTTGCACGATCACCTTTCCATATAAAGGTACAATTACAACATCAATTAGTTGTCCTTCTTTTGATGTTTCATAAAAAAGAAACTCACATTCTCCATGTAAAAATTCATGTCACATTTTTTTCTCCCCAAAATAATCCTCAAATCGGGACTAACTCTCACGCGGAAGCTTCTTATTTAATCTTCAAAAGAATATTTCACTTTTTATATCAAGGTTTTTAAACTACAATAATAGCTTCATGTGCTTCTTCATGATATTGTGATTATAAACCATAATTAAAAACCTACTTCATTTAACTTCCGACTATACAAAACCAACTTTCACTAGAAAATTTGGCTAATTCTCCGCTATACAATTGGCCGCTATTCCTAATATACGCCACAAGAGCTATTAGCTTGAGGCTGCCGAAACATGGTTTTCCATACCATCACAACATGCACTTAAAAAGTGTCACACTATCAGCTTTTTCCGTCAGCTTCCAAACAAGCTTGCTCTTCTCGACATTTCCTAAACTGGCCGCGCTTTCCGACGCTTGTAAATCGGCCGCCACTTCCGATTTAAATGTGGTCCGAGCGTTTTGAATCGCCGCTTCTTCCTGACGCTTGTAAATCACAATTAATAATTTTAAAATGTGGTCCGGACGCTTAATTGCCGCCTTCCGACGCTTGTAAATTTTCGCACCTAAATCTAGCGGTCCGATGTTTCGAGCGCCGCTATTCGACGCTTGTAAGTCATTTAAATTTTGACGTAAATGTGGTCTCACGTTTTGAATGTCATTTTCCGACGCTTGTAAATTGTCGCACCTAACGCAATGTGGTCCGACGTTTTGAACGCTACTCATTCAACGTTTTTATATTGTCGCCTTTTTCGACGTTTTTAAGTTGTCGAATTTCGATAAGCTTACAAGGCGTCAGATATAATGCATAAAAGGTTCAATTTAAAAAAAATGAAACTTTAAAAGAGGAAAAACGTTGTTTTGAATATATTATATGAAGTAAAACAACAAAAACATGAAGTCTTCACATTTTCACATCCGAAGATTGGAACCCAACATCAACCAGTAAAAGTGGAAGTCCCACCCCAAACAACAGAAAATATTCTATGTCACATACAAGGACATGATATAAACCCCGTAACGGTCCATGGAGATTATCGACAATCCGAGAAAGCATCCAAATATGCCCGAGGCATCTATAAGAAAATGAAATAGCGTATGTAGAATAGTAAAGCAATGTAGATAGAGTACCTATCACCATTATTCCAAATACAAATTAAAGTACCCAAAATCCTTGAAATGAGAAAAACACTAATCATGTGAGGAGTGTGATATGTCCAAAATATAAAAATACCATCGTACCATATCAATAAACCAGCAACATAGACCAACATCGCTAGTTTTGAAGGCAAGAAAGTGATAAACATTAATCATTTTTTTTTTTCACAAGAGAAAAAATGTTGTTTTAATATATTATGAAGTAAAAATGTACCATGAAGTCATTACATTTCCACATCCGAAAATTGGAACCCAAATATCCATCCATAAAAGTGGAAGTCCCACCCTAGACAATGATAAAATAATACCCCATGTCACATACAAAGGACTTGATATAAAAACCCAAGAATCTGCCCACATGAAGATTATCGACAAATCTAAGAAATCATCCAAATATACCTCGAGGCATCTATAAGAAAGTGAAATAGCAAAGATGTAGAATAGTAAAGCAACAGATAGAGTACCGACGTCCATTGTTCCAAATAAACAAAGTACC
Source organism: Pinus albicaulis (assembly GCA_034641835.2). Classification (NCBI taxonomy): domain Eukaryota; kingdom Viridiplantae; phylum Streptophyta; class Pinopsida; order Pinales; family Pinaceae; genus Pinus; species Pinus albicaulis. Next base: position 874,420,729 of record CM076575.1, on the reverse strand, counting down.
AAAAATCCTTGAACAGAAACGCTAATCATGTGAGGAGTGTGATATGTCCAAAAATAAAATACCATCGTACCATATCAATAAACCGGGAAGAACATAGACCAACATCGCTAGTTTTGAAGGCGCAGGATAAACATTAATCATTTTTTTTTCACAAGAGAAAAAACGTTGCTTTGAATATATTATATAAAGGTAAAACAAATTAAGGAAATCATTACATTTTCATTATCCGAAGATTGGAACCCAAATATCCATCCGTAAAAGTGGGAAGTCCCACCCCGTAAAGTGATAGAAAAATACCCCATGTCACATACAGACTTGATATAAAACCCGCAACGGTCCACATGGAGATTACTTCCATAACTGAAAGCATCCAAATATTCCCGAGGTATCTATAAGAAAGTGAAATAGCGTATGTAGAATAGTAAAGCAAATGTATAGAGTACCGACGTCCATTGTTCCAAATACAAATTAAAGTACCCAAAATCTCGAACAGAAAAACGCTAATCATGTGAGGAGTACGATATGTCCAAAATATAAAAAGACCATCGTACCATATCAATAAAACCAAATAACATAGACCAAAGATCGCTAGTTTTGAAGGCAGAGGGATAAACATTAATCATTTTTTTTTTCATAAGAGAAAAAAACGTTGTTTCGAATATATTATATGAAGTAAACAACCCATGAAGTCATTACATTTTCTGTATCCCAAGATTTGGAACCCAACATTCCATCCGCAAAGTGGAAGTCCCACCCCGTAAAATGATAGAAAAAATACCCCATGTCACATACAGGGACATGATATAAACCCAAATAACGGTCCACATGGAGATTATCGACAACTGAGAGCATCCAAATATGCCCGAGGCATCTATAAGAAAGTGAAATAAAGAAAAGATGTAGAATAAGCAGCTAAATGTATAGTGCATCATCGTCCATTTGCTCCAAATACAAATTAAAGTACCCAAAATCCTTGAACAAAGAAAACTTTAATCAAGGGAGGAGTGTGATATGTCCAAAATATAAAAAGACCATCGTACCATATCAATAAACCAAAGATCGCTAGTTTTGAAGGCGAGTGATAACTGTCAACACATAAAATAGTATCATAAAGCAAACATACATGAAATGTGCAGACATGTATCATGGATATACACCTCACACAAAAAGCATCCATGATGAGCAAAAATATGTATAAACCTGTGGTCGATCGTATGTTCTAGCTCGCTTGTCTTTAAATAAAAAAACTAATCAAGTAAAACCCGTGCTCGCTTGTAAGATCAGCTCGCTGATTCCAAAATTAGTAACCATCTCGTTGCATCCGAGATGGGCACCAGTCGCTGTTTCCATTAGTAGCCCACTACAACATCCACCCCGTTCATAAAGAAAAGGTTCCCCGTAGATATACAGAGAAAGAGTATAATACGTAGACCATATAAACATGGCTCGTATTTCAAAAAACAGCGTAATAGAAACAATGGCAACATTTTTTTTTCTAAGTAAAGTTAATCTATTAACAAGGGGAATGAAAATTAATCAAGTCAAAATCATCACTAAGACTAAGAAAATTGTCATCAAAATAAAATAAGAAGATCAAGCATTACACGGAACAATGGAACGTTTAATTTACAGACTAAAAAATATTACAAAGTCTAAAGACAAGAAAATAATCTAAAAGTAGCCCTATTAAGTGACTACAAGAAAACAAATTAACCAAAACTACTCCTCCGTCCTCGATTTATCTTGACCATCCTTCTAAGGTCCAGGATCGCTTAGAAGTTAATTTCCTACATCTTTGCTACTTGGCCTCTCCCGAAGGCCCGAATGTTGGCCGGATTTTTCCGAGCTCGGCACTACGGACAGTGAATTTTCCTCCATTTGGGCCTCTCACTTAAACCAAAGGATTGGTGCCGTGATTTGTGGGCGCTTTTTTGGAGAGAACAAAGGGGAAATTGCGCAAAGGCGCTGCTGTGGGAGAAGGTGAACTAGCTGGGTGGGGAAATGAGGAGCAGTGGAATCCATACATTTACGTATCCTACAACCCAACCCCGCCTGCACTTAGTATTTGGATAGCAACCTGCATTAACAATCGGATTCCGCCGAAGTCAACCTGAGGGACTAGAGGGAGCGCACAGGTTGACCTCTAGTGTCTCTCACGCAACGTGATCCTTTTTGACGCAGCGAGGCATGGGTGCAGCCTTCACTAGCAATAAGAGAGTACTGAGAAGTAGGAATTCCAAGGAAACAGAGAAGCTGCATATGACCAGACCGAGAGAAATGCAAATATGCAAGAAGGCTCACAAGCAGCTCAGCCGGCTACTTCTTCATACGTTGAGCAAGGTGCAGTAACCAAACACCTACTATCCGAAAACCATAAATAAAATGCCATTTTATCGACCCGACCGCAATGCAATTGAAGGATTCCATCAAGTAATTAATCTCTCGATCATTAATGAGAGCCGAAGGCCGACTATTGGAGCATGTCAATCGCTAATGTGAGTGGAGGTCCGATCTTGAACAAAGGTTAAAACTTAATGCGATTAGACGTGAAAACTGGACTTAATTGAACATCGTTAAAACTTAATGCGATTGATAATGAAATCGCCACATCCATGTCCCATCGCCTTAAACGCCATCGAATGCACTCCGCAACGCCGGAGCGGTGGCAAGTTTTGATTGAGGACACGTGGGCGTAAATTGATTGGAGCGGATCTTTGTTTGGGCTACTCGCGTTAGCAACCGACCCTAAAATATTAGGCTTAATTTGATAAGAAATTTGCGCTACAACTTCTCCGTATTTCAACTTCAATTCGCCAAAAAAATTAGGCAGAATTCATTTGGTTTTCGCTACAAAATTACCGACGTCAAGCAAGCTATTTTGGAACGCTAATTTGGTTTGAATTATGGTTTATCGCATTAAGCTAGTTCAAGTGGCTCGAATTAAGAACAATTTTGTTTGATCCCATCTATAAAATTTTAGGAGGTAGGCACTAGGACAAGGAATTTACATAACATTAACACAATAAGGGATATCATTGATTTTTAAAAGCAAGTAATTCAAAGAAAAATATTTGGTGAAATCTACGTATGAAAAATAAATGGAAGCAATATTACATGCAATAAAAATGGGGATAGTATATCATTGGGAGGTACTTAAAGTCAAGATATACCATGATAGCATAAAGTATTTGAAGCTATGAATTCATCGAAGATTAACAAAATGAGGAGAAAAAATGCAAAAGTTTTAATTTCGAGATAATCATAAAGGGTAAGGAAAATTTAGTACATGATGCTCTTTCTAAAATAGAAGAGGCCTCAAATTTATATCCAATTACATTTTCATTCTTAGGTGGCTAGGAAGAAGCTATTGCATAATGTGGAAAAATGACAATAGTACTAAACAAAAACTAAACGAGGAAGGATGTGATGAACTCTATGGAGCATCGGGAGTGAAAGAGAGATATACTTTGGTGCAAATGTAGAATATTTTTATGCACGCAAGCATATTTGAATAAACAAATATTAAGGGAGTCCCATGTTTCTTTGATGGTAGGACGCAAGGTTCCTTAAAACATCTCAAAGGATCAAAAATATATTTTTGGAAGGAATGAAGAAAGATATTCAAAATTTTGTAAGAGAAGGTTTAAGTTTGCATAATAAATAAAAGAGAGATAGTAAAATCTCTAGGGTTACTTAAAAACCATTCCACATACATATTCAAAGACTAGAAGATATATCAATAGACTTTATTGCTGTATATCGAAATATAAAGGTAAGTATTACATTTTTTGTGGTCATTTATATACAAATTTTGTAGAGCTCAAAGTACATAAATAAGTAAGGTATGTCCGTGAAAGAAATTCATAGCCTTCATGGTTTTCCTAAAGTAATAGTAACAAGAAACTTTTGGAAATAATTAATTTAATATGAGTGGAGAAACACTAGTCAGCTATGAGTTCTACATATCAAACACAATCAAATGGTCAAACAAAATAGTTAACAAATGTTTTTAAGTGTTATCTACAATGTTACTCTTTAGAAAAGAAATATTAATGGATGAAGTGGGTTCGTCAACTTAACAATGTTAATATGTTAATACCTATCACACATCTACCAAAATTTCATTTAAGGCCCTTTATGGATATCCAACTCCTACTATCTCATACTTTTTGCAAGATAAGTCCAAAGTATAGGAAACAGAGTCACGTATGGAAAATACTAAAGAAACTTTGAAAATTATTATGGAAAACCTTCAAATGACATGAAACATGATAAAACAACAAGGGGAACAACATTGAAGTGAAAGATGATTCGAGGAGGGTAATCGGGTATTTTTTTAGATTATAGTATTATAAGCAATCTTCATTCAAAAAAAAAAAAGAATAAAGAATTATGCTCAAAAATGTTATGGCCCTAAATAATTATTCATAAAGATTCTACAAGTGGTATAGAAGTTATATTTTCCTTCTTTCTTGCATTCATAAGGTTTTTCATGTATCTTGCCTAAAAAAGGTTTTGTGGGAAAAAATATGCCAACAACAGAACTTCCAAAATTAGATGAAGAATGCAGTTGATTCTTGAACCACAAAAAGTTATACAAATATTATGTATCTCTTTGACATATAACTATTATGAAGTACCTAATCAAGTGGAAGAATATTCCTCTAGAAGAAGGTACATGGTAAAATGATCAATTGGTGATGAAATACCCATGGATAAAGGGTTCGTTGAAGTTTTGACAAAGGTTTTGTTATATGTTTTATATAACGCGCTACTAGAATAGTTTTATTGTTTGTTAAGGTCCCACACAATGATCAAATTTGAAGGTAGGTCCGACTTCAATAGAAGGGTACATATCTATGTTGTCTTCTTTCCATAATGAAAAGCTTTAAAAAAAAACTTTTCAATCGACTACAATAACTATTTTACATTTCATTTTCGTAAAGACAAAACCATCAATCTATAAAAGTAAAAGACCGCGCATATACAACAATGAAGAAGGCTCCATCTTCATTTCTTAAAATATCTCATTGGAAATGTCAACATGTTTAAGACACTATTATAAGAATTTGGATACATACTAACGATATAGGAGATTCTGCAGTCGATTATGTAATGCAATTTTGACTTTGTCTCACGCGATGCGCAGATGGAGGTCTCGATTTTTCTTATAGAACTTTTTTATTATTATTTGAAATGTTGTTTATAGATATGAAGACAATAATGAAATTAATACATAGACAATTAGTCAAGCTCATGATGCCAAACCATGATGATGTAAGTTTGGAATTTAACTTTTTTACATGTTAAAGACAAATAGTCAAAATCGGGGCCGACAACTTAGTATGCCATAATTAATAATCATTCCCTGCTCACTTTTGTTAATAGGTTTATGTCACACGTATGATCTCTTCTCCTGGCATTTACTTGTATTGAAGATCACTATTCTAGGAATAAGGAGTTATTTTCTCCAAAAATAACCCCTAGCCAAACATCGACAATGCATCAAGGATATCTTTCTATGCTCATAAGCAATATATGTTCTACTTCTAAATCATGTCTTGGAAGTGGTTGTCGGCCGGAAATTATTCACCAGCTTGGTTTCATACCAAAGTATTTTTCTCATTTTCAAGATCCAATACATGAAAAAGATAATGGTTTAAAACAACATAAATATTTGAAATTTAAAAGAATTGTCTCATAATATCCAGGAATATTAATTTTGAAGTCAAGTGCATGATGTCAGACAGGATCAAGTGCCATTTGAATACCAAATGTTTCACAAGAACTTCTCAACATGCTACCCCTGGGGCAGCAAGGATTAAATAACAATATTCCATCAACTATTTCCATAATAAAAGTGCACCTCCTGCCCATAAGACTAAACAACTACAAATGTTGTAGATCTAACAAGACCACACAATCAAATGTATTCCACAAGGCCAATACCGTATGAAAAATAAAAAAGGAGTTTGCAACCAAAAAATACCTTAGGCAACTAATTCAATTAGATACACCAAACCATCGCAAAAAGGAAAACCAAACCCTACTCAAAGGCAAGCGTTTACCTCCCTTTTCGACAAAATTTTGTTCAAACAAGGGCCTTTATTGTCTTGTCAATGCCCCTAGTAATTTGAACGGTTTGCAATCGTTAAAAACCCAAACAAAAAGGTTTCATTTCAAATTATTTTCCACAAATTTAAGATACAACCATTGTCGATTTTGCATTTCCTAACAAGCTCATAAATTTTGACAAAAAAGAACCAAATTTTTTTAATAATTCGATAGCAATTTTTTCACTCAAAAACCATCTTAGACTCAATACCTAACCCAAAACTAAAAAACCAAAAAACAATTTAAGACCCTACAAAAAAATGAATAGATGATCTTAATCCAAAGACTATCGCATAAAAAGTTACCTTTACACCCTCACTTATTAAACCCCGTAATGTTGAATTTAACTTCAATCGTCATAAAGAGATGACTTTGATGCAACAAAGAACATTTTTTTTGAGGTTGTTTAGACGCCTATATCCAATTTAATCTAAAGATTTAAAATTCTGCAGCTAGGAGACTATCGTAGCCATATTTTCAGACAGATTGTATTTAAACACAACAACCAGCATTAACGAAATTCACCAACCGTAAATTAAACGAACAAAAGAATTTACCCCCCCAATTTTGTAAATTAAAAAGGAGGACACGTGGAGCATTAATATTGGATCGCATGAAATTGAAGGGAATCTGAAACTTGAAAACCGGACTCAAATTTTTATAAGGCACATTGGATTGAGAATTCGCATTACAAATTAGGCGTACGTCATCATCCTTGGCTAGTTTTCTTTTGGAACACGAATTTGGTTTGAAATTCAATCTATTCAGACTTTTGAAGTCCCACTGAAGGGTTATTTAATGTTTTGATAATTTAATTTTATGTATGCTTTCTTTAATATATACATATGTTTTAAACATATGTTATATATATATCATATGCGAAATGAAAGGTGGGCCATAGAATTTAGTTTTAGTTTTATTTTTTTTAAAAAGAGGGTTTATTATAATACGTTTTTTTTTTTTTTTTCGTAAAGAAAAACATTGTTTTTATTAATACATATAACAAAATATTACATTCCCATCATGAGATGATAATAAAACCCGATCCGAAACAATTTCCATCATGACAACTTAAAAAATATGTGTAAATTATACAAATATGGGGGCATAACACCCCAACTGTATTACGAGTCGTATAAAGAAAAACTAACAAGAGCAACCCTTAAAAAGGGGAAATGTTGTCATCTATTACCGAACTCATCAAAGATTAAAGAAAACATAATGATCATAGGAAAAACTGCTCGCTTGATGTGTCATATGTTGACCGCAGAAAGTTAAAAACCATCGTATCTATGTGAATAAAACCTATGTTGTTATAAATACAATGAAATCGCATAATGGAACGGTTTCCGTTGCATAATTATATGTTACGCAGACATAAAAATAAAAAGGACAAAAAAGCTTGGTAGTTTTTTTTATAGACAAGACATAAATTTTTTATTACAATAACAAAGGTGTAAAAAGTGAAAGACTCAGTGTAACTTTTTAAGTGTGTATGCAATGCATATGGTATGAAAAACACAGAGTGTTTTAGAGATAGAGTATGTTTGTTTTGAACAGTATTGCTGAGTTGCTTCTATGTAATCGTCGTAGCAACATATAATTTTGGTAATCCCTCTCAAGGAGGAAGAAGTGTAATAGCTTTTTTTGAGTTATTGAAGGGAATAGAAGTTTGATTTCAAAGTATTGAAACTCGTCTCCGTCAAAGAAATTTTCTTTTTATTTTCTCTATAAAAGAAGGGAGATTTATTCTTCCATTCAATGTTCCGGAATTTTTTTCAATATTCCAACATGTGAAAGAACAATAAACATGTTGTGGTTCCATCCCCGCCCAAATCATTTTTCTTTGCCGCAACTTTTCCCTACAAACTTGGCCCCAATATTTTCAATCGGGTCCCTCTAATTCAACCAATAAAAAAGGCCAAAACCATAGCATTGAGATACATTTCATTACACCGTCAATAACAATAAAATTTGACTCAGCCATAACCCTTTTCCTTTTATTGCCAGAAAAGATTTATGCATTACTCTAATGTGGCTAGTCCATAGGCCAATTAGACCACCGGGTAACAAATATGTTTCCTTTCACCTTGAGTTTTCAAATTATGCCTACCAAATCTAAGACATTTAAGAGGGGGAACTAATACAACGTTAAAAGAAAACCAGAGCACACATCTACAAATTACCTCTCTTAGCTACCGTCACACCATCATTAACTATTTTCGAAGAACCATGCTTCGCTCTCCAAGACAACATTTTTCCCCTCGCCCCCCAAGGGTGACTCCAACAAGATCAGCAAGTCTGTTCACACCGCCCGCAAGACAAATTGGAAATGCTTTAGTGCAATTGAATGCCACCATATACAAAACAACCCTCCATGAAAAATGAAGAATACATTAAAAATCGAATATATGGACAAGGAAAGATCCACCGCAAAGAAGTCACTTGGGTGACCTTCCTTAAACATAATTTTTTCTCCGACCTCGCAATTTTTTCACACCGAGCCATCCTTGTTGAAGTACAACTCCTTTTCCATAGCTCTTGTATTAACTACATTCTCCTACGTAATCTTAGAGTCCCTCTTCGCTTGGAGCGATTAAAAGAAATGGGTGAAAAACCGAAAGAGAAGACAATTGCTCCGTCATAATTATCAAACATCGAGACCCAACTTCTTTCCTTCATCGTTACCCAATGAGGTAGATGTGGCATTAGTCATTACACGTCTTAGAAAGCAACAGATTTCTTATCCCGAATATAGAATTACAAGATCTTCATATCAAGAGGAACCTTAAAACATGACCTTAATAAGGTTAAAAACCACTTTTAAGTTGTAACAAAGTAAACTAAACAACTATCGCAACTTTTGGCAACTTCGGAGTATTAAGAGAGAAACAACCAAAGAGAAATACAACCAAAATCTCATTTTAATGAGATCAGACTATATATTTGCATTAAGATAATAGAAAGAAATCACGACTATATTAAGGCTAGCACAAAACAATCTTTAACCAAGATCTCTCGCGTCTTCAAAGTTGCCATGCTAGAGGTTGCATATTTTTAATTTAAATTTTTGACCTCTCGTGCCCATCTATAATGCATCCAATGGGACATCTACATCAAATGCCTTATATCCCCAAAAACAAATTCCCCACTACAAGAGCAATTCGAAAGATGATGATCACCCCACACCATCCCACCCACTAGAAACTATGGAAAAAGGAAACCGAGGAAAAATTCCTGAAATATCTCAAGATGACTATATGGGTGGTTCTTATGAATCAACCAACCATTCAACATGCTCATCAATCCAAACCATGAGTATTATGTGACGATATTCGAAAAGAACCTAATCGGATTTCTCGGGCTATGTTAGAGAAACCCTAAACTCTCACTAAAAATAGGTGAAATGTGGCACCACTCGTAGATCACATGTGCCAATTTGTACAAGTGGTAGAAAATTGGCATGCTCAAACAACGAGGTGATGCAGAATGACATGAGGGAGAAAATATCGAAAAGCCCCAAACTGAGAACTAAAGCTCAATACCAACTCGAGATTCACAACTTTACATGATGTAACCTATGAAATCGTAAATGGAGAAATCATAGTAAATAATAAAGTAACCTATGTAACAATAAAGTTGGATTCATCCTAGGAGTGGTAATGGGAGAAATCATAGTGAACAATAGGAAACATGCAGAAATAATGCAGACAATCAAATAAAGATAGAAAACCCATACAAAAAACTCAGATAATAATCATGAACAAGCTTAATATTGAATTATGAACTCGTAAAGGAACTTACAAAATGTGACATTATGAACCTAGTCAAGCGCACAAGCAAAAATATCCTGGACATGACCCCGGGTTGACAAGTTGTATTACTCATGATGCAAGAGGATTTGTACCGCACTCAAGCAAGTCAATCAAAATCCATCATTATCTATACAATAAATACAAGTAATTGATGTAGTATTTTTTTCTCTAAGATGCATTCTTATGATAATGTTAGAACATATGTTGAAAATGTCAAAACATACCCGAATAAGCTCCACTTCGTTTCGCTATAAAAAATTCTATCGAGTCGCATGAACTTGCAGAACAAGCCTCTCCCATGATCTAAAAGAGTAGCAACTAAGTCAATGTGTTGACTTTGTCGTTAATCGATCAAGGGGAGGTTTGCTCCAAGATTAAATCGCTCCAATAAATTATTCTCTACTAAACATCAGGCCAACCATGTGAAGGTGGAAGCTCTTATGGCCCCCCCTCCCTCCCCCCCCCCCCCCCCCCTCACATCACTCTCAATTCCCCAATACCCAATCTATATTTCATTTTTTACTTTCATGAGCATAAAAATATTCAATAACTAATAAAAAAACAATTCAACAAAAAGTACGCAAGAAATATCACAATTAATCGTCGTACATAAAAATAGTATGATAAATGAGTTTTTTATATAACACAAAAAACGTTCCAAGTATGGTAACGTTTGTCTTATAATAATACAATATTTTACATTATCAAATTTTATTTTTCTTTCTTCCTATTTCCCTAAAGCTCCTAATGAAATCATCAATATCATCATGCTCGCTCCCGTTTTGTGCCTTTCGACCCGCACCGCCAACCTAGTTGCGTAGTCACGATGTTCGTCTCATCCGTTGACGGGCATCGCTCAAAAATAGATAATATTAAATTTTAATTGTCGCTTAAATATCATTGAACTAGTTCTGGTAATATTAATAAAAAAATTGCAATGAGATTATTTACTCGGTGCACCAACATTGTCGCTAATCGACCTAGTTGTGTAGTCACGATGTCCGGGTCTCATCCAAAGGACGGCATCGCCTACAAAAAACAAACATAATATTAAATTTTAATTTATGGTTTTTAAAAAAATCATTGGAACTAGTTAGGTAATATTATAAAAAAATTGCAATGAGATTATTTACCTGGGAAAATTCATTATCGTCAACAATCGAAGTGCGAGTCACGACAAGCCTGGTCTCATCCAGGCTGACTCGGCATCACCTACAAAAACAGATAATATTAAATTTTAATCGCCGCTTTTTAAATATCATTGAACTAGTTCCTGTATTATTAATTAAAAAAATTGCAATGAGATTATTTACCTGGTGCACCAAATACCGCCAATAATTTAGTTAGGGCCATTTATGAAACCGTCTCATCCGTTGACAGCATCAGCTTACAAAAAAGATAATATTAAATTTTAATTGTCGTGCTTTAAATATAATTGAACTAGTTCCTGGTAATATTAATAAAAATTGCAATGAGATTATTTACCTGGTGCACCAGCTTGTCGCCATATCGGGACTGCTAGTTCTGCCTTCCTGGTGGTAAGATCCTCAAGGGAAACATTCTCCGGCCATTTAAAAACGCGATAAGGACAACCATCAAGGCACGAAAAATCATAAATGGAAATTAATTACCGCCACTACCACCGATATTAGCATTGTCTACTCGTCCCCACTACAATGATCGTCACATATGAGGATCATCAGATCTCGCTCTAAACGGAAGTTATTTGCCTCACGAGGCCGCTTCCCTAATTTAAACAAAGCGGACATTAAATTTATGGATGAAAACAAACATATTGAAAGGTTAATGTTTTACCTTATCGTGCATTCTCGATCTCGTGGGACCTGCCCCAAGCTTCAAGGAATGCTCAACTACTATTGATAGCCAAAATGGAAAGCGATATTTTTATCTTCCTCTCAGATTTTATGTTCAAGTCATCACCCTACATTACATATGATTGTGTATTTTTAATCATATTTGATAGATTACAAAAACGTTGAAGGCGATACAATTAATTATAAGATGTTTATTACTTAATTACAATTTTCGTGCCTAATTTCAAGTAGCCGCCTTGGCCTAGCTTACGATGGCCCTTTTTTCTCAATCCTAGCTTTGGTTTCCTTTTTAAGGTGTCGTAAAACCTAGCATCAAAAGATTGAAGTCGATGATGATGTAGCACACTTATTTTATACATAGAGAAAATTAAAGCTTACTTAATTAAAGTTAAATTTACTCTCATGAACTACTGCATTTTTCTCTTTTCTTTGCCCTTTTTCTTCGTCATGGATGAGTGTCTCCACCACTTCTCTCGAATCGTGAAAGGGACGCTCGTATCTGTGGTTAAATTGCAATTGCATCCTATAGGTGTCCCCTGCATATTTCAAATATTTGTTTCCGCTACCCGAGCCACCGTTGTTCTCCGTCAAATGCCGACCCCAAAAGGGCTTCTGGGGACAATCCAGAAGTCTTGGGCTGGAATTTGGGAATTCACCCGGGCATATGGTTGGTTCAAAAATTTTACCAGACCGCATGGCTCTCTCCAAAAAATTAGAATCATTGTCTCTACATACAAAAAATATATATTGTCATTAATTTAAAAATAAAAATCATGATAAATATGTTTTATAAAGTACATGAAATAGTTAAAATATTAAAATTTACCCCGGGGAGTTGTACGTGCTTTAGGACACCTTCATCGTTCACCAACAATGTGCCATTAATGGTCCTTGTGGAGCTAACATGTGTAGCTCTGTGAAAACGAAATAATGTAGTTGGCCATATCAGCCTCATCATTACCAACACGTTCTCGCCGTTGGCCGGGTGTCTCGCTTGGGTAGGTGTGTTTTTTGGCCGGCACCTAAAGGAGTAGAAGGTGTACGAGAGGGTTGTTGGGAACCCTTGCCCTCGTGCCCCACTACCACCAACACCGGTTCCGGTAGCGCGGTGTAAAATGCCGTATACAAAAGAACTTTTTTGTTAGTTTAGTCAATGTAAAAATTAAAATCAACATAACAATTCATCTCGCGCAAAACAAAAAAATATCCTTTTGAATTTTTATTACCTCGATATGTTTCTAGCCGGCTCATAAGTTTTTTAACTTCTCTCGTTTCAAAAGTTTTTGAGGCGTTTATAAAAGTATTAAATTTCGACTTCCGCATCTCGTGCCTTTTTTTGCAACAAGAACAATCGGAGATAGGAATGAAGAAAGCTCTTCCTCAAAGAGGGAATCATTAGGCGTACTATGGCTAGGTGTCTACATATTTGAACAAAATTAATATTATTTCAATTATGTAAATAACTAAAATACTCCGAAGATAGAGAAATGCTGCACTTTACATGTTCTTCCGCCGTCTCTTTTCCGCGATCATCCCGTACTCCAAGGTTTCGCATCGCCCGAGAAGTCTCGCCACATTGCAATAAAATTGAGAACAAAAACTTGGAAAAAAATATCTAACTTGAAAACACAAAATGAAACTGAAATAATTTCTCTTGAGAAGACACCGGAAGACGAGTTAGAGTTTCAAATATGCCTTGCATTGAATTCACTTCCGGAAACATGTCATCGCACATTAAGGCACCCAAACAAGAGACGAGTTGACAATGAAGACCTTATTGAATATATTGTTGAGCAACTTTACAAACTTGTTGTGAAGACCTTAAGGACATTTACAACATTATTGTACATGGTATAGCATTGCTGGAGACGATCTTTGAACGCCTTGAAGTGAAGCTGGAGTAACTAATAAAAATCCTGTAGACATTTAATTAAGGCACTTTCTATCTTCCATCACCTTTTTTCCCTTCTGCATCCTTTAAACAATTTTGTTGATATTTAATGTTTGAAATCACGTTATAATTCCGATTATATGTGTTTGGGGACTTTCCTTTGAAATTACCCAAAAATACCCCGGTAATTTTATCTTCGGGACGTATGTCCGACCCATTTCAATATTTTTATCGATAGTATAACATAGAGAGTTAGGGGGCTCTGACTCGTTTGGTTGGGCCATTAGATCCCTAACATCTACTAGGGGAGAACCCCTTGAGTTGGAGGAGAGCTATGTCCAAGTGAAAAGAGGTTGGTGAGGTGACAATGGGGCTATTGAATTACACATGGTATCACACTTTAGCTTTAGACTGATTGAGGGCATGTAGATTTTGCTATATCAATTTCAAATTGTTTATAACATCACTATTGTTAAGAATCCATTACATAAGTGATAACAGGGGTTTTTGGGTATAAGAAACAATACTTCATTTAAAACTAGTGGTTCTCAGCCCCTGCATTCCTTCACCCGCCTAGGGGCACACTAGAATAATTTCACACTAAACCTATGCAAACTTAAAAGTAACTTAACAGATCCATAGTAATAATAATCATAATTCACACCCCTATTGTACGATATGATGCAAATTATTCAAACATGAAGCAATGAAGACATGTAAATGTCCAATTTCTGATCGATGAACCAATACAAGAAGTTATAAACTACAACTTGATTCAATACTGGATAAATCGAACTCCTGGTGAAGAATTCAGTTTGGTGTACATAACATGCAATCGGTATTATAAATTCTTAATCGACAACAACTAAAGGTCATCTACCTCATCAATTCCTTCCCATTTTTTGTTTTTATGTTATATTCCTTATAAAAGTGTCAAATTTCTCTCAAAGTAAGCAACCACTTAATAAAATAAAAAAATAGTTGAGAGGCGATTGATAAATGGTCATTTATTTTCAAAGGATCTTCACAATTTCTTTGGTTGTTTTTCATCTCAAGAAACAAGAAATGACCTAAGAAACTATCGTGGATGTAACATAAGAACAACACTACAATGGTCATTTTCAAAGACAAACGATGTCCATCGAGGACATGGCCTTATTTGGTTCCCCGTTTACAGGAGTTTTGGGTAGAAATGGAACTTTGTTGTACCATTTCCCGTAGTAAAAAGGAAACTTCTTTCATGGGAAATAATTTACCTTTTCCTTTTTTCAAGATAATCTATATCACAAAAATATGAACTATAATACACTCTGGATAATGTGAAAGTGGAAAGGAATAATTCTACAAGATGCAATACATGTACATTTTAACACTAATATATTTTTAGTTGAAATGCAATGCTTGTTTTCATTTAAATGTAGGGTTTTTAAAGCAGAGAAATAATGGTCACAACACATACATTTCTTTGGGAAAAATTTAAATTGTGGTTGGGTGATGAAGATAATAGAGGGTATTGAATTCGATTTCGATATCTAGAGAGAACCCTACAACTTAACATAATCCAATGGAATGACCAAAAACCCAAATAGAGTCAACCCTACTATAGGAGGAAGGTCACAGAAGAGAATCATTCGTGTACTAGCACACTGCTTCGCAAGAGCCGAGGGCAAATGCAAGGCGAATGCTATTCTCGCAAGAGCCGAGGGTAAATGGTGGCGAATGTTGTTCTCGCAAGAGCTCGGGGCGAATGCTAAGGGCGAATGCCGTTCTGCAAGACCTCGGGGACAATGGAGTGGCGAATGTTGTTCTGCAAGAGGAGGGCGAATGCGCGCGTGATATCACTAATGTAGCACACATGTAAATTTGAACACTAATATATTTTTGTAGTTGAAATGCAATGCTTGTTTTCATTTAAATGTGGTTTTTAAAGGGAGAAATAATGGTCAGCGAATTAATAAGCGTTTTTGGGAAAAATTTAAATCTTGTATTGAGTGATGAAGATACGTAGGGTATTGAATCTTGATTCTCAACATCAGAGAGAACTTTACATCCTGAAACAATCCAATGGAATTGACCAAAAATACCCAAATAGAGACAACCCTACTATAGGAGGAAGGGCTCCCAGAGTAAGAACTTACCATTTTGCAGAAGAGCCGAGGGAAAAATGTTGTTCCGCAAGAGTCGAGGGCGAACGTTTAAGGGCGACGTCGAGGGAAAATGTTGTTCCGCAAGATCCGAGGGTGAATGCCGACGAAGCACTTTTGTTCGTTAAAGAGCCGAGGGAGTACGTCGAGGGCGAATGCCGTTCTACAAGAGCGAGAATGTGATGATATCGTACGTTAATGTAGCTACTGCGACGGATACAAAACAACAAAATCATTTTTATGTAGCGCGCATATAAGTTTCGTATTTTTATGTAGTGCACATATAAGTGTCGTTATACCGACGATGGGACAAAAAGCGTCGCTATTGCGACGGTGCCCAAACGTCAGCATCAAGTACACTTGCATCAGGCCGCACTTGCGACGCTTGAGGCAACAGCCGGCACTGCGACGCCTGCTAAACGTCGCAACGTGCGACACTTAGTCTGAATACAGACACAGACGTGTAAACGCTAAGATAGCGACGGCTTTAAAGGATGGAAAATTTGGGGAAATTTCCAACATTTGGTCAAAAACCGTTTTAACTAAGTGTTGGAATTTTCACGCAATAGTAGTGTTTGACAAATATATCAAAGTCTCAACATGTACTAACTCGCCCACATCTCACAACATCACACTTAAAATTTTGGTTGATTCAGTTTGAATTTGGTTAAAACTACCAAAGAGAATGCACTTAATTATATTCTTCTTATAATTATAGTTTAAAACCCTACAAACACCACATAATATCATATCCACTTATCATTCCGCCTTATGGTTAAACTTCAAATAAACCACATAAATGTTTAGCCGCCCACACTTTCATTTCACCCACATATCCACAATATCCTTCATGTTTCCAACTTTTTGGTTTAAAACTCAAAAGTGTCAATAACTCAAACCTTATGTTATAAAGTTAACATAACATTTACCTTCCGTTGGTCAAAAACCCACACATGTCAATGCTCAACTTTCATATTGAATCATATATGGTCTTACCACTTATTTCACGCGCTTCATTCACCACGCTGCTCATCATATCTACAATACACTTTATCGCTGCCCAACCAATGATCCGATAGTTGTCGCGTAATGCTGTATACCTTTTGATGTTCCAACTCACGAAATGGCCGACATTGACCACGCCAATGCAACATGTCACATGCCGAACGCTATCATGTTTGTTTCAACAATTAACGCTTACCACCTTAGTGCTACACCAAAACCATTAGTGTTCTTAAAACCATCCTGATTGTTCCACTCATTTACTCATGGTTCCATCCTTTTTTGACCAAAGTTCCTCTCGCCACTTCTTCAAACTATGCCTTCAAGTTCCACCGCTACCAAGTTCCGCACTCGTGGCTATTATGTTGATAACCAGAGATTTTCTACTTCTTTGTGTTGACATCATAATAAGTCCGCACAAATAATTTTCTTTCTCTAATCCATAGTGCCATTTCTTCTTTCACAAATTCATTCGGATTCACCATTTCTCATTTAAAAGCTACAGGAGGAACTGCGTTTCTGCAAAATAATTCTTCTCCTCTTTATTCCAATCCCGACCGTGACACATCGTTTGATCAAGTATATTTCCGATACATATATATTCATTAAATTCAAATATCAATTGTAAAAATCATTTTCTTTTCTCGTCATCGATCCTTTCAAAGGATCGATACACCCCAACTTATATGTTTCACATGTATGCAAACCCTTTATGCTCTTACCTTAATTCATAATTATAGCCTTATCTCAGTATTTCCATTGAATCTCTCAATGATATGCGTAACCACCATCTAAACCCTATTAAATATTTCTATCACACCGTTCATAAACTTCCGAGCAATTATCACACACAATCTACCCAATGCACACATAATTCAAAAATAAAAATTCCTTCATATATACATACAAAATCAAATAATTACAAAATACCTCTTGTCCCCCGTCATTCAAATCGATGGCCCTTTTTCTCCAATCGGCTCGTAGGCTTGCTGAAACAAACCTCTCGTCGTCCAAACCCTACTCTAATTCTTCTACCTACCATCGTCTACTACTACTATCTTCTCGTCTTGAGGCTTAACAATTTATACAAAATATGATGAATTCACTTAGGTTCGGGATTCCCCATTATCTCAACAAATCTCCAACTTAAAAAGTCCTAAAATCTATCCTTTTATCCCTAAAAAATCCTTTTCAAACTCATAAAATCATGGAACCAATTCTACTTTAGGAATTTACAATTAAATTTCAAATTTCATTTCCTATGAATCTCAATTATCTATTTCCTTATGTCTTCCATTCATTCTATCCACAAATTTCTCTCAATTTTTAATTCCTATTCTAAATTTCACTCAAAAACATTAATAATTACATAAAAAACCAATATTCTTTTGAAAAACACAAGACCTCTATGTTTATTGAAATACAAAGGATTTTTCTGAGCCTAATTCTCCGTGACTTACTTTTCATCCACTTCTGCATAACCGGAAGTGTTCCGTTCATTCACGTACCCCAACTAGCACTCGCAACATTGGTGTAGGACTCTTAAATGATTCCACCCTCATGGGAACCTTTTGCATTACCGTCACCCGTGACATCAACAAAAATTAAAAGTATAAATACTTTCTACATGATCTCTTCCACTCCATCCGGCTTAAGGGAGAGTACGGTGATTCGAAATTGTTATGTTGGATGAGCTTTTCCGCTCAACCCTGCTGAGCTCGTGATGAAGGAATCAATCTATCTGGCTTGGGCGATGAATCTGAACAGAATCCCGCTGTTCGGGTTGATCATTCCTTAGATTTTGGTACTCCATCCGATCCATTTTCCCAATTCTCTTTATTGCATGAGAATATTTTGGAAGCCACATGTCAAAAGGAGAACCATGGGAAGATTATCATCATCATTCCCACTTCGATTATGAAAATATCTTAGTGAACTATATCACCCATCAACGTGTCTTTTTGAATTCTTTACCTATTAATGCAACCTATCTAGCGAAATCACAATATTGAACCATTTCTATCGATATTTTGACCAAACTCCGGCGTTGTAGAAAATATTCATGCTCTTACAGGTTTTATTCTTCCATCGAACTTGAAACATATCTCTCTATTCCATGAATCGTAATGTATTTTCGGGTCTACAGGTACCTCAGTGATACTAGTATTACACACTATTAATATGTATCATGATGTCAAACTAGTGCGTCAATGGCTTCGTCCGTTCATCCAAGAAGCCACCGCCATCAAAGCTTAAATGGAAAAATTTTATGTGCCGGTTTATTTACCCCGTTCGCTAACCGAGTGGGTTTCCAATATCATTCTCCGTCATGAAAAAACAAGGAACCATTAGGAGGTGGGGTGATTATCGCACGTCAACATTGCTTTTCCAAAAGACAACTATTGTACTCTTTAATGACCAGATTATTACCCATTGAAGCCGATGTGAAATCTTTTTCTATTCATGGATGAATTTTTCAGCCTACAATCAAATCAATATCCGCCCGCAGGATCAACTAAGAGAGCATTCATTCGTTTCAGGGCACATTCTCTTATAGGAAACTACCGTTTGGCTTAAAGAATGTTGGGGTAACTTTTCAAAGAGCAATGGAATATGATTTAAATGATGACTAAGCACATTATTCAACCTTATCTAGATGATTTACCGCGCATTCACTAAGTCATACCGATCACCCGATGCATTTGAGAGTCATCTTTTTTACGCCGACTACAAAATACACCTCAATCCACGTAAATGTGTGTTTGGTGTTGGTTCTGCCGTTTGCTTGGATTCATAGTCTCAAAAGAAGGAATTTTAATTGACCCATTGAAGGTCCAGGCCATTCTTGATTTGCCTACTGCCATCAAATTTACTTCGTATATAGAAACTTCAAGGAAAGGCTAACTTCCTAAGAAGGTTAATTCCAAAACTATGTCAAATGGCTAAAGGATTTACCACTCTTGAAAAAGGGGGTTCCCTTCCATTGGGGACCAAGTTGCACAAGCTTCTTTTGATGTTCTCAAGGATACTCTTATCCGAGCATCATTAATGTATCCCCCTAATTATCGAATGATTATTTCCTATAACGTCATGGGTCGAAAACGACCATTGCTATGGTTCGTCCAAGTATAAAATGGAATTAAAAATCTGATCTATTATTGGAGTTGTAATCTCACGATACTAAGGTAAGTATTCGTGACGTAGAAAAAGCTTGCCTTGGTACTGCTCAAGTTGTCCAAATATTTCGCCACTATATCCTGGCCTTCCAAAGAATATTGCTGTTTCTGGACAAGAACTTCATGACTTATATTCGACACGCTAATTGCTAGGGGGAAAATATTCAAAATGGATTGTCATTTTGCAGAATTTGATTTGGAATTCATCAAATCCAAGTCAAAGAAGTCTTTATTTTTGGTCGAAGCTTTTTTGTGACCTTCCCTCTCGACACATCAAGTGCATTACTTCAGAATCCATCAGCTTCTTGACGGCGTCTCTATTTCGATCGGATCATCTGATCTCGTATGGAGATTTCATCATTTATCTCAAACTCATACCTCTCACCTCGAACATCAACGTATTCGATACCAAGCCTAAGATTATATGATCGTTGGTGATACATTTTATCTTCATGGTGTCGATACGATTTCAAGGAGGTGCCTCACTCATGAGGAGGCCGAAAAGGTTTTAAATGATCACAGGCCGGGGCTTGTGGTGGACATTTATCCGGATACACTACCATGCGTAAGATACTCCACGCCTGGGCCGTTGCTTTTGGCCTATTAATATTTTACATTTACTCATCCTTTATAAACAGTTTCATGCGTGCCATATTTTTTATTGTAAAATCCGAAAACCGCTAGCACAAATGCATCATGTTGTCTCTATAGGTCCATTTTCAAAATGTGGTATTGACTTCATGACCTGTAACCCTCATTCGTCCGGGGGGGAATGGTTATATTATTGTCGCAGTAAACTACTTTACCAAATGGGCTGAAACGATGCCTACATTCAACAACATAGTACAAACAACTGCATTGTTTTTTTTCTTTAATCATGTTATTGCATGGTTTGGGGTCCCGTGTAGGTTATAGCTGCTGCATCATGGGTGAATTTTCGCAACCACGTGATGGTTGAAGTGACTTCCAAGTTAGGATTTTCACATGATAATTCTACTTCTTATTATCCACAATCAAATGGATAAGTTGAGGCTATCAACAAAATTCTTAAACATATGCTTCAATGAATGATAGGATTTCGTAAAAGAAACTGAATTGATTCCAGATTTCCGACCCCGTGGGCGCATCGAACCCTGGGAGAAACGCCGACCGGATTTACTCCCTTTCAATTGGTGTATGGTCCGGAAGCTATCTGCCAATCCATTGTGAAATATCGTCGTTAAAACTCGCAATCGACTTGTTACCCGACACCTAAAAAGAAGAAGCACATATTTTTAACCTCATCCATCTTATGAAATGTGTCATGAAGCCCAATTAGCTAACGAAGTGCATAAGAGACGTATGAAGGTGCAATACCACAAAATTTCCGCCTCACATTTCCATCGAGGGTGACTTGGTCCTTCTTTATGATCAAGAAGCTGATGTAATAGGTATGAAAATTTGAGCCATTATGGCATGGCCCCTATATTGTCAAAAGAGTTCTTGCTAAGGGTGGCTATGAGTTAGTCGATTACGATGGAATTCCACTGTGCCCTGCAAATGCTGTATCTAAAACGTTACTATGCTTAATCATGAGCGTAGTGATTTTTTGTATTATATTATATATATATATGTTGTTGATTTTCATTCACTATCTTAGTTTTTTTTTTTTTTTGCTTCGACGTTACTAATCCACTTTACATTTCATCGTATGTCTCAAACTTCTCGAACCTTTTGCTGGAAATGTTGATGGTGCTAGTCGAAAGTACGTAATCTATCCTCCGTAGCGTGGGCTATTTTCGCTACGAACAATGAGTTAGTGAGTTTTCAAGGGATTTTACTCTGTGATATCACCAAACAATATCGATGAGTATAGTACGACGAACGTCTCTTCCGATACCATTTGGTATTGAACGTATCATCAATGTTAACTACACCAGTATTACAACTTGCTAGTGTTTATACCGTTAGAAATCCAAATACCTAAGATCGTTTTTTCCTAAGAGTTCGAATTTTGGAAAGACACTTTGATTTTATTCAATATCAACACATTTCGGTAAATTTGAACACATTGATCGATTCTACCGCTAATCAAGTTTTATTTATATTTCCAAATACATGTAAAGAAAAACATTCACATAATTGAATACGGACGACAATAAACATAGGAAAACACAACAAGCAAATATATAGATAGTTATAAAGCTTTACAAAAAATTGTGCCTGGCAAAAATTGGTCATTTCACCTCAAAATGTATGCAACATGTCAAAAATAAACTAGTGGTGCTCATGGCAACATGCCATAGACTGCTTATCTCATTTAAATAACCGCATCCAGTCATAGGGAACACCTATAGTGACGTTGTAGTCACATGGGTAATCTCCTTGATCCAAGAACTAGGAATCCGTTGACCTCTATGTGTCATTGGGCTTAGACAAAGTCTCATCCATGTCTAGATCCTCCATGACCTACTCTCCCCGATGTACCCCTCTCATCGGCTCACTGCCACGCCCGGTTCTCCCACCAAATAGAACTCGACCAACATCCGAATTACATGTTACTTCACTTAGTCTTGGGAATACGTGCCACAAAAACATCAGAGAAACCTTAGAAAATAAAAACATGGTCAAAACATTCTTACCTATTGCACCCCACCGAGCACCTTCTCGGGGTAAAGCTAAATCAGATATCCCCAAATCAACGCCACGTATGCATACTCATAGATGGCGACAATCATTACCCAAAACCAAGCAAAGAACGCAGCTTGAGAACACAATGGTAGGATTGGCTGGTATGCCTACCCATTAGTTCTATCCATCTCTACATCCCCTGATTCTTTAAGATTAGACACCGAGTGTCACATGTTGTGGTTGCATCAAAGGGAACTGGCCGAAGGAAAATGAGATAAGGATCGAACCATAATCGTAATTTTTATTCCTTCCTCCTTTTCTCGTTTAGCGAGCCTCTTTTATCCCATAAAGTATAGTCGTACCAATCAAGACTATCAGTTCCATGCACTCTAGCACATACTCGCATATACGATCTATTCGCTACATGTAGTGTAACTATACAACAAGTTTTGTGATTGTGAAAAGAATGGTACTCAAAAGCAAATCTCTAACATTCCAAATGTTTATCTTCCCATATTTTTCTGGCTCGCCCCCCTATATAGAAATGTTCCAAAACATAATCTTGCAGTCTCTCCTCCAAGAGCAAGTACCCCTAAGAGTAAAATAAGCAAGCCTCTCCTCGACAAACTCCGTGAGAAAATATGCATCCTCCACTATTATAGGAAGCACTTGGTTCTGTTTAGTGCCTCGATAACCTAGATCCCATGCTCTGTCCAAGAACTCCAAAAAGTTCTATTTTTTGCCTCATCCCTAACAAAATCGTAAGTACTTTAACAAGCCACAATCTCTTAGGGCTTCATCAGACTCCGGAAAATTTAGGGAAATCATGTCTTTTTCTTTCGTGATATCTTTCTCTCCATGTATCATTATAGTCCAATGCAAACCCGAAATACAACCATAAGAACCATTAGACTCCATTCAATGCAAAAAATCGGGATAAATTTTGAAATAGGTGAAAAATAAAAAATGAAGAATGCGCCCAACGTAGTCCCGGACAAGAGACAATGTGTTGTATATGTGCCTAGCCTTCATTTTAGATGTTGGCAGTAAATGCACCTTTCATGTTCAAGGGTGTGTTTCCCTTTTCGAAGAAAATTCCCACTCCTAAGGGGCTCAAAACCTCTAAAAATTTGCAATGAAAGGAATGAATGATTACTAAAAATAAAGAGAAGGTTCATGACACTAACCTATCAAACCTGCATGAAAACCATCCACCGAATCGATCGCAATTAGTTACTAAATTTCCCTAGAGGAAAAAAATAGGTTTAGGCTCCAAAATGAAAATGGTAACTAGTGAATGGAAAAAATGAATAGTAAAACTTTTTTATTTAGTCATTTAATTGTTTGAAATGAATATTTATTGCTATGACTATGGTTTTATTATATTTTTATCATGAAACGCTTATTTTTAATCCATTTGATGTTGTTCTCGGCCAGGTTTTATAACCGATGAACAAATTAGTCGTGTGAAGATTTATTTCAAGAATTATTCGACACAAAGCATAGTTTTTATCCTTATTTTTCGAGCGTTAAAAACGAAAAGGACTTGAAGCGCACTTTTATCTCTTTTTTCTGTGCCTTCGATAATAGTGAAAAAGGAACCCCGGAGTCTTTTCACTTCTTTAAACCCGATAATATGAAAATATTGTCAAGCACTTGTCTTTTCAAGCTCGTAAAAGTAAATGAATTGATATATACCTAGTATAAGTTTAACCTTTTTCCAGTCGAGATAGATTATTTACGAAAATAATACCTTGGTCAAACATGACTAAAGAGGTTCTCTTCAGATATTATTTCACTTTTTGAATCTCGAGCGACAACTTTAAGAAAAATTACTTATGGAGTTTTCTTTTTCAAACTCTCTAAATATGAAAAAGGATCTCACTATTAACGTTATTGTTAGGCTTGTTAAAACATAAAATAGTGATGGGACTTGTCAATCATGGCAAGAATCAAGTTTCATTCACTCAGACTCTGGTTATTAAATAGAGATATGTTATTCGCCCAAAGGGTTGAATTATATACGTAAATATGTTATCCTCTCAAAGCTTGTTAAAAAATAAAGAGGTAATCGTCGACAAATGACCGTGAAAAGCAGGTGAACGTAATCCTTTACGGCAGGTCTCTTGAACATGAAACTTCACCCACCGTGACCGTTTGGGTTGCAATATTTTCGACTTCGCTTCATTCATACTTATGGTTCACCACCTCACTTTGCGTTTTGGGTCAATGCCGCCAACTCATCTCGGTCGCCGATATGTTCAAGAGAAGTCATCCGCGTTGAATACTCATCCTTCGCAATACTCATAAACCTTCATTCTCATGAAATTACCCCAACATTGCTATATAAATTCATACCTTGTCTCTCGAAATCGAGAACTCATGTTTCGCAACAAGGTGGCTTCGTCGATGTCAAATCATTATCCGGGAATTTCACTTGAAACATCATATTCTAGTACCATGAGGCTTGTTATAGCACGTACAAGATCCTCACTTCCGTATTTTTGCATCAAATATTTTGTTTAGCTCGACATCAAATATCTATTCATGCCTTACGAAATGTACTACACCAGGGCCATTGACATCAATGGTTCTCTCACGTTTTTAATAAATTTCACATCATTGGTTGGTAATCAAACGATGTTTTTCCATGTTCGACCACAAATCATATATTCATGCCTTACGAAATGTACTCTGCAAATACCTTGAGGGCCATTAACATCAATGGTGGTTCTCTTCACATTTTTTAATAGCTCACATCATTGGTTGGTAATCAAACGATGTCTTTCCATGTTCGACTACAAATCATATATTCACATGGCTAAACTTGTACCCGAATGATCGAGTAAACGAGATACAACTTCGCATCTAGTTTCATCCATCCAAGTTGCAACTTTAGGATTGTTGTACATATCATCCGTATGGTAACCTTACATTTGCCAGATTGTCATCCTAACATGGCTTATATCTATAAGCATGTATGTATCGCGCAACATTCCAATGTAGATGACTTAATTGTGTACATGTTATTAGATAGTTTATTTCATTTATAAGGGGAATGCCTTTCCTCACAATTGATGATCAAGATGATATATCATGATGTAATGTATTGTAATATTGATGCAAAGGCTACCCCACTTCATCTCCAAAAACCATCACAAAGGTAAATCATCTCAATCAAAAATATTGTTTTTATTATTCTCGACTTCATGCTTTAGGGGGGAATTGTTATAGGTCAATTTGGGCACCATTCCCAATGACCTGGTTAACTAGAAATCATCCCCAGGACCAATGAATAGGGTCTATAATCCCTTATAATTTCATTTGCTACATTCCCCTCAAGACAAAGAACAAGAAAAAATCATCTATGACTTCCATATGCAAGGTTTCCAAGATTTGAAGTTTATATTAAAACACCTATGAGCTCACCAAATGCTAGCCGCTCAAGGCTAAGTGTGTTGCATATGCAGTGCACTCTCCATTCAAAGAAATTGCAAATCACTTCCAACACTAAATGGTGCATTGGTCATTTGGGAGCGAAATTTCACTGTTCAAATTCCACTTGGCCGTTGTCTTCAAGAGTGCATATGTGTCAAAATCCTCGAATCCATGTGTCCATTTTATAACTCGAGACTTGGAACATGTCTTGCCTATTATTAGAAATTCATTGATTGTAAACCACTCTTAATCTCTCTATAAATTTAGCACAAACCCTAGTGCTTGGTAAGGAGGAATTTGAGTAGAGAAATGCCGGTGAAATTTCAATTAAGGAGTTAGATTTGTGTAACATGTTTCCGGAGAGATGTGCATTGTGATGAGGTCAGATGCCGCTAGAGATGGTGACATCAAATCAATCACTAGGTTGTAACCTCCCCTTCTATCCATTAATAAATATTGATGCTTACTTTCCCACATATGTATCCGTATAAGTTTATGTCTTTCATATTATGAATTCTTTATCTCGATGTATATGGTTCATGTTTCATTGATTTAACCGAATAATTTGAATAGACATCTCAGATATTGCTATCTTTTCGTTGTTTAGTGTTCATTCTTGGCAGGAAATATTTTGGCGATCTAAATTTTGGATTTGAAGCTACAAAGAAGAGCGACAGAAGGAGAATTGGAAGTGCTTGGACTTCAAGTGCTTCGATCTGCTTTGTGTCTATTACTATTAGGAAACTTAGTTGCAAAGACTTTAACCTCGATTTTCTAGATGAGCACCAAATCTAGAGAAGAATATTTATCCATAATTCGTTATATAACAATGATTACTTGTAGAAAGTAATCTTCATCTTCATTCTTACCAAGAAATGGTCCTTGCTCGGGTTCACAATTGTACATTTTCTCTTTCTCACTTTTTCCAAGCATCCTAACAAATCTTTAATCAATACCTTATCCATCTTCTTTTATTTCTTGCATGCAACTTCTTAGCCGGAAATTTAACTTTCTTCTTAAAATTCCATCCACATTTATGGTCTTCAAATTTTATTGTATCAGCTCCATAAGTACATCCAATTGTATCTTCTTTAATCTCAACGACATTAAAATCTTCATCGCTTCATTTTCTTTCGAGGTCTTTTTCCTTGACATCATCTTTCATTCCTCGATGTGGCTTCCACCAACCTTTGTCATAACTCTTTGTGTTCATCCTTCTCTTCTATATTTATGAGCTTATCCATGCTCAAAATTGAACTGCAACCAAATTCTCCTTTCAGATCAAGTATCCTCTTCTTCGCTACCCAATACCTCATCAATTTTTCTTCACTAAATTTCGACCTTTTTTTTTGGTATTTTCACTAGTTCTCTCCTTAGAACCTTCTCGAGCACTCCTCCGCTCCTTTCGTTGTTGTTCTTACTCGCTCTCTTATTTTGAGAACTACTACTTATTCCTCACTTCCTTACTACAAAGATCTTCTACCATAATTATTTCTTCACTTATTCTCTTAGTCATAGCTTTTCCAATCTATGATCCACTATCACTCTCCTTTAGATGCTACTTGAAAAAACATCAATTCCTCAACAAAAATTAATTTAGAAATATAAATACCAGTTTACCTATTGAAATTTTGAAATTCTCCAATATCCTTCTACTATGCAACTCTCTTCTCTCCTCGTACTCTTCTCAAGAGCTAACCAACTCTCTTACTCACTTGATGCACGAAAATTTGAATTTTCCCGCAAAGTTCAACTTCTCAACTGGATTACATGCATGTGTTCTGCTTTTTTTCCCAATAAATGCACATATTTTTGTGATTTATTTAATTAACTATTATTCACCACATCTACAAAGAATTTAAAATAAAATACAATAATACAACATTCATACGTAGGCTTTAGTGAATATACATTTCCATTAAACAAAGGAAAACTATATATGCATAAACTCATAATCATACATTTCTTCTGGCTTGATTCTACATTCATTTGGCCATTAGTTCTCATTGTTCGTAGCCATACAATAAATAGAATTAAGCAAAAACAAATATATTTTCTATTAATGTTGATTGTATTAATGAAGTAGAACTAGATGTAATTCCCCTTGATGTATGTAGAGTGGTGTTTCGAAGTCCCTGCATGAA
This sequence comes from Pinus albicaulis, assembly GCA_034641835.2. Lineage (NCBI taxonomy): Eukaryota > Viridiplantae > Streptophyta > Pinopsida > Pinales > Pinaceae > Pinus > Pinus albicaulis. Next base: position 874,392,560 of record CM076575.1, on the reverse strand, counting down.
AATGTGGGATGTAATATTTATGTGAAGATCCTATCAGTGTTGACTTGTTAAGGATGGAAAATTTCTTGCTATAAACGTGCACAAAGGCAAGTTGAAAATTTTGCTGGTAAGTTCTAGTCAAGCCAAGAAAAATATTAGTTCTAGAAAGAAGTATAATTTAATTTTTTTAAGAGAGTAATTTTGTAGAAGAGTTAATGAGAGAAAATGTAGCTCTAACAATGTGTACTAAGAAACAAAAACAATAATTGGAAGATATTTTATAGGCATATAGGGACTTTTTCCAAGAGCCTAAAGGGTTACCACCCAAGAGGGAAGGGGGGCATGAGATCTAGTTAATGTTGAACCCCCCATTGTTGGGGTTGTATAGGTAATCTATTATAGAATCAAGTGATTTGAATAAATAGTTGCAGTAGTTACTAGAGCAAGGTGTCATTCGACCAAGTATGTCACCATGTGGGTCACCCATCATCATAGTGCTAAAAAACATGGGATTTGGCTTATGTTCATTGATTACATAGCATTGAAAACAATCATGCATAATAATAGGCACCTCCTACCTAGGATTGATGATTTATTTGATGAGTTGCAACAAGAAAAACACTTCACAAAGCTGAACTTAAATTCTGGATATCACCAATTTTTAGTTAGAGAAGAATATACCTGGAGTTGGGAGCAATGTATTTTTGAGTAACCACTATTGTCCATGGAGAATTTTCGGGGCTAATATTCGCAGATGGGCTAATTTTCCATGTTTTTTCCCAAAAACAAATCGATAATTTCCGTTTTTCCTAAAATTGATTCGCCCATATTTTATATGATAAAATTATTTCACATTTAAAATCACCAAAAATTTATAGATAATATCACCAAATTTTTATAAAGACTATATAAAATCATTATAAATTTGAATATTTTTATTAAAATATCACCAAACCTTTTAAAATTTTCATATTAGGGACTAATAATATTCGCCAATGTTTCTAAACTTTAAAATAGATTTCCATCCTTAAAATGTTCCTTACGAGTCTCAAGAGACTCTAAGTGGTCATCAACCTCCAACCATACTCTACAACAAGGGATTTAGAGAAATAAAAAAAAAATTAATCCCTATCCCCCCAAGTATTTGGGGGTAGAAAACCTTTATCATTTTACCCAACGGAGTATTTATTGATCACTATGACCTACCCACATGAACCCCCTTGTAGTAGTTATTTGGTTTTATTTATAATCATAGGTATTTAGATCCTCATCTAATAACTTAAGCTCATAAGGAAACTTTTCCCTCGAGTGATGGAGCTCTTTGTCATCTAAATTATGAATATATATTGTTGATTTCCTATCATTTACAATCATTCATGTAGATTTCCCAAAAAGGCCTAAAATTTTAGTAAATTTGTCAGCATCTCTTATGGATCCATTGCAAAAACAAAAAACATCATCAACAAAAAGAATATGTGTTATAATGTGCATTTTTGCAATGATTGTACAATTGAACTCTCCTCTTCGATTTGCTTCATCCATCAACCTCCTAAATCCTTCTGTAACCACAAGAAAAATGAGGGGTGACAGTGGGAACCCTTGCCAAAGGCCCCTCTGTGCATGAAAAAAATAAAAATAAAATTCACTGATTAATACTACAAAACACATCGATTGAAGATTTCTCATTATCCATATAATAGAGGGAAAACTAAAGTGAACATGGGTGAGCATAAGCCTAATGTATAGCTAGTTTACCCTATTGCAGTCTTTAGAAAGGTCTATCTTGACAACTTCCCCCTTTATTTTGTGAATTTTAATACTATGAATTCCTTCCTATACCACCCATATAACATCATGAATTTATCTACCTTTGAGGGACCCAAATTTATCCTTAGAGATAGAAGATAATTTATTATATAAAGAGGTGAAATTACATTTATCCCACATGTATTATTGGTAATTTATTCATATATATATATATAATTCACTTCTAAAGCATGTATCCTAAATTTCTAACAATCACTCTTCACAACCATGTTGAAAGCAAAACAACTTGGAAGATCAAACCTCGACAAACCTACAAGACACCATGGAGAACTTTATTAAACTTTTTTTTGCATGTCATATAGTGAACCTTGAAATCCAAGATCTACACATAACAATAGGATGATTATAAAACATGTCATTAACACCAACATTTGTGAGTATGAATTGTATGCAATACAAAATACCTATGAAGCACACATCTACGAGCATGAATTGTAATTAGTATAGAATGAATAAATTGATGTGGGAAACCAATATGGATAAATTAAGGAGTAATGAAAATTGAGGGTCAATGCATAATTATAATTCATTTATGTGTTATTATTGAAATAAAAGAATAAAATAAAAATTGATCAACATCAAAGATTAAGGTTAAAGTTGAATGAGTAATGAAAATCAAATGTCGATGCATGTTTATAAAGAATTTATGTGTTATTATTGAAATAAAATAATAAAATAAAATTTGATCAACATCTAATATTAAGGTTAAATTTTAATTTCATCCTTTATCTGTGAACACAACGAAGAATATACTCTTTCGTTAAATCTTACCAATCCACAATTTTTTTTTATTCCATAAAACAAATTCTAGAAACCCTATTTCAAAATAAAAATGCATGCTAACATAATCTCCATAAATCACAAATTTTATATATGTATGTTAATTTAAAACATATTAGTATACCATAATTCGTAGGCTTAAAATACACCTTAGGTTTATTTTTAAGAGTAAACTCATTAATTATACCAACAATATCAACAATGAAATTTCATTGACTGGAGTCCATTTTGATAATTATTTAGTTATATAAAATTTAACTTTGAATAATATAAATTATAAATAACTTTAGCCTCGAAATTTAGCTTAATTTGTAATGATCCTTTTTCAGGAATTTCAACAAGGTGCTCAACAAAAACGCTGTATAAGTAAAATTGTGAAAAAATAACGTAGATCAGGACTTGGTTCCTCTTATTTATGCTGTATGAGACTTATATATGGAGTTTTATAAAAAAAAAATCAGTTTAGACTCATTAAATAGATCTACCAAAAACTTGCCTAGCTAAAAAGCACCCGAAGAGGAAGGCTGCAGCAAATTGCAAGCACTGCTTTAGGATTTGCGCAGTTTTAGCAGATGTTTAGAGGAGATCAGAAAGGAGACTTATATTTCAGTCATACAATAGCAAATCAGCATTATGATAAAGCCCTCTCATTATACAGTAGAATTCATGAGTCAATATAGCAATAAATCTTCAGAAAAGATAGCGGGAGCACAAGTATATTTGCATAAATGCTTCAACAACGTTATTTTTGAGGAGCTTCAGCAGCTGGAAGTTACAACTCAGATCTAGGAAAGATATGTGGATGAAACATCAGATCTATATTAGATTTGGAAACTATATATTTTTTTTCTTCAAGATCCACCTGGAATTTTGACAAAAGCATGCATGACTAAGAGTAGATTTGAGAAACAAGATGCAGATTTGGAAACTGCTGCAGTGAATTTCTGAATACAATATTTCATTAAAATGGATTATATCTGAACATAACATAGATCAGCAAGATAATCCATGGATCACCAAGTGGAAGGCAAAGCCCAGCACAAGAGATCTCTGATCTAAACTATGAGCAAGACACCATGTAAACCCTCATACAAAAAGTTTGCTCAATGAGACAGTGTTGTAGCTCAAATGACACAGAAATATACTATAAAATTGCAGATCTGAAGTACAAGAAGAAGAGACACCCTTTCAAGAGGTTAAATAACACCTTCCATGAGAAGAGTCTCCCAAAAACACACTAGATCCCTACAGATCTAGACTCCCACTTGTTGCAGCTCACAAGACAACTCAGCCCTCAAGATGAGCAACATTGTAATGTAAGGTGGAGCTTGGCCTCAAGCTTGATAGTGGTTCACTTAAAAAAACTTTCCTCCTTGAATCCTCAAAGGAATAGGTGAAATCCCTGCATAGGAATTCCATATACAATCCTCCACTAAGTAGCAGAGAATGGTATTTGTCTAAGCAGACAAATACTCAGAAATATGATCAATCAACAACCTTCTCTTGCTGCCTTCCCTCTCCTTTTATAAGATGAGAAAGTTTTTGCAAACCCTAAACCATATTGATGAGTTAGCCCTTTTTGCATGAGAGGCTTCCTTCTAGAACTATGTTGTCCCTTTTAGAGATGCAATGAACCTAGATAGCGCTGTTGATTTGGTCAAGGTTGACCCAGTCTTTAGCTCAAGTCTCTTTCATACCTGCAAGTGATTATCTACATGGACCTTATTTGTCTTTTTTCACATGGGAATTGACTTATTTAGACTTTTTAGGAGTTTTACATGTCCTCCTTTATTCATTTATTCATGAAGCAAAAATTAAAACAAAATTGAATGTTCCTCTTAGCTAAGGCTAAGTGGGAACATTACAATCCTCCCCTCCAAAATGTTGCTTGTCCTCAAGCAACTGATAGGGTAAGAGTTTTAGTTCTTCTTCTCCTCGATTGATGGCATCATCAAGGATCAAGCTTTCATCATGGGCCAAATTCTCATCAAGCCAATACATCAAAAATTGTTCCTCCAATGCTAACATGATAGGGGCATAGTCCATACCTTCAGGAGTGTAAAACTCAACAGAAATAAACATGGGGGAAGCAAAGTCACATATGAAACCTGTATCATGAAGTATAAGATGAAGTTCCATCCCATGGGGTATATAGAGACTGCCCACTCTTTTCCCATACAAACCCATAAACAATACCAATATATCATCTATGTATGGAAGCAAAATCACATACATACAAACTGAAATTTGCACTTGAGGAGGTGGGTCACAATCCCACATAAGATACCAACGCAATGCACTCCTTGGCTTGAGTAGATCTGAATGTCGTAAGTCATAATCCCACCACATATTGGCTGCATGAGTCACCTTGACATGGCTGAAAGTGATGCCCAAGTTAGGTGCCTTTGGGAAGCACCCATCATGATAGAGAATCCCCCTTTGCACCTCAAGGGAGTGGCCAGATTTAGAATTTTTATTGGCCCCATCAATGCCATTAGATCTGCATGTAATATCACTCCTTGTAGGAGCCATGGCCTGCATACATATGGTAAGAGAATATGTAAAATCATAAAAATAAACATGCTCCATAAGATCAAATTCTTTACCATTTAAGTCTCCCACACACATGGAGTTGGGCATGGGCATTTCTCCTCTTTTAAGAGAAGGAAGAGATGGTTGAAATGACTCCTGCATAGAGTCCTTTGGTTGCTCCAACTCCTCATAACTATTGCACTCTTGTAAGTGCTGATGTAGTTCCTCCCAATCATAGTGCTGATGTAGTTCCTCCTTCATACCTTCCCAATAAAAACTCCTCATGATTAGGGTGTAGATATTTGTTGACTGCATATAGCTGGAAAGGAACTCTTTGTGTGCTCTTCGTAGTATCTCTTGCTTAAGCTTTGAGGCTTGAGACAATAATAATTTACCAAGATGATATATGACCCCTTCATGGACCACATAGCCTCCCCCTTGCTTCATGCCATCTAATATCATCCCGGCGTGTAGATCTTTGGAATACTCCACAAGGAGTTGAGATCTCCAATATGGATCCACACAACTCAACAAGGACAGTGCTATTGATACATCTATGGTGGTGCTTTCCTTGTTGTTGATTGCTTCTTTTACATTATGCATGCCAAATTTTTTTGCTGGGAGGCTGATCCTCCCCTCTCCTTCCTCCCACAACGTTGTGGCTTTCTCTTTCACTGATCCAATCCTTGCTTGGTCTATTCTTGGAGGAGCACTTTGTGAGGCTTCCCCCACATGATTAGAATCCAATGGCATCCTAGATGACTTGCCATGAGGTAGGAATGTTCCTTGTAGCATCCTCATGAACATGAGAGAAGGAATTGTGAGATCCTTGCTTCCACTGCACAAATCCATCTCTGTTGTTTGTGTGGAAACATCAGGTGCAGGATAAGTGTGCATGCCTTGAATTATTTGTGGTTTCCCACTCTTCAATTCCACCCACTCCATTTACAAGGCCTTCCATTCAGTGGTAACCTTCCCCAAGGTAATCAACCACTGAACACCCAAGATGATATTGGTGTCTGGTATGTCAACTACAAAGAAATGGTCCACCAAGGTGTAGGATCCCATAGTGACAGAAAGTGATGGAACATATCTCATGCATTGCATGGTTCTATCTCCTGGAACCAAAACAGAAAACCCATCCAAAGTGTCAGTGGGGATTCCTCTCTTCTGCACAAGGTGAGCATCAATAAAGTTGTGGGTAGCCCCACTGTCAATCAGAATAGACACTCTTTGGTTCATAATTGAGCCTTTTACTCTCACGGTCAAGTACCTAGGCAGTCCTCTCAAAGAGGCAAGAGTCCCACTTGTTGGAGCAAACGCTCCCTCTTCACCTTTGTATGGTGATTGATCTTCCTCCTTATCATCACCAGCGCTGTGACCCCTCCTAGGTCCTTCATTCCCATATTCCTCCTCAAAATCTGAGAAGACTTCTATATAGTGTGCTCTCCTAGCAACACATCTATGTCCTGGTACCCATGGCTCTTGACAAGTGAAACACAATCTCTTTTTCCTCAACTCCCTCCAGAGATCATGTTCAAGAGGTTTCTTCAGTGAGCTCTCCTTGGGTGGAGCATCTTTCCCTTATTTCCCCTTAAAACAGTGAGGAGCTTTGCTTTGGAAAGTTGACTTTGCTCTTGGCAAGGCATATTGGAGATCTCTAGCTCTCTCAATGGCATCATGCAAAGTGATGGGCTTGGTAGACTTAACTAACCCATTCAAAGGTTACTCCAGGCCATCAATGAAAATGTAGACTCTCCTTTCTACAGATAGATCAGGGACCATTACTGACAATCTCAAGAATTCAGATATATAGGCCTTTGCATCTCCTGCCTGCTTCAGCTTTGCCAGGCTTATAAAAGGTGCCTCTGGATCTTTTCGATCAAATCTCTCCACTAGTATTCTAGTGAAATCAGCATATGTAGACACATTGTTGTGTCCCAAGGTAGATATTCCATGGAACCACCAGTTGTGGGCTTCACCCTCAAAATGCAGCGCAGGAATATTGATGGCTTCTACTTTGGGAACTTTATTCAACTAGAAATAGATGTCCAATTTTTCCACCCATGCTTTGGCAGAACAAGAGGATGTTCCATCGAACTTGGGAAAAAATAACCTACCCATAGTATGGTGTCTCCCTTGAAAGAAAGCTCCATCTCTGTACTGATACCATGGCCTCCTCCGATCCTTGAGATGGAAAAAGTCTTGAAAGCTCAAGTTATCCTTGAACCTCTGACCTTGTGAGTCATATTCCACAAAGTAACTTTCCGGGAGGTTGGCTCTTGTGGTCCCTCACTCTCTACAGCTAGGAAGGTAGGCATAGTAGAGTGTTGGGAGGCCTGTGGGGCTTGTGGCAAGCTCACAGGTTGACCAGTTCCATAATGAGATATTTCAGAACCTTCTCCTTGATGGAATATCCCAAGGGACTCCCTCATTCTATCCACCCTCATCCCTTTTATCTCCTTGGAAAGATCTTGCATAGTCTCCAAGAGAGTTTTTTCAAACTCCTCTGCTTCCTTATCCTTATCATTCACATATTCGGGGCCATTTCCCTTGTCTTGACCCTTATCAGGGCCATCAGTGGTGGGGTCATACTTTTTATGACTTCTAATTTGGTACCTCGTATCCCTCTTAGTGGGAGGATCCTCTTATTTTTAGTGTAGCATGACTGGTGCTCCAATGGCAAGCACAGTTTGTGCCAAGAGTGGAGCTCCGATACCATTGTAATGATTCTTTTTCAGGAATTTCAACAAGGTGCTCAAAAAAAATGTTGTTTAAGTAAAAATGTGCAAAAATAATGTATATCAGGACTTATTTCCTATTATTTATGTTGTATGAGACTTATATATGGAGTTTTATAAAAAATAAATCAGTTTAGACTCATTAAACAAATCTCCCAAAAACTTGACTAGCTAAAAAGCACCCAAAGAGGAAGGTTGCAGCAAATTGCAAACACTGCTTTAGGAATTGCACAGTTTTAGTAGATGTTCAGAGGAGATCATAAAGGAGACTTATATTTCAGTCATACAGCAGCAAATCATCATTATGATAAATCCCTCTCATTATAAAGTAGAATGCATGAGTCAATATAGCAATAAATCTTCAGAAAAGAGAGCAGAAGCACAAGTATATTTGCAGAAATGCTTCAACAATGTTATTTTTTAGGAGCTTCAGTAGCTGGAAGTTAAAAATTAGATCTAGGACAGATATGTGGATGAAAAATCATATCTATATCAGATCTGGAAACTATATAGTTTTCTCTTCAAGATCCACTTGGAATTTTGACAAAAGCATGCATGAATAAGAGTATATATGAGAAACAAGATGCAGAGCTAGAAACTGCTGCAGTAAATTTCTAAATACAATATTTCATTACAATGGATCAGATCTGAACAGAACATAGATTAGCAAGCTAATCCATGGATCACCAAGTGGAAGGCAAAGCCCAGCA
>CM076575.1:874138991-874381491 GCA_034641835.2 Pinus albicaulis | reverse complement strand
ATTTCACTTACTCATGCAAAAATGTCTCCATAGCTAGGAACTCATGTTATTAACCTTGGAATAATGTTATTACTATGCCATTTGAGTTGCATACTTTCCATAACTAGGAACTAATGTTATTACTTTACTAATGTTAGAACTAATGTCAAAGAAATAACAGAAATATTTTTACATAAATAACACTTCATTGCAGCAGAAATAACACATCATTTCATTAATATCAAAGAACTGAAATATGTTTACATACAGAATGGAAATAAACTAGCTCAGGCGATGGTATTTTATCTCTTAGAAGAGATGTGGTGAATACATGCCTATGAACTCTACTACAATGACGCTAAAAGGCATATTTATTATACAAAACCAATGGAAAACCCTAAACATCCAAAAACATAACCCTAGGAGATGAAAGGCCAAAACTGTGGGCCCCATTGGGATAAATTTGTACATCAACTTCCTGGGGTTGTAAATTTGGCATACGATATTTTTTGACAAGCACAATAGCACATTATAAATAGTTATCTGAGGAATACAAATTTTGACTACAAACTTTATTTTAAGACTTACCTTCTCTATATTTTCAAAAAACTGTCGTTTAGGACCTTGAAATGGCTTTGGAAGTTTAGGACCCGAAAAATGACCAAAAATAGTAAATTGTGCTACAATTAAGGAAACTGAAAAACTGAAAGAATTAATCGTGGGGGTCCAAATGGAATAAATTGGTTTCCACCAATATCCACCTCGATAAGTCCTTCGTGTTCCTCCCCCCTTAGGAAGCAATGGTCCTCATTGTGTTGGGTACCTCCATGAGATGTGGAAACTTCTATTAAACTTGGTCCCTAGTGATCCACCTGACTTAGTGAAGGATTTTTCTAGCTTTAATGACCTGATACACTTGGATCTTTTGTTTGTGAGTGTTCTTGATCTGCCTGTCCATGGTCCGATCAATTATAGCTTGTTCCATGTAGTTTGGTTTTAGCTTTATTGGTGTGATTTGTTTTGCAATGTCTAATGTGTCCAGTAATGGTGGAAAGTATGGTCGAAGGAAATCCACATTAAACATTGGGTGTAGGCCAAGGAAAGGTGGAATGATGACCTCGAAGGAATTTTCCCCTGTGGCCTTGATGATGGTGTACGAATCGTATTTGAGTAGGAAAATCTTATCGTGGGGCCCAATGAAGCACTCCTTCTACAAATGTAGCCAAAATTTGTTGCCCACCTAGAATTTTTGTGGTATCTAATGTTGATCATGTTGCTGCTTGTACATAGAATTGGCTCTGTCCAATATTTCATGGACCTATTGGAAAATGTGTTGAATGCACTCAATGAATTTTTTAGCCCTATCAGCCTCAGAATGGACACAAGTCTAATATTCCTGAGTAGCTACAAATGGTATGGCCACATCAATGACACATAGTGGCTAGAATCCCAACCCCACCTGAAAGGGGTTGTGTCTAGTTGAGCTATGAAGAGCTTTGTTGTGATTTTTTTGGACATAGGTGAGGCTTTCATCCCATGTGCATGAATGCTTCGAGTTATACATGCACAAAATGTGTATGATCATCTTGTTGACAACCTCTATTTGGCCATGAGTTTGGGGGTGGAAATTCATGGAGTTAGTGAGATTTTTATCCAACATTGACCAAATACTTGACCAAATTTTACTTAGGAACCCGTTGTCCCGATTTGAGATAATAGACTTAGGGACCCCAAAGTGCACCCACACTTTTTCAAAGAAGATATTAGCAGTAGATTATGTGGTGATACTCTTCTTGCAGGTCGCCAGAATGACCATCTTAGAGAATTTTTCGACGACCATGAAAATATTTGTAGAAAAGTTCAATAAAATCCATATGTAAGTACAAGAGACTTAATTTGGAAAATTCACAGGAAAAATACAAGGCCAAGCATGATTTTCATAGAATAGAGAAGTCATTCAAGATGGGAGTCAAAGTATGGTTACATTAAACAGGGAGAGACTACATGGCCCTGATAAAAAAATCAAGGCTTTGCAGTATGGTCCCTTTTGAGATACTAGAAAAGGTGGGAGATGACACATATATACTTAGTATACCCATATACATGTGCATTTACTCAGTTGTGAATGTAGAGAATCTGAAACTCTATTATAATTCCATGTTAGATGAGGAAGAGGAACATGTCCTATCTTCCATATAGGATTTGGCATTAGATGCTCAAGAAAAGTTGAAAAAAGATATAATTTTTTAGAAGAGGTCAAGAACTACAAGACAGGGGAAACATAAACTTTGGCATATTGGGTTGAAAGGAGAACTTCCAAGCAAGGCTAAATTGAACATTGTTATGCAACTAGCTCACAAAATATAAGAAAAGATAGATCAATGACTTAGAAATCAACCTTTTCGAGGGGGGAAAATACTTTAATACATAAATGAACAATCCTTGGACGATACAAATGAAAAAACCTAACTTATATATATAGGAGTTTTAGGGGTCACAATATAACAATATGGGGACCACATGGGCACAACAATAAAAATAATGGGGCTACACCTATGGGGCACAATAATAAAAATATGGGGACTAAATGGGCACCACAATAATAATAATGGAACTAGCATATTTGGCCCAATTTCTGATAGCCAAAATGTCTCTATTGCGACACATAGGCATCCCAAGAGCAACAATTTGAGGTTGGAAAAAATGTCTTTTCCTATACCATCGCATATGTGACGCTTCTAATAACTATTGGAATAGAGACACTAGGTATGAAATGTGTCTTCATTTAGTCAATATTTGAATCACGTTGTTTATTGTCACTATTCCGAAATCATGTGGAGATGTTGGTATTATGACACTGATGCCTTCATAGAATGTGTCACAATACCAACGGCTTGTCATCGGTCCTATTAGTTTTCCAGCGATGGAAACAATCGTCGAAATTGTGATGCGAAACAACTATCGAAATTGTGATGGAAACAACCATCGAAATTGTGATGCAAGTACTAGAAATTTTTTTTGGGAGAAGAATTAACCCTGAGATGATCATCCACTTTAAGAAGGAACTCACATTTGGCTTATGGCATGATAGCAGTAGTTGATAGAGGAGAACAGAAGATGTACGACCGCCCAAGTGAGCTAGGATCCAAGACAACTATCTCATATGTCTTGCATCCTAGCATAGCTCGCTTGGGAGGTTGTCGATCTTTGTTTCTCATTTATCAACTATTGGCATCATGCCAGAAGCGAAATTTGAGTTCCTTCCTAAAGTGAATGTTCATCTAAGGCTTACTTCTACCCCTACGGAGGTATCTCTGGTAAGGATTTGGTACCTTTTTTATAATATCAAAGGCATGTTCATTTAACAAAACTACCTTTTAATAGCCCTTTGTGTGAATTATGTTTAGTTTAAGGATTGCACGTGGCCTTGAACAAATTAGGGGTAGCATTTCTTTACACTACAACTTTTACATGAAAACAACACGAAATATATGTATAAATTAAAAAATAGTTCATTGAGTTTGCTGAAAACCACATCCAAGGGGATGTCTTAATAAGTAGTATTTGATTTCTATGTTAGCAATATCATCTAAATTAATATGGTGCAAATTTAATTCTACAGTAAATATGCTTATTTTAATTTAAAAGAATAAATCAGTATAGGAGGGTGTGTAAATATGTTTATTTTACTTTAAATTCAAGAGTTGAAATATTGATCAAAAATTTTCTTGAGCAGATAAAGAGGCGATCATGTATAATTTATGTCCATAGACTGAGAGTTGAGATAGTGACCAAAAGTTTTTTTGGCCTGATAAAGTGGTTGTCATGTATAATTTTGTCCACATACCGAGCCTCAAGTTCACTAGGTGACAATGGACTTAAACATCTTTGCCAAATGTTTTATTACTAGGACAGGGTGTCTTGCACAATGATCAGGGTCTTGTTAAACCACTACCAATGCTTTATCACCAACGGCCTCTTAGAATTCTATGAAGGATCAAGCCAACATCAACCACAATCAACTAGAAAACAAGTTCACAAAAAACAAGGTATTACCAAAGTTGGTTGTGTGGCCACCACACAAAGAGCCAACATCAGACACTGACAAGTTCAATGATGGATGGGACCTCTTAGATCTAAGGTAGCCCATGAAACTTAATGAGGATCCTCAACCTTCAAAATTAGCGGTGGCTCAAAAATATTAAATATTTATGTTCCATGATCATGTTTGTAGCTCACCCTTAAAGGATTCCATCAGAGACATGATTTTATATGTAATATCAACTTTCAATCGAAAGGTTAGCCTTAACTTGATGTCAATTGGATTTAAGTAGTTTCTCATTAGGGAATGGCATGTTGTCATATGATAGATTTTTAATATTTAATAAATCATAAGAGGCATATTTCACAAAAAAAATGCATTAGCTCATAGTGTTTTACACAACACATTAAGTTATAGAATAGTCTGCACACTGTTGTCAGGTCTGTTTGAAGGGAACGCTTGTTGTCTAGTTTCTGTGACACAGTTGTCATTTTTGTGATCACTTAGTAATTATGTTTCATATTAATATATTTAAAAAAAATAAAGTTGTCATGTTACGTATTGGGTGCACATACATGAATGACTATTTGTAGACTTTGCTGCTCATTGAGTGCATTGTACTCATAAGAAGCACATTTCTGAATAATTTTCAAGTAACTCAATTTTCAGGAAGCCAGTTGTCAAATGTAACCACCTAACAATTGTTCCCCTAGGAAGTGGTCAAAACACTATTTGCAAAGTTATCAACACCAATCTTCTCTCTTATGTCTTCTAAGAAATCATTCTTCAACAAATCAGTAGTATTGCTTTAAATTAATGCAGCAAGTGAGCATAATATTGTCTGCCTTCAAGAAATGAAATAATCCATGATAATAATATAACAGTGTTACCAGAGTCAACCGAGCAAGTGAATATTTCATAAATTCACCACAATTCTCTGTAAGTCAACAATGAAATGGTTTTACAATGGCAAAGGAAATTCCCCTTGTTGCTTCTATCCTTTGTAGAGGACACTCAAACACTCTAAGGAGAAGTATTATGCCGGCATGGAGAGTCCTAAAAGGTGTCTATGTTGCTGGAAAGAACAAAACAATAAATATATTATTCATAACCATGAAGAAAATTTAATTACTCCAGTGAAATATATGTGTTTCCTTCACCACTGAGATTAGTCAGCAATAGATTCCACCTAATTGTGTGGTTTGAGAGGTTAATTTTGATAGCTTTTTCAGATTCCAAAATAACCTTTAATCATAATTACCAAATTTACATGATAATTTACATGAAGTCAATGCTAACACACGTCATAGTCTTTCCTAAACCTACTTTGCATACATAGGAAAATGAAATAAGAAAATTTTCAAAAAGTATACATGTTGAGGCTTCAACTATTGTTACTGATAGCAAGCACTAAGAATATAACATAGAAATATACCTGTAGCACAACATGTTCCAAAGTGTTACGAAATAAATTTTTCCCACTGGTAATAGTTTGACGGATAACAACTAGTGTGTCAACTTTTAAGAATGCCAACAAGACTGGAACCATTTGAGATAAGTCTTCTAAGTTCTTCAAACCAATCTCTTCTATCATCCTGCAATCAAAGGAGCAGTTTTTTTGTCAGCATCCAAAATATAAATATGGTAAGAAGAAAAATATTCCACACATAAAATAAAATAATATAGTTCATATGTGAACAACATCTAATTAACAAGATTTTTGTTGATCCAAGTTTTGCAACATTCTTGTCAATGATTTCCAAACTCACTATCTCCTTCTAATGTTCATTTTTCTTTCTCTAAACTCCTAAGCATTTCTGACATGGATGATGTTATTTGTTAATGCTTTGAACTAAACCATTGTGATAAATAATCTTATTCTTCAAATTAGGATTCCAGAGCCCAACATCAGTCAAGTCATGGAGAAGATGCTTATTGACTACCAAAAATTCACAACTACAAAAAAAACAGAGATTGCATTTTAATCACTAAAATATATTTTAAAAAAAAAAAAATCATAATGATGAGAAATTTACCTTAACACTCTCCTACAATAAATATTTGATGTGTATGGCTCAAAGCACTAACTGTTCCCAAGAATTTGACTACTTGATGTTGTTGGCATAGAAGCAAGAAGGAGAGAATTTCTGACACCATTTTTTGCAACCATTTCTCTTAAGGTAGCCCAATCCCATTGACTTGAAGGTGTAACACCCCACATGTCTGCCTGAAGTATGCCCTACACACCAATTTGGAAAGCAATTAAAACTCAAAACCATCTACCCTCATAATGTATCTTAGACAATTGCCAGTATCTAAACCACATAATACACTTCCAAAGATAAGTTCTACATCCAAAATAAATACACCTACCTTGCTTGCAGGACTCCCATCATAGGTTTCATAAGGACTGTCCTTGGAAGAAAGTTCAGAAGATGACTTAAGGGTATGATAATAAATTGTCTCAAAAATTTCAGAGTTCAACTTCTAAGCCTGCAGTGCGGACTTCAAAGAGAAAATAACCATACGACATATTTATTAGAAAAAACAATCACCAAAATAAATTCACTCAAATGTTTTTGTGAATCTTACCTCCTCTGAGTCAAATGGCATACCAAGCAAGATAAATGTATCAGCAAGGCCCTTAACACAAATTCCAATAGGTGTGTGATGTTTGGTAAGTGTTATATTCTTTCCACGATTAGTCGCACGAGTGGGGGGCTCACAGGGGGGGGATATTTTGGACCCTATTTTTCGATGGGCAGACCTGCCCATGGTTTTTTCCATGGGTTTGCACATGGTTTTAGGGCATGATGATTTTCAACCCATAGTATTTTTTAGATCCCGTCAAGGGAACTACAGTTATGTTCTAATACAAGGTTAATGGACTGGGGTTAATGAATGCTTCGACATGTATATATATGTGTTGTAACACTAAAAGGAATATAATGAAAAATCAAGCTGGTAGTCCCGATTTGGGATCCAGAGGGATTATTACTTTAGAATGGATAAGGGGGTTTGTTGGGAACTAATAATATTACTGTGACATTTGAGTTGGAGAATTTATATAACTAGGAACTAATGTAATAATTACTATGCCATTTGAGTTGGAAAATTTCCATAGCTAGAAACTAATGTTATTTCTTTAGAATGGATAAGGGGTTTTGCTAAAAACTAATAATATTAGTGTGACATTAGAGTTGGAGAATTTCCATAGCTAGGAACTAATGTTATTACATTATCATGGATAAGGGTATGCTAGGAAGTAATGTTATTACTTTACCATGGATAAATGGATTTGAACTCTTGTTATAAATAATATGGGTTTTGATAAATTGGTAATGGCCAAAGGATTTTGTTTGTTCCAAAAGGTACTCATAGAAATAAATATATTCCGCGTGTGATGCCCTTATTTCATAAACAATTAAACTAATTGTTTTATTAAAAATAAAATATACGAATTTTTTTCAATTTTGTATTTATTAAATATTATGATAGATAATAATAAAAATCCAAAGAAATATCTAAGTAGATCCACCTGAAGGGATCACATCCTACATGCTTATTCGCAGAGCCTAACCCTTAGGGCATCCCATAGGGCTTAATGACCTCCCATTAACCAGGTGCTTTAAGAAGCTAATCCTCCATGTTAAGATACATAAACTTTATAGAGATGTAAGTAATTATTAAATATTAAGATAGATAAATTCTATAGAGATATAAATTTCTTTTAAAATACAACTTTTTTTTGTATTTGAAAAAATTGAATCTCTCTATGCTTAATGCTTGATAGATCCTGATTTATGATGAATTTAATTATTTTAAATTTATTTTGTTTGCTTGGTTGATTAAAAATATAATATATATATATATATATATATATATATATATATATCAACTCCTTATGTAAAGGAGTCTCCTACTTGTTCTATTTCTATATGTTTTTTGTCATAATTATCGAGTGCCATGAGATGATGGCATAGCTCTATGCATTATTGTAGGCTTTCCCATTGGGGTCATTGTAGTCACTTTCCTTGTATACCGACAAGGTTTTTCCATATTATTCATTGTGTTATGAGCAAAGTGGAATACAAGGTTATATTCTTCATTCTTTCTAATTATTTTGAGTGTGAAACTTAGTCTATTGTGAAGGTCATGTTTAACTGGTTGTTCGTATATCCTAATATAATATCTTCTAAAATAATTATATATATATATATATATATATATATATATATATATATATATATATATATATATATATATATATATATATATATTACTTTAATTATTCTAGTAAGTATATTAGGATATATGATTTGTTATGGCTGATTCGTTAATTGACATATTTTCTTGACCGATTGGGGTGTTGGGGTTTTGGATTCATCACCTCCTTATGACTCTTGGATTCATCGGCTCCTTATGTAATGGAGTCTCCCAGGGTCCTTGTTCTATTTTTATATGTTTTATGTCATGATTTTGGATGATGACTCAATTATGTAAAGAAGTCTCCTACTTGTTCTATTTCAACCATGTTTTTGTCATGATTATAGAGTGCCATGAGATGATGCCATGCCTCTATGCATTGTAGTCCTTTCCCATTGGGGTCAATTCCTAGTCCACTTTCCTTGTCAATTGCTTAGTCTTTCCTTGTATACTGACAAGGTTTTGCCATATTATTCTAGCAAAGTGACATTTGAG
Organism: Pinus albicaulis; assembly: GCA_034641835.2. Lineage (NCBI taxonomy): Eukaryota > Viridiplantae > Streptophyta > Pinopsida > Pinales > Pinaceae > Pinus > Pinus albicaulis. The sequence goes on along the minus strand of CM076575.1, from coordinate 874,372,769 downwards.
TTGAAGAATTTCCATACCTAGGAACTAATGTAGTAAATTATAATTACTATGTTAATTGAGTTGGAGAATTTCTATAGCTAGGAATTATTGTTATTACTTTATAATGGACAAGGGGGTTTACTGCCAACTAATAATATTAGTGTGACATTAGAGTTGGAGAATTTCCATAGCTAGGAACTAATGTTATTACATTATCATGAATAAGAGGTATGCTAGGAAGTAATGTTATTACTTTACCATGGATAAGTGGCTTTGAAATATTGTTATAAATAATAGGGGTTTTGAGCAATTAGTAATGGAAGGATTTTCTTTGTTCTAAAAGGTACTCATCGAAATTAATATATTCGACCTATGATGCTCTTGTTTCATAAACAATTAAACGAAATGTTTTATTAAAAATAAAATATATAAATTTATTTTAATTTTGTATTTATTAAATATTATGATAGATAATAATAAAAATCCAAAGAAATATCTAGGTAGACCCACCTGAAGGAATCACATCTGGCATGCTTATTCACATAGCCTAACCCATGGGGAGTCCCATGGGGCTTAGCGACTTCCCATTAACTAGGTGCTTTACGAAGCTAAACCTCCATGCGAAGATAGATAAACTTTATAGAGATGTAAGTATTTATTAAATATCAAGATAGATAAATTATATAGAGATATACATTTCTTTTAAAATGCAATTTTATTTTATTTTTTGTATTTGAAAAAATTTAATTTCTCTATGCTTCCTGCTTGATAGATCCTAGTTTATGATGAATTTAATTTTGTTCTAGTAGTGATTTTCTATGCAAAATTTGTAAATGATCAACATTATGTAGATCTCAAAACTAATTTAATTATTTGAAATTTGTTTAATTTGGTTAGTTGATTGAAAATATTTAAATATTTTTTACATTTTTAAGCAACCAAGAAAATAAAATAAATTTCAAATAATTAAATTAGTTCTTACATCTACATAATGTTGATCATTTACAAATTTTTCATAAAAATTTAATTAGCAGTGATATTTTTAATGGTTTCATGATCATTCTCACCTTCCCTATAGTGATATTTTTACTTATAATTTCATCATCATTCTCACTTTCCTTAATAGTGATATTTTTACTTTTTCTAAAGGAGATGGGTGAAGGGTGACCTTTTTATATTCTCTAACGTAGATGGATAAAGACTTCACTAGAAATGTTGAGCAAATCCATTAACATAATGTCAGTTTACTTGAAATATTGAGCAAATCCATTAACATAATACGAGTTCACCAAAAAGTTGAAAAAATCCATTAACATAATGCATGGTTTTGGAGAAATCTTAGAGCAAGAACAAATTACTATAAACTCCCAACAACTCTAGGCTAAGTTAGAAAATTATGAAAAAGGAAAGAATATATATATATATATATATATATATATAGTTTTAAGTTACTATTACTTAAAATACAAAGTGAATATATATGATGTTGAAAAGTAACTTAGAAGTGTGTATATATAATTGTTTGTGTTATTTTATAAATCATGATATCTCAATTTTAATTAAATGGTAATTCAATCAAGTTTTTTTTTAAATTAATTTTAAATTAAAATATTTTTTCCAATTTTAATATTTAGAATTAAATAAATTAATTTTTAAGTTATTATTTGTGTTTAAAATTTCACGTTTAAATTTAATAATTTGCATTATTTTGTATAACTGGGTATTTAAATAATAATATTTTTTTATTAAATTTTAATTAAAATAAGTTTTTTAAATTAAAAAATTGGTAAAAATAACTATAAAAATAGAAAATGAAAATAGAAAATTATTATGTACTATGTTCAAATTTCCATAATTCACTTGTGTCTATGAAAATGGTATTAATAGATAAATTAAAATTAAAATAATAATGATAATAATAATATATATATATAAAGAAGTAATAGTATATATATAAAGAAGTTACTATTACTTAAAAAGTGAATATATACGATGTTGAGGAGTAACTTAAAAGTGTGTGTATATATAATTGTTTGTATTATTTTATAAATTTTGATATCTCAATTTTAATTAAATGGTAATTTAATCAAATTTAATTAAAATATTTTCCAATTTTAGTATTTAAAAATAAATAAATTAGTTTTTAAGTTACTATATGTATTTAAAATTAAATTATTATATAGGGTGTTCAAATTTCCATGATTCACTTTCCTGTATGGCATTAATAACCCTGTAAAAGTTAAAAATAATAATGATAATCAATTTTAATTATATATATATATATATATATATATTTTAAAAATTAATAATTATTAATAAAATTATAATACATATATCATTCATATTTTTAAAACTCATTTTTAATTTCTAACTGAATTATCATCAATCATCAATTGTAGAAAAACAAGTGCTTAGAGAATTTAGCAAACATTTGGTAAAATCCAAAACTTTTCAGATAATTAAAAAAAAAACACAAAGAGCGGAGAACAGTGGAAATAGAGTTGCATGGTAGGCCTAGATGAAATCTCAGATACACACTATATTGCATTAATAAAATAAAGTTATATATATACATGAGGTATAATCTCAAGATAGGGAAGCTATATTGGACGCACAATAAGTTGGTTGAGAGAATATCTCAACCTCACACCAAAATAGGAACTTAGTTTTAGCTAACCTATGGAATAGGAACAAACTCTATACATAGAGAGAATCACAATTGAAGACAAGTAGGAATCAATCACAATTGAAGACAAGTAGAGATTATACATTCCTTAGTCTTCCCATTGAGATCAATTTCTTAGTCACTTTCCTTGTTGCTAGTATTATTCTAGCCTAGCAAAGTAGCATTTGAGTTGAAGAATTTCCATAGCTAGGAACTAATGTAATAATAAAAATGTTAGTGTGGGAGTTTTTCTACTCTGACTTTTCAAATTATGTCTCTTGTACTTGCATATAGATTTTATTGAGAAATTTTCTCTGAATATTTTTGTGATCGTCGACAAATTCTCTAAGATGGCCATTCTAGCGGCTTTGCAAAGAAAGTATTAGAATATAATCCACTACTAAGCTCTTATTTAAATAAGTGTGGATGCATTTTAGGCTCCCTGAGTCCCATTATATCATATTGGGATAGCGATTTCTAAGTACATTTTGGTCAACTTGGCTATTTTAAAAATATTTCCAAAAACAGCTCGGTGCAGGTGCCCTTTTGAGACAGAGCGCCAAAGGGTGCAGGGCCTAGTGTTAATTTCTCCATGGGCGTGAGGCCATAACTGCCTACCAGCACTGACCCAAAATCACATGTTTCTGAGGGTCTTATTGAGGAATTATCAACAGAGAAAATGTTCTTGACATGCCAAGGGATGCAACGACACTTATGGCAATGTATGACAGTACACAGAAGTCACTGAAATGGTCCTCCACTGTTCAGGATGGGGATTGCAGGGACGGTGCCAAAATATTGTGTAACAAGTATGTCGACTCCTTACATGTTAACTGAGTTGAATGGTATTTATGTTGTGTGTTACTTCCTATGCAAATATGTGGAATGAAACAATGATTATTCTTGGTTCGATGGTATTTTTTTGAAGACATTCATTATGAGATAAAAATTTAGTAGAGGTCGATATATGTTATGGTGAATGGTGAACGCCTTATGGTGAATGATCGTAGGTAAATTGTAATAGTGTGTGTGGCTTCATATATTATTTGGAGCATTGGTTTATATATGCATATTTGAAAATTCAAATATTATTTGATGGTGGTGTATGGTTTATGAAGGTATGGTGTAGTGTATGAAGGTATATTGATGAAGTTGTGAAGACATGGCCACTAAATTTTATTAAAAATACATCAACTTCTTTTGAAACCACTGAAATTATTTTGGGCACGTATCAATTTTTATAATACATTCACCTGAGTCTACTCACTATGTTGTGGCACATTGCAACATTGGAAATTCTTCAATAGTGGCGGTTTTACTTTTATGAAACTAATAATATTAGTGTGACATTAGAGTTGGAGAATTTATGGCTAGGAACTAATGTTATTACATTATCATGAAAGGGGCATGCTAAGAAGTAATGTTCCACATAGTACTTTACAATGGATAAGTGGCTTTGAACTATTGTTATAAATAATAAGGGTTTTGAGAAATTCGTAATGGAAGGATTTTCTTTGTTCCAAAAGGTTTTTCATAAAAATAAATATGTTGGCTAGTGATCCCCTTGTTTCATAAAGAGTGCAACAAAAGATACACATAGAAATAAATATGTGTGTTCTGTGATGTGTTTCATAAACAATTAAACGAATTGTTTTATTAAAGAAAATATATGAATTTATTTTAAATTTTATTTACAAATATTATGATAGATAATAATAAAAATCCAAGGAAATATCTACATAGATCCACCTAAAGGATCACATTCTGCATGCTTATTCGCAAAAACTAACCCCTAGGGCATCCTAGGGCTTAGTGACCTCCCATTAACTAGGTGCTTTAAGAAGCTAAACCTCCATGCTAAGATAGATAAACTTTATAGAGATGTAAATATTTATTAAATATCAAGATAGATAATTTTATAGAGATATAAATTTCTTTTAGAATGTATGTTTTTTTTGTATTCGAAAAAATTTAATCTCTATATGCTTCATGCTTGATAGATCCCAATTTATGATGAATTTAATTTGGTTCTCGTCATGTTTTTCTATGCAAATTTTGTAAATGATCAACATTATGTAGATGTCAAAACTAATTTAATTATTCGAAATTTATTTTGTTTTCTTGGTTGATTAAAAATATAAAAAATATTATGAATTATATATATATATATATATATATATATATATATAATCATCATTATGTATATGTACATATTTAAGGTTATTTTGATTATTTGAAATTTATTTTTGTATTTAGCTTTCTCAGAAATCACATCCACATTTCGAACCTAATAATGAGCTTCATCTTCAGGACCAAGGTGAGCAACAACCTTATTAGTAGGTTCTAAACGTTGACCATCAAACATTTCTAATGTGATTTATCAGAAATATAACCATGAGCATGACCATTTTTTATTATCATGAATCACTAGATATCCTACACTCCGTGAAGCATGTCCATAATCATATGTACAAATCGGACAGAAAAAAGGAGAAATTTGAGTGACCCCTTATCCATAATCATCTATGCAAGTTGGACAGAAGAATGGAGCATCTGAGCAAAACTTAGTTGACCTAGCAATTGTAATATCAATACTAGGATCAGATTTTGAACCCACAACATTAAGGTTAATGTTTTTTATGTTTAATCATATAGTTTGTCTCCCTTGTATTTGGTCAACTTTGCATGCATATTTTTATTAGCTATTTTATTTTTTTTGTTGGAAGTTTCCACTGGCTCTCTCATCCTTAGGAATAGTCAATTTTTGGCTTTCATATGATCTCCCTAATGAAAGAAACGCTTGGATTTCATAATCTACTATACAACCCTTTGACTTTCTATCAATGAAAATTTACCCAAAAAAAATTAATCATAATAAATATAAAGAACAAAGAAAAACATCAGGTTAGCTCCCTTTGTTTTGTGAGAAAAGAGGAACATCAGGTTAACTCCCTCATTATTTCTAATTCTTTTTATACCAATCCTTTGGAAACAACAACAAATTAAATCCATAAAAATAACTCCCTTTCACTTACTCATTCAAAAATGTCTCCATAGCTAAGAACTCATGTTATTAACCTTACTCAGAATAATGTTATTCCTATGCCATTTGAGTTGCAGAATTTCCATAACTAGGAACTAATGTTATTACTTTACTAATGTTAGTAATAATTTCAAAGAACTAACAGAAATATGTTTACATCAATAACACTTCATTGCATCATAAATAACACTTCATTTCATTAATATCAAAGAACTGAAATATGTTTACATACAGAATGGAAATAAACCAGCCCGGGCGATGGTAGTCTATCTCTGAGAAGAGATGTGGTGGATACATGCCTCTGAACACTATTACAATGAGGCCTAAATTCCAATTTATTATTGACAAACAATGGAAAACCATAAACATCCAAAAACCTAACCCTAGGAGATGAAGCGCCAAAATTGTGGGCCTCGTTGGGGTAAATTGGTACCTCAACTTCCCAAGGTCGTAAAATTGGCATTCGTTTTTTTTTTACATGGATAATACCACATTAGAAATATTTATCCGAGGAATAAAAATTTCTACTAAAAACGTTATTCGAAGACTGACCTTTCCCCATTTCCAGAAGACTTTATTTTAGGGCCTCAAAATGGCTTTGGAAGTTCAAGACCCGAAAAAATGCCAAAAATAGTAAATTGTGCTACAATTAAGGAAACTGAAAAAACAAAAAGAAACAATGGTGGGGGTCCAAATGTAATAAATGGGTGGCCACCAATATCCACCTCTATCATTCCTTCGTGTTCATTCCCCCTTAGGAAGCAATGGTCCTCATTATGTTGGGTACCTCCATGAGATGAGAAAGCTTCTATTAAACTTGGTCCCTGGTGAGCCACTTGCCTTGGTGCAGGATTTGTCTAGCTTTGAAAACCTGATAAATTTCGATCTTTTTTTCGTGTGTTATTGACCTGCCTGTCCATGGTTTGATTAGTTGTGGCTTGTTCCATGTAGTTTGGTTTTAGCTCTGTTGGTGTGAGTTTTTTTGCAATGTATGATGTGTCCAGTAATGGTGGAAAGTATGGTCGAAGGTGATCCACATTGAAGATTGGGTGTAGGCCAAGGAATGGTGGAATGCTGACCTCGAAGGAATTTTCCCCTATGGCCTTGATGATGGTGTATGACCCATATTGGAGTGGGAAAATCTTGTCTTGTGGCCCAACATGGCACTCCTACAAATGTATCCAAACTTTGTTGCCCACCTAGAACTTCTGTGGCACCCGATGTTGATCATGTTGTTGCTTGTACTTATAATTGGCTTTGTCCAATATTTCATGGACCTGTTGGAAGATGTGTTGAATGCACTCAATGAATTTTTTATCCCTATTAGCTTTATAATGGACATGAGTTGAATATTCCTGAGTAGATGCAAATGGTATGGCCACATCAACGGGACATAGTGGCTAGAATCCCAACCCCACCTGAAAGGGGTTGTGTCTAGTTGAGCTATTGAGATCTCTATTGTAATTGTGTTGGACATAGGTGAGGCTTTCATCCCATGTGTTTGTATGTTGTTGAGATTCAACAAGATGATGAGCTTAGTGAAAAGAGTTGCCTTCACTAAGTGGACCTGCAGGCTATTTTTGGCACAAGTTTATTTTTAGACTATGTCTATTTTTAGACATGTCGATCATATTCTATGAGTTGCAGGATGCTATTTGTGGATGGTTGGTCAAGTTGGAAAAATAGATGGACTTCTATTTTTAGACATATTGGGCGGAATCTATTTTTAGATTGCCAGTCTAAAAATAAATATGTTGAATATTATTAGCTCTTAATAATATTTGGACTCTAAACATTATCTTATTCTCTTGGAGCACTTCAGTTAAGTGCACAGATGTGGCACAACAGATGATAGAAGGAATTACGCTATTCCTGAGGGTTTATTGGAGCTATTGCATGGAGGACTTTAGTTAGAACTCATGTGACAGAGTTTGGTGGAGTTATAGAAGTATTTGGTGGAGTTGTCTTCAATTTAACTCAGTTAGACACAGTTGAGCTAGTTGTATCTATTCTAAATGATTGATACACTAGTGAGAGTGGTGTGAATTCATTATTAATTAATTCACTAAATAATAAATCATTAATCAATTGAATAATACATTAGTTAACTACAGTGCATGAACAATTTTAGTGGAGACCAATGGAGAGGTAGGTGAAATAGCAAGTGTGACTATCAGTTGTGACTATAGTGATGCATTTATTGCATCCAAAACTCATTTGAGATGCCAATGAGGATTGTGTGAGCAAGTCCGGGGTAATTTGAACTCATTCAGAGCCATTCTTTAGCAGGGATTGTGTAGTAGAGGCAGGATAGCAGGTGGCAAAGATTGGTGCATGGATTTGCAAGATCGGGCCTAATTAGTGTGTAGAGATTGTATCGTACTGAGAGCTTGATATGATTAGCTTTTTATGATGATTGTTACATTATCTCTATGACATATATTATATACAGATAGTTGGCATTTTCAGCTTCAGGCTTTCCCGTTAAACAACTGTGTTAATGTGTGTGAATTTTTATTGTTTCATATGTGCATTGTACTGATGAATTTCCACAGCTTGTGATCAATGGTGGAATAGATTCTCGTATTGTGCATGAATATAAAATAGTGTGTGGATCGTGATAGTATTCAATATAACATATAAGGTATAATTTCTACATGGTATCATGATCATTGGAGCATTGCAAAAATTGAAAAAGTTGAGTTTTGTACGGTGAATTCGAATTTGCTGCAGTGTTTTCTTGGTGTCAAAGTTGAGAATTCATTGAAATGTCTTTCAACGGATTGTGATTGGAGTATGCCCTTGATGGTAGCTTGAATTATATTTCATGGAAGGAAAATATGGAGGCGGTGCTGGAGGATAATGGGTTGAAGGAGTTCATAGATGCTGAAATTCCTAAATCGGGTTCTAGCGATGCAGCCGCACTTGATGCATGGAAAAAGAAGGTAGAAAGGTGTCAAAGGATTCTGTTGGAAGGTGTGAAGGATCACATAGTGTCCAAAATTCATGGTAAATCCACTCCATTCTTGATGTGGAAGGCTTTGACAAAATTGTTCCAAAGCAGAAGTGACCAGAGGAAGTTGGTGCTTAAAGACAAGCTCAGGAAAATAAAAATGGAGAAAAGCAATAGTATACCCAAGTACCTCATGAAGTTTTTCTAGTGCAAAAGGATGAGTCAAAGTCCGGGGGTTACTATATGAAGAATACTTGGTTAGCTTGCCTTCCTCGGGCTTCCGAAGAGTTGGCATAGCTACGAGGACTCTCACAATGGTCGGGAGAAACTGCCAGATGGGAGCGACTTGGGAGCGAATTTGGTCGCATCTTTGTGCGGTGAGGAGATAAGGTGGAGTACTGTGGGATGGATATTCATCAAGAATGAAGATCAATAGGCAAATTGCGCTTGGCTGCCAAAGGGAAAGGGAAGGAAAGGTTCTTCTAAATCCGGTGTGAAAGGTACAGATCATTCGTGAAGTTCTTTCACTATCACCAACATGAACATTACGCCACTAATTGTCCATAGAAGAAGAAAAATAAGCAGGTTGCTAGATCTACAGCTGGAGAGGCCTTAGCCTCGCAGTTTGAGCTATATTTTTCGTTGATCTCATGCTTGGTTTCAAGTGTGATGGTATCAGTGTGGTTTCTTGACAGTGGTGCAACTTTCCATAAGACCGAAGACAAATATTTGTTTAGTGATCTAGATGAAAAGGATCTTGGAGTGCACATCGAGATGGGCGATGATGGTAGATACAATGCAACTGGTATCGAGACCATTTCCTTTGAGAGGGAGTTAGGTAAACCTTTCATCTTGAAGGATGTCATGCATGTTCTAGGATTGAAGAAGAATTTGATCTCTACGACGATGTTGGAAGACAAGGGCTATGATGTTTTTTTTAGTGAGGGAAAGGCTTTCCTACGTAGTAAGACAACTGGTGAAACCCAGAGGATAGGGGTTCGAGTTAAGAACCTTTATCAATTGCAGGTAGATGGCTGCGCAACAATGGCAGGAAAAGTAAAGGGAGTGGTGAACCGGGATGAGGGTGAATTGTGGCACAAGAGATTAGGCCATCTTCACCATGGTGCTTTGAAAATTTTGCAGCAGATTTCTACCGGGATTCCCAAGGGTACGCTTGCGCAGTCAGATTAGTGCAAGGGATGTACTTTGGGAAAATTTGTAAAGACCACCTTTCATGAGAAGGATAGTCACTCCACGATGATCCTTGAGAGAATTCACACAGACGTGTGTGGACCTTTCTCGCAGCTTCAATGAAGAAAAGCATGTATTATGTGATATTTGTTGATGATTTTTCTCGTAAGTGCTGGATCTTCTTCATGCAGAAGAAGAGCAAGACATACTCAAAGTTCCGTGAGTTCAAGGCACTGGTTGAGAAAGAATCGGGGAAGCAGGTGAAGGCTCTTAGGAGTGACAATGGTGGTGAATTCATCTCTAGCGAATTCAAGGACTTTTGTAGCGCAGAAGGAATTCGAAGAGAGCTCATAGCACCTCATAACCCATAGCAGAATGGGGTTGTTGAGCGAAAGAACAGAACGATCGTGGGTGTTGCATGGGCGATGTTGCATGATCAGGGCCTTCCCATTCACTTAGGTCACATGCAACACCGTGGTTTATGCAAAATCGCTTCTCAGAGTACTTGGCATGAGTACACCGAAGAGGAGTTTTCTCGGTAAGAAGCCTCGATATTTCTCATTTGAAGATTTTTGCCCACCGTTTACATTCATGTGACGAAGAATTTCTTGGAAGAAGTCGGAGCCGACCCCGCAGGTTGGGATATTTGGGGGGTATGGCGTAAAACACTCCACAACTATCGTGTGTATTTGCCAGACAGTCGCAAGACCGTTGTGCGACGGGATATCAAATTTCAGGAGGAGAAAGCCATGAAGTGTTCTCTTGAGAGGGAGCCACACTTGCATGCAGAGGAGGAGCTATTAGTTCCTAAGGATGAGTCTCAGGATGTGGATCAGCCACAAGATGAGGTTCATGGAGTGGAAGAGACCACTCAGGCAGCGCCAACCATCAGAGGGCGGAAGTGCACTACAGAAGCTGAGCAACTGGCTCAAGATGCAGAGAAGGTTGTAGGAGCACCTACATCACAGCGCAGACAGAGACAGTCACCTGACCGGTATACTGGATACATGGCTCTTATGAGCAAGTGTATCGTGACAGAGCCATCCTCTTTCGAGGAAGCTGTGGAGGATCCCACATGGGTAGATGCCATGGTGGAAGAGTATGATTCGATTGTCAGAAACAGTGCATGGGAGATTGTCCCAAGGCCGGAAGGGAAATCAGTGGTAGGTTCGAGATGGATCTACAAAGTGAAGCAAGCTACTGACGGGAGCGTCGAGAAGTACAAGGAAAGATTTGTTGCCTGGGGCTTCTCACAGATTGAGGGGATCAAATATGAGGAAACCTTTGCACCTGTCGCAAGGTATTCTTCCATATGGACGATTCTTGCTCTCTCAGCACAGATGGGGTGGCACATTCATCGGATGGATGTGAAGACTGCGTTCCTCAATAGAGTCATTGAGGAGAAGGTGTACATATAGCAAATTTCGAAGGGATTCGAAATCTTCGTTAAACATTCGCATGTGTGCAGGCTCAAAAGAGCGTTGTATGGGCTGAAATAAGAACCTCGTGCTTGGTACACATGGATGGACAGTTATTTCACCGAACTTGGTTTCGCCAAGAGTGAGGCAGATTCGAACCTATACCAGATTGTGGTGGAGGGTAAGTTGTTGATCATTGTGCTTTATGTAGATGATTTAATACTAACAGGTGATGAACTGTTGATACACTCATGCAAGGCAGATCTTGCAAAGGAGTTTGAGATAAAGGACTTGGGCCTCCTTCATTATTTCCCCGGATTTGGAAATTCTGCGTGGAAGGGTGGACTATTTGTGTCTGAAGGCAAGTATGCCTAGGAGATACTGGAGAAGTTCAACATGCAAGGCTACAAGCCTATTGACACTCCTCTTCCTGGTGGTTGGAGGAAAGAGGATGCTACATCAGCAAAGGTAGTGGATGCCATTGTTTATCGACAGTTGGTTGGTTCGCTCATGTATCTAGTCAATAAACGACCAGACATATGCTATGCTATTAACCAGCTTTCACAAGCTATGGTTAAGCATACCAAGCTCTTTTGGAAGGTAGGCAAGCATGTATTGAGATATCTCAGGGGCACATCAGGATATGTTTGTGGTATAGATAGTCGGATGAGGCGAAGCTGCATGGCTTCACGGATGCAAATTGGGTAGGGAGCCCAACGGATAGAAAGAGCACATCTGGAGGAATTTTCAGTATCGAGTCTACAACAGTTTCTTGGTACAACAGGAAACAGAGATCCTTGGAACTCAGTTCAGTGGAGGCCAAGTACATGGCAGCAAGTTTGGTTGCATGCGAGGCTATATGGATGAGGAAGATCCTGGTCGGGTTGTTCGGTTCTCACTTAGATCCTACTGTGATATATTGTGATAATCAAAGTTGCATTAAACTCTCGGTTAATCCAATATTTCATGATATATCTAAACATATTGACATCCGCTATCATCATATCAGAGATTGTGTGCAGCGGAAGATCATGTTACTTTCTTACATTCCTATGGAGGATCAGGATGCAAATATTATGACGAAGGCACTCACCAGGAGCAAATTCGAATACCATAGAGACAGGATCAGGGTGGTAGATAATCCCTATCTTGTTGAGAGGGAGTGTTGAGATTCAACAAGATGATGAGCTTAGTGAAAAGAGTCACCTTCACTAAGTGGGCCCGCAGGCTATTTTTAGCGCAAAGTCTATTTTTAGACATGTTGATCATATTCTATGAGTTGCAAGATGCTATTTGTGGATGGTTGGTCAAATTGGAAAAATAGATGGACTTCTATTTTTAGACATATTGGGCGGAGTCTATTTTTAGATTGCCAGTCTAAAAATATATATGTCGAATATTATTAGCTCTTAATAATATTTGGACTCTAAACATTATCTTATTCTCTTGGAGCACTTCAGTTAAGTGCACAGATGTGGCACGGCAGCTGACAGAAGGAATTATTCTATTCCTGAGGGTTTACTGGAGCTATTTCATGGAGGACTTCAGTTAGAACTCATGTGACAGAGTTTGGTGGAGTTCTAGAAGTAGTTGGTGGAGTTGTGTTCAGTTTAACTCAGTTAGACACAGTTGAGCTAGTCGTATCTAGTCTAACTGGTTGATACACTAGTGAGAGTGGTATGAATTAATTATTAATTAATTCACTAAATAATAACTCATTAATCAGTTGAAGAATACATTAGTTAACTATAGTGCATGGACAGTTTCAGTGGAGACCAATGGAGAGGTAGGTGAAAGAGCAAGTGTGACTATCAGTTGTGACTGTAGTGATGCATTGATTGCATCCAACACTCAGTAGAGATGCCAATGAGGATTGCGCAGTCAACCTTGGAGAAATTCAATTTCATTCAGAGCCATTCTTCGGCAGGGATTGTGCAGTAGAGGCAGGCTAGCAGGTGGCAAAGATTGGTGCATGGATTTGCAAGATCAGGCCTGATTAGTGTGTAGCGATTGTATTGTACTGAGATCTTGATATGATAAGCTTTGTATGAGGATTTTTACATGATATCTATGACATATATTATATACATATAGTTGGGGTTTTCATCTTCAGGCTTTCCCGTAAAACAACTGTGTTAATGTGTGTGAATTTTTATGGTTTCATGTGTGCATTGCAATTGATTTAATTTCCGCATGTGATGATCAATGGTGGAATAGATTCTATATTTTTCATGAAGTTAAAATAGTGTGTAATCAGGAGAATCTTTGATATAACATATTAGTTATATAATTTCTATAGATGCTTTGATTTTTACATGCATATAATGTGTACGATCATCATGTTGATGACCTCTATTTGGCTATTAGTTTGGGGGTGGAAAGTCGTGGACTTAGTGAGCTTGTTATCCAACATTAACCAAATACTTGACCAAAATGTACTTAGGAACATGTTGTCCCGATCTAAGATAATGGACTGAGGGACCCCAAAGTGCACCCACACTTGTTCAAAGAAGATCTTAGTAGTGGATCATGTTGTGATAAACTTCTTGGAGGCCGCTAGAATGGCCATATTACAAAAATTTTCGACGAACATGAAAATATTTGTAGAAAAGTTCAATAAAATCTGTATGCAATTAAAAGAGACATAATTTGGAAAAGTAGTAGGAAAAATACAAGTCCAGGCCTGATTTTTACATAATGGATAAGGCATTCAAGGTTGGAGATAGAGTATTGATACAGTTGAACAAGGAAAGACTATAGGGCCCTAATAAGAAAATAAATGCTTTGCGGTATGGTCCCTTTGAGATACTATAAAAGGTGGGAGATAACACCTATAGAACTAGTATACCCATATACATGTGCATTTACTCAGTTGTGAATGTAGAGAATCTGAAGCTATATTAGCCTTCCATGTTAGATGAGGAAGAGGAACATGTCCTATATTCTATAGAGGATTTGGCATTAGACGCTCAGGAAAAGTTGACAGAGGATATAATTGTGTAGAAGAGGTCAAGAACTACAAGACAAGGGCAACATGACCTTTGGCATATTGGGTTGAAAGGAGAACTTCCAAGCAAGGCTAAATGGAACCCTGTTATGCAACTAGCTCATGCAATAGAAGAAAATATAGATTGACAACTTAGAAATAAACCTCTTAGAGGGGGGAAACTCTTTTACATTACATAACTGAATAATTCTTGGATGATAAAAATGACAAAGCCTACCTTCTATATATAGGAGTTTAAGGAGTCACAATATAACAATATATGGACCACGTGGGCACAACAATAACAATATTGGGGATACACCTATGGGGCACAAAAATAACAATATGGGGACTACATGGGCAAAAAAATAAAAATAAGGGGCTACACTAACAATAAAAATAAGGGGATACACTAGTATTATATGGACCTAACATGCCCCTCTCCTTCAAAAAAGTGTTGTCCTTAATGCTTGACTAGTTTTGAATGCTTATGTATAAAATTATCATTCTCCCATGTGGAATATTAAGCAGGTACGTTCTTCCACTTGATGAGATACTCTAAAATTGATCGATTACATAGTTGTCGAGTTCTTGTTTTCGTGACTACTTCAGTTTCCAATATGATTTTTCCTTCCTTTTCAATTTATGGCAATATTTTTTGAACTAGGATTGTGTCATCTATAACCTTCTTTAAGCATGAAACAATATGGAAATTTGGGTGCACTCGGGAAGATGCAGGAAGCTCCAATTTGTATTCCATGGTACCAATCTTTTTCAACATCTTGTAAGCACCATAGTACTTTGTTGATAGTTTATTATCCTTCTTAGCTTGCTTGAGAGAAATTTTTTTGTATGGTTGTAGCCATAAACATACAGAGTCACCTACATCAAAAAATTTTGCGATTTTGATATGCCTATTGTTAGCCCCCCTATAAATTTTTGACAAAGCAAAGTAGGGGGCTAATTTGTTTTTTGAGCCTTCAAGGAATGCATCTCCCCTGAAGACACATCATCCTTGAAGTCTCTTGTGCCTTTGCCTTTGATAAAATTCCCTCTGCTGACTCCCTTTATAAGGTTTCATTAATTACATAAAATGTGCTCCAAAAGGCCCTCATTTGTCCCTTACACCCCTGTAGAATATATCATGTTAACCTTCGTTCTCCCTTGTTTCGTGCCCCTCTAATTCTTTAAATCCTCTCTGAAAACCCCTTTTGCGCCTAGCACACTCCCTTTATTTATGCCTAAATCCCCCTCATTCCCCTATCGTTTCCCTTGGCTGGCCTTAAAATGTATTAAAAACGAGCCAAAAAACCATATTTTCTGCATAGTCTGGGCCTAGCCCCCACACCTTCCCACCATGTAACCTCGGCGCCGGAACCATGCGCTAACCCTAGAGGCGCTAATCTCCAATGTATATCAACCGCATTTTTAACCATTGATCTGTTATATCGGATGGCGATCACCACCCCCGCAGAATCCACCGTTCAACCTTTTCACTGCCCGATTGCATCATCCACTGTTCATTTAAACCCCGATCCAACGGTCCGTGTCTTCCTCCGCTCGGTGGTCCCCGCCCGCGCACTATTCAGAAACAGCCCGATTTCCATTGCACCACCTTTCCAAGAGCTGGCGGTTTTCTCCAATTCGCAGTGATTCCATACATCGTCTGCCGTGTGTCCCCGCGTACGGCTCCGAAACCGCCCTCCATCACGCGTTATTGTTCATCCAAAGATGCGAAGCGATATCGCTATGCATCGTCCTATCTGTCATCGCCCATCCAACGGCCAACGCTCAGCAAAGTTGCACGAGTTTTAGCTTAGGTCAAATGGACCCATGGCCCACTATCCATCGCCTGGCGTGTTTTCCACTGTCAATCTCGGCTGAGATCGGACGGCTCTGATTCATCTGCATGTCCCCATATCGCCACGTCACCCTTTCCACGAGTTCCATCGTATTTTCCCCTCCATTATATCTTTTTGTTCCAAGGTCGATTTTTTGTAGGTTTTATTTAATTCCTGCTTCACTCCACCACAATCTCGCGCTACTCTGCCATCTCATCCATCTGCACAGTCATTATCATCCCCCTCCATTGCGTCTGCCACCTCCATGCTTTGTTTTTCTTAATCATTTTTATATTCTGCAGGTTTACAAAGAAGCGGGAACCACCATGGTTTATATGTGCTATCATGTTGGTGCGTTGCCCAGAGGGAGTTAAATTCAGAGCTGGTGTTACAGAAAATGTTCAGAAAGGTGGAAGCCACATAAAAAATTAGCAAAGGACATTTCAAACTCAGGAAACCTCTCCAGCGCCATTAAAATGTAGATTTCGCAGTCAGAGATATAAATGGAGCAGTAGAGAGCTTAAGGCACGCAAATGAAGATATATAAGCCTTAGGTTCAAATTTTTAGAGGCAAAGTACCAGATTGAGGACCCAGGGACCACGTAGAAGGTACAACACACAGAAATCAATGCATATCAGGGTTTCTACAGCAGCAGAATGTTTTTCCTCCATAAAGGACAAAGCGCCCATGCATTCTTTATTCTACACTGTGCTCCTGAAGAAATTTCCACCCTGACAACAGTCCTATGCTATCAACAGCATTTGATGCATAGCATGGCAGGCCCTAGCATCCTTTATTTTCCTTTTTTTTTATTCACTAGGAGAACGACACAGTACTGCAGTCAAAGAACACCAGAGATTAACGCACATAATTTATACAGATTAGGCTTTGGCCTCTTCCTCCTTTGGAGTTTTTAATGTTGCATTTAGTTCTTCACCTACTTCCTCTGCTCCTCTGGAGCTATAAATTCATGAAGAAACTCATTGTAAAGGTTGTTGATCAGTTATCAGAGAATTGCAAGTAGTTTCTTTTGAGACACAGTCTCTGTGTAAAGTTGTAAGATAGGCTGAGGAATATGATTTCAAACTAAGTATTCAGCTATTGGCAATGTTGTACTTGATTGGTATTGCTGTTTAATATGACAAGCACATTTATTTGGATCCTAATCTAAGCAGCGGTGATGTTTTCCTATCTCTTTCATTTCATTTCTACTAGCTTGCATCAAAATATTGGCATAGGATTTACCCTTGTTAGGTACCCTATGTTTCTTCTCTCCTTGCCATTAATGTTTTTCCTCTGAATGTGTTATCTAAGAATTGATTTCAGTTGGTTTAACCAGTGTAGTGGATGTTATTGCCTGCTCTCTGATGTATGAATTAAATGAATTCAGTGCTTTGATGTTTCTTGTTAAGGATTTAGTTGGAAGATTTGGGAACACTAGGGATTAGAGTTAGTCCTGTCCACTAGGATCCTTGTGTGACCAGCTGGTCTTTAACTTTGTACCCTAAATCTGTGTTGTCTCCTCCTCTCCTACCATTCCATATCACACATTCATCTTTCAGATCATATGTTTTAGATGACTAGCCCAATTGAAAGCTTGCACATTGGATAGTAAGCAAATCCTTTCCTGACTCCATTGCCCAATGGTCTTGAATTCTTTTTTGGAATACTTCACCTCTGCCTCATCCCTCTTTGCTCATCCTTGTCTTATACTGAACCCTTCTTTCTTGATAACCAGCAACCAAACAAACAAACCTTGTGCTTATAACTAGCCTAACATCATAACATTTGAGCCTCAAAGACATATATACTTTGACTATTATAGAGAGATCCCTCTCTAGACCTAGGAGGGCTAGATCCTAAGGTCTGAAAGTGGTTTGATGTTGTCTCATCTTTTGGTCTTACCAATCTGGCCAAAACATGGGAACCCCAACACCTATTGTTTTATTCTATTCTGCACCAAATTTAGGTTATCCTTTAAGATTTGGAGAACTTGTTGATGCCTGACATGATCTTCCACTACTTGAACGTTAGAATTTTCTCTTAGATATGATTTCGATGTTTGAAACTCTAGTGAGCATAATTGTGCAATTACGCCTCGTTGTTCTTTCTTTAGAATCTTTTTCATGCCATTAGAAATTATTATCTTTCATTGTTTCCCTGCAATACCCCTTAATGCAACTTCCTTTCCTTCCCAAAAAAAATTCAAGAAAAGTTATTGAAAATTAAAAGCTATCGTACCCAAATATTATAACCATTGAACTCTTAATACAACATAAACACCACCCATTGGAATGGAAAGCATTGATTCAATACATATTCCTCCATGGTTATCTTAATATTATGGCACTTTCCAGAGAAATTTATAGTTCCTACATTTGCAACCATCACTTGACACTCTAGTGTTGGATTATAGGAAGCAATTCAATTCCTTGGCTATCTTACAATGAATAAAATTATGGGTACTAACTGAATCAATCAACAGTACTACCTTTTTCTTCTTGATATGTTCTTCTATCTTGAGTGTTTAAGGAGTGGTAAATCCTTCAAATGCATTACAAGATATAGTCGGATTCATTTATTATTTCTCTATGGTGAGTTCTTGGTGTATATCCTCTTCTTTTGAAGTTTCTTGGTCCTTTTCTTCCTCCTCTTCACAATCTACTAATTTATTCTAAGCACACTTATGGCCTTTAGTGTATTTGTTATCACAACTGTAAAAAATACCTTTTACTCTTTTTTTTCTAGTTGTTGTGGTGTCAACCTTGTAGGCTGTGGAAGGCTAGGAGCAACAACACTTCCATACTTATAGTTCTGAATGGTAAGCTTCCTTATCACCATAATTTTTCTTTAAATTATCCTTGCCAGCGTGAATTCCTTCTCTAATGAATTAGATCCCCAAAGGAAAACCTCATGTTGGATGTTATCCTTCAAAGTCCCTATGAAGACATCAATTCTATGCTCCTTTGGAATATCATTTACCCTTATATTCAATTTTTGGAAGTCCTCAGTTTGCTCCATAATTGAACCCTTTTTTTTGAGATATATTGATTGGCTAAAGAAGGTGTTGCTCTTTGTATCCTCATAATGTGCTATCATTTCATCCATAAAAATTAACCAAGTGATAATTTTTTTATGAGAGAAAATTCATAGATACCATACAAGCCAATTGGGTTCTAAATATAAAGTTTCAATGCATACCTTTTGTGTGCTTTGCACATTATGGAGATCAAAATATTTCTTCATACATAGTATCCACATTACGGGATCATCTCCATCAAACTTCCTCATATCGATCTTGTGAATATGATGGGTCTTCAATCAAACGTTAGATTATATGAAATCATGATTAACATTTCTTTTGTTCTCATCATGAGTTTCCTATACTACCTTTTCTCCATTAGGAAGCTTTTCTTGTAGCAACTTTGTCAAACCTTCCTTCAAACCTTCCAGTTTTGCTTATATACCATTGATCTTAGCTTCCATGCCATCCATATTAGCTTCTATTACATTCTTCAAACCATCCATATTATCTTATATGTCTTCTTTTAAACCATCCATGTTTCCTTTTAGCTCATCTTTGGTTGCTCTTTGTGAGAGCGAAATTTGTTGCAGCTGGTCCCGTAATTTTGATATGTCATGTTGCAATTCTTCCTCTTCATGTGTCATAGTAGATATTTTTTAGGCTTAATGGGTGTGGAATTATTTTTGAGAGGAATTTTAGAACCCAATACTAATATCTATGCTCCAATATTCCTTTGGAATCACTTAAAAATAATTTTTCAAACAAATGTTATGTAATTTAAAAAACAATACACACATTTTTCTTTCTTTTGGGAGCTCGATATTGAAACTGTTGTATCTATGTGACTTCATATCTCCAAGATCTTAACTTAAGTAATGTAGTAGCACTCTGAGAATTCTTTCCCATACCATATGTTAGACCAAATTTTGATTCTTCAAGTTAAAGCTATGCATGATCTCCCACAATGACCTAATTATGGACTGGTTCAGTAAAGCGAAATTGTACAATGTGCTATGTGTCACTCTTTCGACCTTAGGAACTAAAATTAAGAAAAAAGAAGCTAAATTCCATGAAATTTTAGCAAATTTTTACAGAATTCAAATATGATTCCTAAAATGAAAGTTATAACGATTTTCCCTCAGTCACATGTTTGAGATGAAATTTTGGAGCCTGCAAAAAAACCTAAATTCCACAGTTCATATCTCCAAAAATATAGGGAACCAAGATATAAAATTTGTACACGAGGTTCACCAGTATTTTGAGTCCATGTGGCTTGACTTTCATATTTTGAACCTTCTTAGAAAAAAAATTTATAGAGAAAATTACAAGATGAATTATTTGAAGAAGTGAAACCCTAGAATCCAAATCTCTAATACCAAATGTTATGCAACTAGCTCACAAAATAGAAGAAAATATATATCAATGAATTATAAATCAGCCTCTTCTAGGGGAAAACCTACTTTACATTACATAAATTAGCAATTCTTGGATGATACAAATGAAAAATCCTACCTTCTATATATAGGAGTCTAAGGGGTCACAATATAACAATATGGGGACCAAATGGACACAACTATAAAAAATAATGGGGATACACCTATGGGGCACAATAATAACAATATGTGGACTACATGGGCACACAAATAACAATAATGGGGCTACACTAATAATAAAAATAAGGGGCTACACTAGTATTATAGGGACCTAACAAACACCTGAATGGACTTTGATATCAAAATGTACCAAGGTGATATTCATGCTTTGAAGCTAAACATCCAAAAACATAACCCTAGGAAATGAAACGCCAAAACTATGGGCCGTATTGGGGTAAATTTGTACATCAACTTCCCGGGTTCGTAACTTTGACATATGATCCTTGTTTGACGCGCACAGTACCACGTTATAAATATTTAACCGAGGAATACAACTTTTGACTGCAAACTTTATTCAAAGATCAACCTTTGCCATATTTCCAAAAAAATATCATTTAGGGCCTCAAAATGGCTCTGGAAGTTCAGGACCCAAAAAACTACCCAAAATAGTAAATTGAACAACAATTAAGGAAACTAAAAAAATAAAAGAAAGAATGGTGGGGGTCTAAATGGAATAGATGGGTGGCCACCAATGTTCACCTCAATCATTCCTCCCCACATCCTCCCCCCTTAGGATGAAATGGTCCTCATTGCATTGAGTGCCTCCATGAGATGAGGAAACTTCTATTAAACTTGGTCCTTGGTGAGCCACTTTCCTTGGTGCATGATTTGGCCATTTTTGACAACCTGATAAAGTTGAATCTTTTGTTTGTGAGTGTTCTTGACCTTCCTGTCCATGGTCTGATTAGTTGTGGCTTGTTCCATGCAGTTTTGTTTTAGCTTTATTGGTGTGAGTTTTTTTGCAATGTCTGATGTGTCCAGCACTGGCGGAAAGTATGGTCAAAGGCAATCCACATTGAACATTGGGTGTAGGCCAAGGAATGGTGGAATGCTGACCTCGAAGGAATTTTCCCCTACGGCCTTGATGATGGTGTACGACCCATATCGAAGTGGGAAAATATTGTCATGGGGCCCAACGAGGCACTCCTTCTACAAATGTAGCCAAAATTTGTCACCCACCTGGAACTTGTTTGGCACCTGATTTTGATCATGTTACTTCTTGTACTTAGAATTGGCTCTGTCTAATATTTCATGGACTTGTCGGCAGATGTGATAAACACACTCAATGAAATTGATAGCCCTGTCAGCTTCAAAATGGACATGAGTAGAATATTACTAAGTATCCCAGCTACAAATGGTATGGCTACATCAATGGGACATAGTAGCTAGAATGCCAACCCCACCTAAAAGGGGTTGTGTCCAGTTGAGCTATGGAGAGCTCTGTTGTAATTGTGTTGGACATAGGTGAGGCTTTCATCCCATGTGTGTGCATGCTTCAAGTTGTACATGCACAAAATGTGTACGATTATCTTGTTGACGACCTCTAATTGGCCATCAGTTTGGGGGTGGAAATTCATGGAATTAGTGAGCTTGGTATCCAGCATCGACCAAATACTTGACGAAAATGTACTTAGGAATATATTTTCTCAATCTTATATAATGGACTGAGGGAACCCAAAATGCACCCACACTTGTTCAAATAATATCTTAGTAGTGGATTATATTCTGATACTCTTCTTGCAGGCCGCCAGAATGGCCATCTTAGAGAATTTGTTAACGACCACAAAAATATTTGTAGAAAAGTTCAATAAAATCTATATGCAAGTACAAGAGACATAATTTGGAAAATTCATAGGGAAAATACAAGCCCAAACATGATTTTCACATAATAGAGAAGCCATTAAAGGTGGGAGATAGAGTATGGTTACAGTTGAACAAGGAGAGACTACAAGGCCCTGATAAGAAAATCAAGGCTCTGCGGTATGGTCCCTTTGAGATACTGGAAAAGGTGGGAGATAACACATATAGACTCAGTATACCCATATACATGTGCATTTACTCAGTTTTGAATGTAGATAATCTGAAACTCTATTAGCCTTCCATATTAAATGAGGAATAGGAACATGCCCTATCTTCTATAGAGGATTTAGCATTAGATACTCAGGAGAATTTGACATATGATATAATTTTTTAGAAGAGGTCAAGAACTATAAGGCAGGGGCAACATGACCTTTGGCATATTGGGTTGAAAGGAGAACTTCCAAGCAAGGCTAAATGGAACATTGTTATGCAACTAGCCCACAAAATAGAAAAAAAAACACAAATCAATGACTTAGAAATCAACCTCTTCGAGGGGGGAAACTCCTTTACATTACATAAATGAACAATTATTGGATGATACAAATGAAAAAAACTACCTTCTATATATAGGAGTTTAAGGGGTCACAAAATAAGAATATGGGGACCACATCGACACAACAATAACAATAATGGGACTACACCTATGGGGCACAATAATAATAATATGGGGATTACATGGGCACAACAATAATAATAAGGGGGCTGCACTAAAAATAAAAATAAGGGGTTGCATTAGTATTATAGGGACCTAACATGCCCCTCTCCTTCAAAAAAGTGTTGTCCTCAATGCTTGACTAGTTTTGGATACTTCTGTATAAAATTCTCATCCTCCCATGTGGAATCTTCAGTGAGTAAGTTCTTCGGCTTGATTAGATACTGTGAAATTAATCGATTTCGTAGTTGTTGAGTTCTTATTTTCATGACTACTTCAAGTTCCAATATGATTTTTCCTCCCTTTCTAAGATCTACCAATATTGTTTGAAAAGGGATTTTGTTGCCTATAACCTTCTTTAAGCATGAAACATGGAAATTTGGGTGCATTCGAGAAGATGTAGGAAGCTCCAATTTGTATTCCATAGGACCAATCTTATGCAACACCTTGTAAGGACCATCGTACTTTGTCGATAGTTTATTATCCTTCCTAGCTTGCTTGAGAGACATTTTTTTGTATGGTTGTAACCATAAAAATACCAAGTCGCCTACATCAAAAATTCTTTCATTGTGATGTAGATATGCCTGGTTTTTCATTCAGTTCTGAAAAAAATTTAGGTTATCCTTTGAGAGTTGGAGAACTTTTTTTTTATTCTCGATGTGATCTTCCACTACTTGAACCTTATAATTTTCTCTTAAAGATGATTTTGATGTTTGAAACTCTAGTGAGCATAGTTGTGCAATTACCCCTTGTTCTTCTTTCTTTAGAATATTTTTTATGCCATTAGAGCCTATTATTTTTCTTGTTTTCCTTGCAATACCCCTTAATGCAACTTCCTTTCCTTCCCAAAAATAATTCAAGAAAAGTTCTTGAAAATTAAAATCTATCGTACCCAAAGATTGTAACCATTGAACTCCTAATACAAAATCAACACCACCCATTGGAATGGAAATCATTGGGCTATTCAATAAATATTCCCCCATGGTTATCTTGATATTATGGCATTTTCGAAAGCAATTTATAGTTCCTCCATTTGCAACCATAACTAGACACTCTAGTGTTGGATATAGGAAGAAATTTAATTCCTTGGCTATCTTACAATGAATAAAATTATGGGTACTACATGAATCAATCAACACTATTACCTTTTTCTTCTTGATATGTTCTTCTATATTGAGTGTTTGAGGAGTGGTAATTTTTTCCAATTCATTACAATATATGGTCGAATTCATTTATTATTTATGTATGGTCAGTTAATGGTGTATATCTTCTTCTTTTGAATTTTCTTGTTCCTTTTCTTCCTCCTATTCATAATCTACTAATTTCTTCTAAGCACACTTTTGACCGTTAGTGTATTTTCTATCACAACTATAACAAATCCCTTTTACTATTTTTTTTTCCAATTGTTGTGGTGTCAACCTTGTAGGTTGTTAAAGGCTAGGAGCAACAACACTTCCATCTTTATAGTTGTGAGTGGTAGGCTTCCTTCTCGCCATCATTTTGCATTCAATTTTCCTTGCCAACGTGAATTCCTTCTCCAATGAATCAAGTTCCCAAAGGCAAACCTCATGCTGGATGTTATCCTTTAAAGTCCCTACGAATACATTATCCAATGCTCCTCTCGAATATCATTTACCCATATATTCAATTTTTGGAAGTCCTCAATGTGCTCCATCATTGGACCCTTTTTTATATTTATCAATTGGCTAAAGAAGGTGTCATTTTTTCTATCCTCATAATGTGCTATCATTTCCTCCATAAAAATTAACCAAGTGATAATTTTTTTACGAGAGCAAGGTCATCGATACCATACAAGCCATTTGGGTTCTAACTATAAAGTTGCAATGTGTACATTTTGTGTGTTTTTCACATTATGGAGATCAAAATATTGCTTCATCTGTAGTATCCATGTTACAGGATCCTTGCCATCAAACTTCCTCATATCGATCTTTGGAATATGTTGGGTGCCATTTTTGTACTCATTTCCTACATCTGTTTCCCTCATCTTTTACCTTGTGACCTCAAACCTTGGGACTACCTTTGCCTTTTCCCCTTATCCTTTATCATAAATAGTGTTGTTTTTCCATATTTCGTTATCTTTCCATTTCATGAATTATTATGATGTATTGTTTCCTTTTTGTGGCTAACTGGGATGAATGTTGGAGGAAGTTCTCTAGTCTTTTGTTTCTCTTCCAGATGTTATTTTTTAGCACAAGGGACCTAGAACATTAGGAATACAAAACTAGTTAGAAGTATGTTGTCACAATGAGCTATTACACTACAATGTTGTTACACCATGGCATTGTTATAGACCCGCTATTTACAAACTGTTGTTACAATCGTGTTGCTGATTGGGTATTGTCAACTTCTGGATGCTGACTCCTAAATTTTTGTCACATTACATCTGTCGCTTTCAACGACAACTATAGGAGTCATTACATAATGTATTTTAGAATGAAAACTTTTAGGCAATTTTGATTTTAATCAATATCTTCCCAGTCATAATTTTTATTAAGGGAACTGGTTGTAACTATATGTATATTTTTTTTATCAGCATAAGAATCGCAAGATTCTCATGACTGATCCATTCCTCGTTTTTATGAACATGTAACTATTATATAACTCTCGACCCTTGAGGTCAGGGAGTTAGGAGAGAACAATATTTCCTTTTGGCTTTGTAATTTTAGTCATCATAATACAAAGATATCATGTTGTTGTTGTTACATGTGTTGTCTGGTTTAATTCCTATATAGTTTTCATCTCTTCCTGCGCCTTGCTAGGGAGGAAGGGACCTCCTCTTTAGTAGGGACTGCAGTGGTAAAGTAGTTGTAGTATATTTCTTATTTGCATTGGTGGAGTGTTTTTGGTTTTGTTCTAGCTGTAAGTGGATCTGCTTCAATTTAAATATTTCTTATGTTGTTTCACATAATTGATTAGAGATGCTAGCTTGTGTACTTGTTGTGTGGTGCACTAGGTACTAGTATTAGTTGAGGCATGATTACATTCATGTAGATCATTTTTATTCCTGCATGAGTGTTCAGTTTCAAAAATTGATTCAGCAATGATTCTTCTTTATTTTGATTCTGCTTCTAGTTTGATGTATTGTGACAGAAAATGCAACTATCACTGAAATAAAATACATCCCTGGATTGATAATTTATGTGTATCGTCTTAGTCATTTAACAGTGATTAATACATTCCAACATTTTGGTGTCGTTTCTTGGGATGGAAATGACGATCCAATCAATGAGAATTGTTTTTTTGATTGTAGGGTGTTCCTAGTCAACAGTTGTTGGGCGGTAAGATGAGAAGTAAGAACCTGTGCATTTCTCTAACATACTTGAGTGGGCTCACCATTGCTATACTGGGGCACTTAGAAGTGTGAGTTTTGGGTGTTTTTCTTTAGTGTTTCTTCAACTATATAGTTGTTGGGCAGTAAGACGAGAGGTAAGAACCTATGCATCACTCTAACAACTTGGGCGGGCTCACCAATGTAGAAATTGGGTACTTGTACAAAGAATTGATACACCTAGGGTCCATGTGTGCTAGTAGGACAATAGAGAAAACCAAAACACCCCCCACTCTAACTAACTATAGGAAAGATGAGTCATAAAAAGGAAAAGAAGAGTGCAGACTTGGGAAGAAAGACATTTTTTTTGGATATGATCTCTAAAATAGAAAAGGAATAGTCTACTTCATATAGATATAATAGAAAGACAGTACAATAGAAATTTGTCACTATATCAAAGCCTGAGGCATCAATATCTTTCGTGTCTGGACCTCATCACCCTTCAAAAATATATCCACTCCTAAAATTAAGACACCAGATCTGAAACAACAGTGGAAGGCCATTGATCAAAATCCAAAAATTGAAGGACAAGGGGAGAGTAGTGAGGGGTATCAAGGGCCCAAGGAAAAACATTTATTTGATCATCATCATTTGGATGCGGGTAGTGTGGTGAAACAACTAGTCCTGGAAAATCCTGATCATTTATTTATTTGTCAATCCCTTCATATTCTGAGGTCAGTTCATCCCATCAAGAAGCATCAGCCATGGGGGACAAAAATACTAAAAAAAATGGTACTGTTACTTGGGAATTCTTGATATTGGAGCCACGAGATGAAGCTCCTATGAAGAACATTCCTTTATCATCTCTTCCATCCTTCCAAGGGATGGTTGTTGAAGATCCTGATACATTTATGTTCGATTTTGATGTGTTTTGTAGGAGTTATGAATACACTTCAGCTGCATAGGAGTTAAAATTGTTTCCTGCTACTCTGAAAAGAGCAGCATTAAGATGGTTCTTGAGGCTGGGTGTTGGCACGATCCAAACCTGGAATGATATGAAGGAGGCATTCCTCCTTAAGTATCAGGACTACTGACGAACCAAGGATTTGAAGGAAGAATTCCTCAGAATTACATAGAAGGAAGAGCAGAGCTTGGATGACTACATGGAACGATTCCATTATAATTTACAAAGGTCTAAGTTTGGTGACTTAGCCCTGAAAATCCTAAAAAAAATATTCCTAATGGGTATAAGAGATGATTGTCTGAAGCATTTGAATCTGTTGGGAAAAGGAGACATATCGTAGGAATCACTTGAAGAAATAATGAAGCTCTGCCTGCGAAGTTCAAGAGGATCGGTCAAGGGAAGAAGTTCAATTCAGGACCCTTTAGTTCTGATACAGAAGCCCACAATTGGAGGAGTGACTAGAGTAGAGATCGGGAATCTATTTGAGGATTTTAAAACCAACCTCCTTAGTACTCTATTTTCCCAAATCACCACAGTAGAAGTCAAGAAAGTACAAGCAAAAGCTAAAGCAGCTTTGGAAATATTGTGTCCTTGATGCAAAAGGAAACACTTAGAAAGGGAATGCAGACTGAATAGTGCCATATTGTGCAACATTTGTGAGTTGGTGCATTCCACCGGTTAATGCCCAGAACTATCGAGATTGAAAGCAATGCTTAAGGAATCAAGTGAGAATGTCTAATCTTCCTACTTCATCGGATCAAGGAGACCATGGAAGTCACAACCTATAGGTATGCCTCTAGATTTTTCCTCTTTTAATCCTTGGAATAATGTTTATAATGGTCAGCAATTTCCACTGACATACCCTAATCCTTCCTCAACACAATTTCCTTCGCCCTGGAATAAGTGGCCTTCCTCTCCACCAATGTAATATCCTCCATCACAATCATATCCTTGGAGTTAGAATTTGAGAGGTAATGGCCAAGGTCTAGTGGCCCATAATCTACCAATGCAGCAACAATTACAACTTCCTCCTCTTCAAACTCTTGCGCCTCTTGTCTGACCCTAATTACCTATGTAACCTAACCCTAATATGAATAATAGGGAAGCTTAGAGCATTGACACCCAGACTACTTTCCAGACTTATGTTATCACTCCTATTGGGTTTAAGGAGATGCATCTTTGATTGAGAAAAGTAATCAGACCTGGTCATACTCTCATCATTACCGAGGAATAATGTGAGTCACCCAGAAAGGATATAGCCGATTCTGAAATAGTTGTTACACCTATAACAGTCAATATGACACCTGTTGTTACACCTGTAGCAGCCAACTCAGGAAATCTTGTTGTTTTTACATCAACCAACTCAAATAGGGCTAGTGCACTTATGACAGCTCACTCAGTTGTTAGAGCTTAGATCCTCCATACCCCCAACGATTAATTGAAACATGGCCAGCCTCACAAATTGAATCTGAGTTTCTCAAGGAATTACAGAATTTGTATGTGTGGATTCCACTGTTACAAGATTTTAAGGAAGTACACATCTATGCCAAAATAGTAAGATATCTTTGTGTCAAAAATCTTGGAAGGAAGCCGAAAGACACTACTACTATCCATGTTATGGGAAAGATGTCTGAAATAATGATTGATTAGCCTTTTTTGACTAAATATAATGACCTACAGTATCCTATAGTGACTGTACATATTAATTACTAGCCCACAACCAACACTCTGATTAATTTAGGGGCAACCATTAATGTAATGACCAAGGACCCTGTAATATTCCCAAATGGGAAAAGCAGGAATATAGTACAAAATGTTGGAATAATATTTATGATCATCATTTAAAAGAAAGAGGCCAATATGGAGACCTTTCAAATTTTATTAAAGCAATAAAATGTACATAATAAATGGGCCATAAGATGGATAACAAGAAACACAAGCCTCCAATGGACAAAATACCTCAAGATGAGGTGCTGCAACTATATATAAAAGCTGGAAGACCCTTACAACATTATTTTATTAGCTCTACTACAGCAATGATTATACATCAGACCTAGGGTTTATATGTGCCTCAAAATATAGATCTATATCATATATGAGCACTATACAAGCTCATTTGAAGAACCCCTTAAGGGTTTTCAGCAAAACACCAAGTACAAGTTGTAGATCTGATATTTAAGACTACAAATCTACTAAAAAATACAGATCTGGAAAGTGTGGCTGATATGATATGATCAATAAAATAGCCTCCTCCAAAATATCCTCAAAGTGAAATGTGGATCCCCTTCACTAGAAAATCAGCTCTCCAAATGGTGTGCCAAACCACCCTGCAACTCCTATAGAAATGGTGTAGATCTAGAAGTAAACTGTGTTGTAGGGATGAATAACCAGTTGGCTTGATGCCAAGATCTGAAAATAATCTCAATGACCTTCAATATTGTCCTCCCAATGGAAAGGAATCCTCCTCCACTAAAAATAAGAAATGAGATGGCCTAGATCTAGAGATATAATCACCACTTGCTGTAACCTGCAAAAACAACCAAACCCTCAATAGTATCTGCGTTGTAGTTGAAAGAAGAAGCTTGGCCTTAAGCTAGATAGTGGAAAATGTAGTACAAGACTCCTCCAAGATTTCTTCAATGGAAGAGGTGGGATTCCCGATCAGGAACACCCTATCACACTAACAACACTCTATCTCAGCTAAACAACACTCTATATCATCTAAACAACAAGAGAAATATATATGTCTAAACAGACCATATATTCAGAAATATAATATACATCAACATGATGAATATGGTTGTCATCCTCTTCCTTAAATAGAATATGATCTTGCAAACCCTAATCCCCATCCAAAAATATCACTACATTCACACAAAGCATCTCCATCTAAAACTATGTTGTCCCTCATTGATGACCACTCCTCCATGACAACGTTGTTGATTTGGTCAAGGTTGACCTAGTCAAAGTAATACAGCCCTTTTCACACCAAGGGTGCTTTCATTAAGCTGCCAAGATTTGTCTCTTTCATATTTTGCATTGATTTATTCATTATTAAGGAGAATTATGGACCTCCTTTTCCCTTTTATTCTTTAAACAAAGCAATAAAACAAATTGAATATTCCAACTAGGTCATGGATAATTGGGAATATTACAGTCCTCCCTTCCCAAATGTTGCTTGTCCTCAAGCAACTGACAAGGTGAGTGCTGCAACTCCTCTCCTCCTCCATTGGTGACACCAACATGTGATAAGCTTCCCTCATAAGCTAAGTGAATTGCTCCTCCAAAGTTCTCATGAGATGCAAATAATCCATCCCATAAGGAGACAGTAGTTCAAATGAAACAAACATGTGTTTCCCAATGTTCTCCTTGAAACATGTAGCATAATGAACATGGATAATATCTCTTCCATAGGGCACATACATTCCTCCCATCCTCCCTCCAAACATTCCCATAAAAAGTATAAGTACATCATCAATGTATGGGATCAAAACTAAGTACATACTAACAGAAATTTGTATAAATGGAGGTGGGTCATAGTCCCACATATGGAACCAGAGTAGTAAATCTCCTGACTGCATCTGATCATGATGTGGTAAGTGGTTTCCCACCACTTACTTGTTTTTCAAATCATCTCACCATGGCTGAAAGTGTGAGATATGTTTGGTGCCTTAGGAATGCACCCACAATGATACAATATCTCCCTTTGTCCTTCAAGGGAGTGGCCATATTCATAAATTTTTGTGGCCCAAAGTTGGCCATGAATTTTATAAGGAATAATGCTCCCCCTTGGAGCTATGGACTGCATATACAAGGTAAAATAATTCATGTGTTCATCAAATAAAACATTATATACACAAGAATATTCTTCACCAAGGTTTCTCCTTATACAAGTGGAGTGGTGCATAGATACATCTCCTCTCATTCCAAAAGAGGAAAGAGGTGGCTGAATTAACTCCTTCATAGAGTTATGTTGTTGTCCCAAATCCACATGGTTCATGCATATTTGAAAATTCTGATATAGTTCCTCCTCAAAGCCCTTCCAAGTGTAGCTTCCCATGATTGTAGGCCTTCAAGGAATAAGTGTGGCTGAAAAAAAACTCTTCATAGGCCCTTTGTAGAAAATTCTCCTTGAGCTTGGAGGCTCTAGATAAGAATATCCTACCATGATAGTATATGAATCCTTCTTGGACTGAATATCCCTCTTCATGTAGCTATTCATCAAGTATCATGCAAGTGAAAAGATCCTTGGAATAATCCACCAACAACTGGGATTTCCAATATGGATCAATATTCCATAGTGACAGCACTGATGATCTATCATAAACAATGTCTGTCATATGGTTGTTCTCCTCCTTGACATCTCTCATCCCAAAGTTATATGTTGGAAGGTCATTCCTTCCATGCTTCTCCTCCCACAGCATAGAATCTGAAATGAGAGTGGGTAATGATGATGTTGGGATAATGGCTCCCTCCTCCTTGAGTTTACCCAAGACTCTCAGCATTGTATCATGGTCTTCTAATGCTCCCATCCCTATTGGATCTATGTTTGGAGCATCATGTTTTAAGACATCTCTCACCAAATTTGAATCAAGTGGCCTCCCAGGTGGTTTGCCACTAAATAATAGTGTCCCATGTAGCAATCTCATAAGCATAATAGATGGGATTGTTAGGTCCTTGCTTCCACTGCGCAAATACATCTCTGGTTTCTATGTGGAAGTGGTATGTGAGGGATATGTGTGCATGCCTTTAATCATTTGATCTTTTCCACTCTTTCTATCCATACATTCCATCTGCAAAGTCTCCCGATCAGTGGTGACTTTCCCCAAAGTAATCAACCATTGCACACCCAATATGACATTGGTGTCAGGTATGTCAACCACAAAGAAGTGATCAGTCAATGTATATGTTCTCATGGTGACTGATAAGGATGGGACATAATGCATGCATTGCATATTTCTATCTCCTGGGACTAAAACAGAGAATCCCTCAAAAGCATCAGTGGGCATTTCCCTCCTTTGCACTAGTTGGGCATCAATAAAATTTTGGGTAGCCCCATTATCAACCAAAACATAAACCCTCTGATTCAAGATGGAACCTTGAACTCTTAAGGTAAAGTAATTAGGTACTCCTCTTAATGATGAAAGAGCCCCTCCAATAGGATAGAATGCTCCATTCCCATCTCCTGCAGTGTCAACGCTGTGACCTCTTCTTGGTTCATCTTCTTCTTCCTCTTCATCATTTGAGAAGACCTCTATGTAATGTGATTTTATAGCTGCACATATATGTCTAGGTGCCCATGACTATTGGAAAGTGAAGCAAAGCTTCCTCCTCCTCAAGTCTTTCCAGACATCATCATTAAGAGGTTTTTTATATGAGCTCTCCTTTGAAGGAGGAGCCTTTTCATATTTTCACTTTGATGGAAAAGAGGGCTTATGCTGAAATGTTGCCTTTGATTTTGGCAAGGCATCTTGAAGTTCTCTAGCCCTTTCAATGGCATCTTGTAGGGTAGTGGGCTTGGTATACTTAAGAAACCCATGAACAGGTTCATCTAATCCATTAATGAACATGTACACCCTTCTTGCTGCAGATAAATCAGGAACCATGACTGAAAGTCTTCAAAATTTAGAGATGTAAGTTTTTGCATTACCTGATTGTTTTAGTTTTGCAAACCCCATGAATGGTGCTTCAGGATCTCTGCTATCAAATCTTTCCACCAATCTTCTAGTGAACTCTGAATAAGCAGTTACATTGGCATGACCTAATGTATATAAGCCATGGAACCACCAGTCATGTGCTTCACCTTCAAGGTGCAACGCTGCAATCTTAATGGCCTCCATTTCTGGAAATTTGTTCAACTGAAAGTAGATGTCAATTTTTTCTACCGAAGATTTTGAAATACACTTGGATGACCCATCAAAATTGGGTAAAAATAATCTGCCCATAGTATGGTGTCGATCATGATTCTGAATGAATCCACCACTCATATGATGATGCCTTGTCTTCTACTTTCCTTTATTTGAAAAAAATATTGAAAACTCAAGTGATCCTTGAATCTCTGATTTTGAGATTCATACTCCATAAAATAGTATTCAAGGGATTCTTGCTCTTGAAACCCTTAATTTCCCACAGCCAAAAATGTAGGCATATTAGAGCATTGGGAAACTTGTGGTTGATGCACTGGTTGATCATTCCAGTGGTGAGACATGCCAGAGCCTTCACCATAATAAAATACTTTAGGGGATTCCTTGAATCTATCTATTCTCATCTCCTTGATCTCTCTATCAATGTCTTGCATGGCTCTAAGAAGGATCTTAGGGAACTCCTCTTCATCTTTACCTCCAGATAAATGGGTTTTACCCTTGTCTTATTTTTCATTTCTATAATCAATTTTTTGGTGGATTCTTCTTTGATACCTCTTCTCTCTATCAGTAAGAGTCTCTTCTTCTTTAGATGACATATTGGCTTTTAGAATGCACAGTTTGTGCCAAGATTATGCTCTGATACCACAATAATATTCCCAAATGGGAAAAGCAGGAATATAATGCAAAATGTTGGAACAATATTGTAGATCATAATTTAAAAGCAAAAGGCCAATATGGAGACCTTTCATATGTTATTACAGCAACAAAATGTACATAATAAATGGGCCATAAGATGCATAACAAGAAATACAAGCCTCCAATGGACAAAATCCTTCAAGATGAGGTGTTGGAACTATATATAAAAGCTGGAAGACCCTTACAGTGTTATTTTATTATCTCCACTACAGAAAATGATTATACATCAGACCTAGGGCTGATATGTGCCTCAAAAAATAGATCTATATCAGATCTGGGCACTATACAAGCTCCTTTAAAGAACCCCTTAAGGGTTTTAAAAAAAAACACCAAGTACAAGTTGTAGATCTGAGATTTAAGACTGCAGATATACTGAAAAATACAGATATGGAAAGTGTGTCTGATCTGATATGATCAATAAAATAACCTCCTCCAAAATATCCTCGAAGTGAAAGGTAGATCCCCTTCACTAGAAAATCAGCTCTCCAAATGGTGTGTCAAACCACCCTGCAACTCCTCCTACATAAATAACGCAGATCTAGAAGTAAACTGCACTATAGGGATGAATAACTAGTTGGCCTGATGCCAAGATATGAAAATAAGCTCAATGGCCTTCAATATTGTCCTCCCAATGGAAAGGAAGCCTCCTCCACTGAAAATAAGCAATGAGATGACCTATATCTAGAGATCTTATCACCACTTGCTGCAACCTGCAAACACAACCAAACCCTCAACAAGATCTGCATTGTAATTGAAAGAAGAAGCTTGGACTTAAGCCAGATAGTGGACAATGTAGTACAAGACTCCTCCAAGAGCTCCTCAATGGAAGAGGTTGGATTCTCGATCACGAACACCCTGTGCTAAGCAACACTCAATCTTAGCTAAACAACAAGAGAAAGATATATGTCTAAAAATACCATATATTCAAAAATATAATATACATCAACATGATGAATATGGCTGCCATCCTCTTCCTTACATAGAATATGAGCTTGCAAACCCTAAGCCCCATCCAAAAATATCACTACATTCACACAAAGCATCTCCATCTAAAACTGTGTTGTCCCTCATTGATGACCACTCCTCCATGACAACGTTATTGATTTGGTCAAGGTTGACCCAGTTAAAGTGATCCAACCCCTTTCACACTGAGGGTGCTTTAATTAAGCTTCCAAGATTTGTCTATTTCATATCTTGCATTAATTTATTCATTATTAAGGAGAATTATGGACCTCCTTTGCCCTTTTATTCTTTAAACAAAGAAATAAAACAAAATTGAATATAACTAGCTCATGGCTAATTGGGAATATTACAGACCTTTCTATCTCTCTAGGAATTCATGGACTTATACCTACACCTACAGTGCTTGAATTAGTAGAGAGGTCCTGTGTTAAGCCTAAAGGAATGATAGAAGATGTGGTGATCATTGTAGATTCTTGGAAACATCCAGCTTATTTTCTCATTTTACAATCTAAATCCAACCTGGGGGGTCATCCTTTAATCTTGGGGAGACCGTGGCTAGCCACTACTGATGCATATATCGGATGTAGATCTGAAATAGAGGATGAAATTATTAATGTATTTATTATCAATTCACTCTCTGTTGCCTCTATCAGAGATCCATGGGAAGACGATGAGGTAGATAATGTAAATATTGAACATTTGAGGACCACTCCGCATACCAACACCAGTCCTATTGAAATTGAGCCAAGAAAATATTTAAACATTAATCCTAACTTGACTATTGAACAGAACAGATTATTGATACAGTTGTTATAGAAATATAAAAAGGCATTTGCATGGTTCTATACTGATATTAAAGGAATCCATCCTGTCCTATGAACTCACCACATTTACCTTAAAGAGGGTTGCAAACATGTTAGAAAACTGCATGTTGAGCAAGAAAATCCCCTCTGCGGATAGAGGTGATCCCTCTAGCCCTAGAGTGGGTCTAGCAACAAGGGAATATGCTGGACTTTTGGATTCCTAGCTTATAAATGAAAGACGAACTGAGATAGATACCCTACCTCATTCCAACGCTTTTTTCGTGACTTGTAGCAGCGATCCTCCGATATTTTTCTTCACGCGTCATGGTTCATCAGTGATGATGTCTGTGTACCTACACAAAGATCAAGTGAACAATGACAACATACGAGAATATACTTTCACTTAGAGCTATTCGATTGGTCAAGGAGAATCAAACATTTTTCATATAATTAAACACAAAATTGGAACAAAAACTAGTCATGTATTATTTATAGAGAAAATAAGTTTATAAACTTAATGCCTTGACGTTGAAAGTCTTCTTCGACAGGTTCAATCGAGTGTGTCTCAAGCATTTGTTCAGGATCGGATTCGATGAGGCAATAGGTTTAAACTCTCTATCAACAATGGATTCCTCTCTGCCTTATTCTACACACCACCTATAGTAATGATTGTTTCATCTAGCTGAATCAATGTGAGAAGAAAGAATTTATAGGAGAGGAGGAGGTGTTTTGGGATCCCTCATAAGGTGGAAGAGAGGCCTATTCCTTTGGGGGGTTACATAATTGTAGTAAACAACAAGCCAAAGGGAGGATCTCGACATTATTCAGTCGAAAAAACATGATGACTCTGCTCACGAATTTCTTAAGCATGGAAACTTTGTTTCTATTTTAAAAAACTTTCCAAAAATAGCTCGGCATGAGTGCCCTTCTAAGTGTAATGTTCCCAAAATTAGCAAGAAGCTAATTGGAACATTGATTTTGCTTATATCATCTAGGAAGTGAATAAAATGGGTGAGGAGACCCGTGAGTAGGAAAAAAATCCCTCATAGTGTGAAAGGGATCAATAGATTAGCTTTATTTTGCACCTTCCAGTGTTAAAAAGGGCAAATGCATGAGGACAAGGTCAAGTTTGACCAAGTCAACAGCGCTTCCAAAGAGGGTGTGGGTTGCTTGGGAAGATAGCGTAGTTTTAATGGGAGGGAGATCACTTGGTGGAGGAAACCCTAATGTGTGGGGTCCAAGGCAAGAAGGTTTTCATTTGCATAAAAGGATGAAGAGGCAGCCATAGAGGATTATGTTTGAGTATTTGATTTTGGTCTAGGTAGACTCTTTGCATTCTCTGGCTGTTTAGCAGATTTGCAGTGCTGTTTAGCACAAGGAATTCCTATTTATGATTCCTTCACCTTCTTGAGAAGCCTCTTGAAGGATTGCACTTAATTTCTCCACATCTAGGCTCAGGGCCAAGACACCTTCTTCAGCTACAACGTTATTTCTGCTGAAGTATAACGTTGTGTTGCAAGGTGTTGCAGTGGAGGGTTCCACGACACCATTTCCTTGGCTCATCTTTTAGAGGAGGGAGCTTATATTCCTTTGGGAGGTTAGTGAGGAGGATTTTAGAGCTAATTTGAATATCTTGGCATCAGGCCAAGCATCTCCCATCTACTACAGCGCAGTCCCTCTCCTTGACTGCGTTATTTCAGTGTGTATCTGCAGTGGGGGTTTGCACCAC
Organism: Pinus albicaulis; assembly: GCA_034641835.2. Taxonomy (NCBI): domain Eukaryota; kingdom Viridiplantae; phylum Streptophyta; class Pinopsida; order Pinales; family Pinaceae; genus Pinus; species Pinus albicaulis. The sequence continues at coordinate 874,335,414 of CM076575.1, read as the reverse complement.
TATTTTGGAGGGTGAGATATTTAGTGTTAGGATTAGCCTATCACTTGAGAGATCTATTGGAGGAGGCATATTTCATATTTTGCATCAAATTATGCCATCTCCATCTATTTTTTGAGTTTCAGCTGCTATTCAATCTTTGGGACTGCAACTCCGACATTTTTCCAAATTGTAGATTTCTGCCAATCCTTCTAAGGATTGTTGTACTATTGTTTCCAGGGGTTGAGAGCTTGCTCCCCCTCATTTATTGAGCCTTATATTGTTATATATTTGTATTATGATTTAGCATGTTGCAGTGTCTCCAATAAACTGTGTCATTTTAGCCTTATGACATTTTTGTGTAGCAGTGTTTCTCTATTCTCATGTACATGTCTCATTGAGGCTTTCATTGCCCAGATTGAGTGACTGATTCCTCAAGGATTTGTATACCTTTGATGATGTATTATACATTTTTTGGCTATATACATCTTCATGGACTTAAGCTCATCAAAATAGCATTGTTACTCCAATATTTTTCATGCATTGCTGCAGCCCCTTCATTAGGCACTTTTTCAAGACAACTAGGTGTCAGAGACCTGTTTAACCCACCTAGAGTGATTTTTTTTAAGCCTCCTCTTGGATTTATGACTTACATACATTGATATAAGGGATCTAGGTCTTGGTTTCAAATCCTATAGCATCCATTCCTATAATATGCGTTTTCCATTCATGACTTGCCGACAGATCCCAATTTGGGATATTACAGTGATATCAAAGCTAAAATCTTGGCTCAACCTGTGAGTATCAACCAAAGGAGATCAGAAGAGGATGGGATTTATCTCATCATATTTCAGATCCATGAATAACCTCCCCAAGGAGGATAAGCAAATAGAAGAGGAAGGACCCTGCACTTCCTATTCTCATGAATAAGGAGACAGAGTTATGAGCAGTAAAATGACTCCATCTTCTGGAGAAGACAAAGGGGATAAGCTTACAAAGCTTCTAACTAAATCTGTACAAAACATACATAAATATCTCAAGAAGATAAGGAGGGAGATGTATGGAGAATCTCCAAAAGAGTTTGAATCTAAAGAAAACTCTAGATTTTCATATGAGGAATGTGAGCAAGCAGCCACACACCATAAGACACAGCGCAGTCACATGCCCAGGTTTGCCATGAGAGAGGTGGAAAGAGGAGCAGAGGTTTCTAGGAGGGAAACCCTTAGTGATTTCCTGAAAGAGTATGAGTCTCAAACTCAAAAATTCCGAGATCATCTCAATTTTTTATATTTTTTCAAGATCAAGGTGAAAGGAAGAGAGCAGCAGGATAGATTTCTTCTATCCACTTTTGAAGGTTCACCTACATGTTCAGCCAAAGCTTGGGTGGAGGAGTTAGATTCCTTCTTGCAGCACCACCAAATTCCTGAAGATGAAGCCATCAAGGTTGCAGCGCTGCATTTGAGAGGTAAGGCCTATGCTTGGTGGATCTTTGAATCCTTTTCTTTAAAAAATGTAAACACTACATCTTATGCAAGTTTCACTAAGGAATTAGTGAAAATATTTGATAGAAGGATTCATGAGACACATATGGTGGAGCTAAACAAGGAAACTCAAACAAAATCCTTGCATGAAAACTCAAGACCACTTCAGAAAACCACGGAGGAGGTTGAAAAATTGCACCATACCTTGCTGGGAGAAAGGCTTTCATCTCACTTCTTTGAGCAAGGGAACATGGTGATCTCCTTTTCAAAGAAGGATCCAATCATTGGGAGGTTTCCCATTCATGTTGTAGATATTGAGGGCAACAACACTATCACATCTAGAGATTATCTGGTGCCTCATGCAGAGGAAGGAGGAGCTCTTGCTCCAACTAGAGGGATTCTTGCATATTTGCAAGGAAGTACCCAGGATCTCATGTGTAGAGATCAAGGCACAACTCATGTTCTACATGCACCATTGATGAGGAGGTGTGGAACCATGGAGACACAAGGAGGATGTAGGGAGGAGAACGAGCGTCATGGAATGAGGAGTACACACCCCTATCCACTTTAGGAGGTTGATGCACCTAAGAGGAAGACTGGATTACGCAGTAAGAGCATGGACATATTTTTCCATTCACATATGCAGTCATCTCTTGATGATGATGTCTCATTGCATGGATAAATTTCACCGAGGAGACCATTGGATCAACAGAGGAGGATGGATGCTTCACCGGTCAAGACACCACTCATTGATTTTAGAGGAGTGGGGACCTTGGGAGATCTTGATACAGCACTGGGAGTCTTGGGTAGGCTCAAGGAGGATAGACATGACTCTTTGGAAGATTTAGCACATTCATATCTTCTCTCTTTGAGGATGAGAGGAGACTCATCTATAAGCTACTCCCTTTGCATGAGAAAAACATATGGTAAGGGCGTTGATTGTTTACATGATGATTTATATAATGTATGTATATATCCCTTAACCATATATGTGTAGGATGTTTCTCCAAGGAGGAGCATTCTTTCTTTTAGGCTTCATGGTATACTTGAGGCCATAAGCATGATTTATGGCCATTCCCTAGGAGGACTTCAAGAGGAGGTGTATTATGGAGGACATGCTCACTTTACACCATACATCATTCACTTCCTCCATACTTATGAGGAGATTGGGGCAGCAAGAAATTGGTTGAAAAGCCACACATTTTATTAGTCTCTATTGCAGTTAAGAGTCAAGTTGCATTGGTTACACTTAAGGGACCATTGTCCTTCTCACTTATTATATATGGCAGCAAGCATGATTCTCATTTTGGCTCCCTATGTTTCTATTATTTCTGTCTATATGAGGAGCATATTTAGGAGAGAGACACATTGGATGGATGTGTCCTTTGGGAGAGAAGATCTCCATATTTTTTTTAGTAAATGTTCTAAAGGGAGCATGGGAGATAATATGGCCACCACAGCAATACAGTTGTCTCTTTATGAGGGGGTCCATAGGATTGAATGGACTCCATATGATGGTGACTTCCAACTCATCATATATGGAATAGTTTGGGCCAGCCTGATTTGCAGCGTTGGGGGAGAGATATTTTGAGATCCAGACCTCATTTTTCCACTTGAGGGTAACGTTATTGCAGCCCAAGTGTAGCCAACACTCTACACTTATCATAAGTGGAGAGATGGATAGCATGGGGTAGGCTACCTTGTGTACCATATGCATATTTTCAGCCCACCTACTTTGCATGAGCCAAAGGTGGAGGAAAGTTTTCAGGAGTTTCCTAGTTGGGAGGTGACCCATTTTGCATGGCTAATAGATTGGGGATGGAGGATCCATATGGGGAAGAGGGTTCCCTTTAGATTTCAGATTACATTCCTCAAATAGACCTCTAGACATCACTTTGTTATCCTCTTGAGTATTTCACCTTTACATAATGATAGCTTGATAGCTGGCTTGCATGCTACAAAGGAGAAATGTGGAGACTTGATTGATGAGATAGCATATTTTTACTTGGAGGAGATCATCATACATGGATGCTACAGGGAGTGGAGGAGAAATAACTCATTCTATCCTTGCATTTTCTTGAGGACAAGCAATATTTGAGAGGGGAGGACTGTAATGTTCCCAAAATTAGCAAGAAGCTAATTGGAACATTGATTTTGCTTATATCATCTAGGAGGTGAATAAAATGGGTGAGGACACATGATTAGGAATAAAATAACTCATAGTGTGAAATGGATCAATAGAGTAGCTTTATTTTTCACCTTCTAGTGTGAAAAGGGGAAAATGCATGAGGACAAGGTCAAGTTTGACCAAGTCAACAGCGCTGCCAAAGAGGGTGTGGATTGCTTGGGAAGACAGCGCAGTTTGAATGGGAGGAAGATCACTTGGTGGAGGAAACCCTAATGTGTGGGGTCCAAGGCAAGAATGTTTTCATTTGGATAAAAGGAGGAAGAGGCAGCCATAGAGGATTATGTTTGAGTATTTGATTTTGGTCTAGGTAGACTCTTTGCATTCTCGGGTTGTTTAGCAGAGTTGCAGTGTTGTTTAGCACAAGGAATTCCTGTTTAGGATTCCTTCACCTTCTTGAGAGGCCTCTTGAAGGATTTCACTTCATTTCTCCACATCTAGGCTCAGGGCCAAGCCACCTTCTTCAACTACAGCATTATTTCTGCTGAAATATAGCGTTGTGTTGCAGGGTGTTGCAGTGGAGGGTTCCACAACACCATTTCCTTGACTCATCTTTCAAAGGAGGTAGCTTCTATTCCTTTGGGAGGTTAGTGAGGAGGATTATAGATATTATTTGAATATATTGGCATCATTCCAAGCACCTCCCATTTAATATAGCGCAATCCCTCTCCTTGACTGCGTTATTTCAGTGTGTATCTGTAGTGGGTGTTTGCACCACTATTTTGGAGGGTGAGATCTTCAGTGTTAGGATTAGCCTATCACTTGAGAGATTTGTTGGAGGAGGCCTATTTCAAATTGTGCATCATCTTTAGCCATCTCCATCTATTTTCCAAGTTGCAGCTGCTATTCAGTCTTTGGGACTGCAACTCCAGCATTTTTCCAAATTGTAGATTTTAGCCAATCCTTCTAAGGATTGTTGTACTATTGTTTCCAAGGGTTGAGAACTTTCTCCCACTCATTTATTAAGCCTTATATTGTTATATATTTGTATCATGATTCAGCATGTTGCATTGTCTCCAATAAACTACATCATTTTAGCATTATGACATTTCTATGTAGCAGTGTTTCTCTATTCTCATGTACATGTCTCATTGAGGCTTTCATTGCCTAGCTTGAGTGACTGATTCCTCAAGGATTTGTATACCTTTGCTGATGTATTATACATTTTTTGGCTATCTACAGCTTCATGGACATAAGCTCATAAAAATCACGTTGTTACTCCAATATTGTTCATGCATTGTTGCAATCCCTTCATTGGGCAAGGAGACCTGTTTAACCCACATAGAGGGATTTTTTTTTAGCCTCCTCTTGGATTTAGGACTTAGATACATTGATATAAGGGATATAGGTCTTGGTTTCAAATCCTGTAGCAGCCATTCCTAGAAAAAAAAATTTCCAATCATGCCTTGCTGACAGATCCCAATTTGGGATATTACACTAAGACAGAGCGCCGAAGGGTGCGGTGGCCAGTGTTGATTTCTCCATGGGTGCATGGTCATAAATTCCTACAAGCACTAACCCAAAATCACATGTTTTTGAGGATCTGTTTGATGAATGATCAACAGAGAAAATTTTCTTAACAAGCCAAGGGATGCAATGATACTTATGGCAAGGTATGATAGTACACAGAAGTCACTTAAATGGTCCTCCAATGTTCGGGATGGGTATTGCAGGGATAGTGACAAAATATTGTGTAACAGATGACCCCTAAAGCATGAGGTCTGAGAGAGAGAGGGAGGGTGAAATGATTTATGAGAACATGCCCAAACCAAAACTTCGTCGTCAAAAGTCATGCAAGAACAAGTACAACTGATATCACAGATACATGAACATGTGGTATGGGCATAGCCATCCAAAATAGAGTACATATAATAATAATATCTGAGGTATGGATGTAGCCATACAGTAAGAAGGATCATCAAATAGACTTAGGTATGGTCACAACCATCCAATCAGAAGAGTCATGCATATAGCCATGATAAACCAAATCGTCTCGCAGCCTGGATTTTATTAGACAAAATCTAGGGTCTTGCGCTCCATCTTGACCCAAACAAGTAAAAATTCAAGCATGCGAATTAGTGAGCTAAAGTCGAACATGCAAGAAAATCTCCTGATTACCATCCAATGATGAAATTTGTTAACAGGCACAAGAGAAACCACCAGTGATGGAAATGGCTCTCAAGGTACAACTAGTACAATCTGCGGAATGTGAACAGTGATCTGGAGTCAAAAACTCGTGAAATCACTCGATCGAAGGCCAATGATGAGGACCTGTCATCGAATGCGAATAACTTTCCATTGAGGCATGCAAGTTCCAAGGTACCTGAAGGGAGTCTATGGATCAGCTTCTTGGATAATGAGCTAAAGTCGACAGGAAGTGACCCGTCGAAGGAGGGCCATAATTTTTCCCACATGATAGACACGAGACAAAGGAATAAGATGATAGTGAATCATGACTAAACAAAGGATCAGGGGTTGAAAACTGCAAAAGGAACATCTCTTGAAAATATTAGCGACACGACTATGGAATTTGGCAGTATTTGACATCAAGGGATCTAAAGTCATGATGACACATAAAAGAGTAGATGAGAGGTAAAAACAAATAACCCAAACCCATGGAGGAAAAATGACGAATATGGGATGTCCCCAACTCGACACGAACTACAGATAAGTTTCATGTTCAAGAGAAACATACTACCGACATAACTGAGAATTGGTTCCATTTTCCCCCACCATTTCTGGTGAGTAGCCCAATTATTTTTGGAAACAAGCTTGAAGGGGATAGCATATTCTTGTCATATAAGTTCATCCTTCAGACAAATCCATCCTAGTACATTTTATGAGCCCTAGGAAGGAGGAACTCGGGAACGTCATGGTGACGATTTCTGATGTTATTTAGGTTTAACGAGTCTGAAAAAGGAAGAACTCGACATCTTTTCATGTTGAGAGAGTTTGAAAAGAAGCAGAAAAGAAAACTCCAGTAGATCCCTTTTAATGGGTAGTCTCACAGATCCAAAAAGGTAGAAAAAAATATCTAGGATAACCTCTTAGTCATGATTGGCTACAGTATTCCTTTTTCAAAAATAATCCATCCCAGCCTGAAAAAGGGGTAAACGTATATTGAGCAAATGAAATTTCACAGCCTTTAATGAGTTCAAAACGACAAGAGTCTTAACAATCTTTTCATTTTTAGAGATACAGAAAAGAGCTGAAAGATGAATTCAGGGGGTGAATTTTTCGTGTTTTTACCAAGTCCAAAAAATTAATAAAATACAACTTGTCACTTCATCATCATCATGTTTAGGACCTGTTGTTGCACAAGAAATGCACGTAAAACCCATTTTTTGACATAAAATATTAAATAATCAAAAAATAAGCTCAAAAACCTATTTATGGTTCCGAAAAGGTTATAAAATGACAGAAATAGTAAAAACAAATTACTTTTCACCTTTTCACTTCTTGTGAGCATTTTACCATTTTTAACTGTGATCTTGTGGAGCTGGCAGCGGATAATCTAGGAGACCAATCACAAATCCACTTTCTCCAGGTAAGAGCTATCATCTTTCCCTGCATTTTAAACTATATTTTATATCCTGCATTCTTGAATTTTGATGCTTTTGGGGGAACTTTGTCAAAGGTTGGGCACAACATTCTACATGGGTTCCAGGCACGGAGTCACGTCGACCCACCTAAAATTCGAACGGGGAGGCGCCAATCGCCGTGGCCACAAATGCATAAAAATTCTCCCAAATGGCCCGATTAGAGCAGTTTAAAAGTTATTTATTTGACTAATGGAAGCCCCAATGATGGTTTTGCAAGTAATCAAAAGGAAAAATGGTCATTGAATGGAAAGAACGAGAACACAGGGAAGAATATGAACATGCCATGAGAAATGTGAGATGCATGGATGCCCTGAGAGACTATGGGCTCTTGAAATTTTTCTTAGCACCATGCCTATGAGCTCAGTTACAATTACTACAGTATCTAATCATTGTGTGGGACACCGATTAGGAAATATTTATGATTCACGACCAAGAGTTGGAGATAGAAATCTTCGACATATATTTCATCACTGGATTGTCACGGAGGGGAGTAGCACCCATCATGACAAGTTACCAGCCCATGGGCAAGAGCATGGGTATGCTAATAGACAGAGTTTGTCGAGGAGCAAAGAAAGATCGAAGAGGATGAAAATAAATATCAAGACAATACCTAATTTGGCACTAAAAGTATTGCTACACACTATAACATGAGTTATTGGATCTCAAGCCCCTCATGAAGCTACAAAGAAACAACTTCAACTTGTTGTGGATTGTATGACTCCAACCATTTTCAATTGGGCGGAAGCTATCACAATTAACCTGATGCGGAAATTGACAAATTGAAAGAACGACAAGCTAAAACAATTTGGATACGGGTCCGTCTTGATACCATTCATCCTAGAATGGTTGCCAATATTTCAACACTAGGAGGTTGTAGTACCTACACCACCAACACGAGAGCCACGGATGGTCTGTTGGGCGGATTTGATGCCTCGATCAAGAGGTGGTCAACATATGTCATGGAAACTAGAATTCTTCGACTTTCTCCATCGACAGCTTATCATCGTAGAAGAATGGCTGTATACCAGGACCGATTTCATGGGTGATCCAACCTTCCATTCCCGGAAGGAGAGGATTGGGATGAATCATTGTGTAAAAACTCATTTTTTGGTTTTGATGAGTATTATGATTTTTATATATATATTTTCTGATTATTTATTCATGCAATGCAGATGTTGGCCTAGAGAGACCTGCAGGGATGTCCCCTATAGCACGGCGGGTCCCACGCAATTTTGAGGTGGCCCCTCAAGGTGAGGGAAGCAAGGAAGAGGAGATCGCACACAACTTGGAGGGACTCACAAATGGGATCCCAGATTACATGAGATTCGAGGATGTTCCTTGTATGTATCAGAGGCACACTGCAGGGGTGTCTAATTGCATTCACCATTTACTGAGGCAGCTTATGTGTGCAGTAACATGTTATCATGAGCATCATGCTGATTAGAAACCTAGGTTTTATTTCTGCATATATTTGAGAGACATGATGTCTTGGGATGTAACCAAAACACACATATTTTGTGAACTTATGATGCACCTGGATGTAAACAATCGATATGTGTGTGTGTGTGTGTGTGTGTGCTTATTTTCCTGTCTAGATATTATTATGTGATGATGATGCTTTTACAAATTACGCAAATGTATATCTAATACAATATTGGCTACTGCATCAGTTAACACATTCATTCTTCTAGGAATATGCTGATATGTGATATAATCAAAATTCCTTTCCAATAAAAGAACACACAAATACAACCTTAAAATATGAATATTTCTAATAAATTAATGCCCATTAAGCTGGAGAATGACAAGCTAAGAGTCTCAGTTCATAATTAATGCACAAATGTTGAGATCAATGCCCTCCATTAAGAGTTCAATGACAACATTGTATTTAGAGACACTGTTAGTTGTTCATCCTAGAAAAATACCTTGAAGGTCTATCAACTCACCATTAGGATTATAAATCACCCAAGCTGCAGAAGACTGATTCTGGATACTGCAGGAGGCACCATCCACGAAACCAACATAAGGAGTGGCAGGCATCTGCACAGTAAGAAATGACATAATAAGTAGGAAAAACTACTCGCAAAGCACACCAAGCCAAAAAATGTACAAAAATGAAAAAACACACTTATGTACAAAAGGACGTGCACGAGAAACTCATGCATAGTATTTTTTGAGGTACAGCCCATTTCTAGGTTGATTCAAAGGATAGCCTTCATAGTCAATTAGCTCATAAGCCCTGTTCTGCAAAATGAACTTAATAATATAAGGCACATGGCACATGGATTGGAATTTTCCTACCCCCAGCTTATCATGAGCTTGGTCATACAAGAGGACTAGGTCTCCTTCTACAAATGTACGAGGGGAAACGTTTTGATCAAAATGAGCTTTGACCCATTTCTTTTGTGCTTCTATGACTAGAGCAACAAAGTGGCGATTTTCATCAAGCCTCTCAAAATATATAATATGCTCTTCCTTCGGCGAGGTATTAGGTAGCAATTCAAAAGCTATTTTGAGCAAAGGGATTTTGCATTCAATCGGAAGGGTAACTTCCAGACCATAAACAAGTTGGAATCTAATGAATCGGATTGCATCCTTCATGAAGGTTTGGTAGGCCCAAAGAGTTGAAAACAACATGAGATTCCAGTTGGACTTGTGCATCCCAATCGTACTCTAAAGCATGGTGACTAGAACCTTGTTCACGGCTTCAACCTAGCCATTAGCCTGAGGGTAGTACGGCGTTGAGCTATTGTGACGCAGACCCAACTTAGAAGTCAACTCAGCCATCATGTAATGGTGAAAATGAGAGACATGATCGGGGAAAATGGCGTGAGGGACACCAAACCTGGTAATGACATGATTGAACAGAAATTATGCAACCATATTATCATCAGTTGTGAGTGTAGGCATTGATTTGGCTCATTTAGTGAAGTATTCCATGGCTATGATAATATAGGCATGACCCCCAGTCGAGTGAGGGTTACACGTCATAAAATCGATGCCCCACTCCACAAAGGGACCAACGGTAATGATGGGATTGAGGTGAGTGGGTGGCGTGTGCATCTTGCACTGGTAAATCTGACAATCATGAAACTTACGGACAAAAAAAATGCAATCTTTAAAAATGGTAGCCTGGAAATATCCAACACGAAGGATTTTTTGTGCAGTAGCATATCGAGACATGTGACTGCCACAGGCACCAAAATGGCAGTCATTGAGGACTTTTTCAGCCTCCTTGAGGGTTAAACACCAGCGCAGAACAGAATCAGCTCTGATGCAGTATAGAGTATCTCCAACTATGCGATATGGTTGCGCATGATGACAGATTCATCGACGAGCATCCTTTGTCAACTCAGATCAGAAGGTGGAAGTATGGAGATAGATGATGATATCACCATACCATGGATCGAGGGTGCTAATGAGAAAAAGAGTATCATCCAAAATGTGTTCCTCAGAATCAAAGGGAGCAGAGGAAGATGGTAAAGAGAAAATTAAATTGGCAAAAACCAACAATTTCTTTGATTTGGCAGTAATGTACTCAAAATCGAACTCTTGGAGGATAACTATCCACTTTATGTATTTTCCCCCCAGCAATTTTCGAGTCAATATATAGGTCATAGGGTTGTAATCAGAAATCAAGGTTACTGTGTGAAGTATAATATAATGGTGAAAACGTTGGACGGCTTGAACAATTGCCAACGCCAGTTTCTCGACATGTGCGTAACTTGTTTTGGTATTGAGAAGATTGCGGCTCAAATAATGAATGACATTCTCATCACCATCATCTTCGTCTTGTACCAGAACCATGGAAATAGTGCTAAATGTGGCAACCAGGTAGAGGGAATAGTCACAATGATAATTGGGAGGACGCAAAAGAGGAGCATTGATAAGCAATGTCTTCATCGCATCGAAATATTTTTGGGCTATGTCATCCCAGAGGAATGGGACACCCTGCTTAAGTAATCGCCTGAATCCTTTGGCTACTTTAGCATAGTTCGGTATAAAATGGCACAGGAAATTTGATTTCCCTTGCAGACTCTACAACTAATGTAAAGAGGAAGGGGAGGGGAGATTGAAAATAGCTTCGACCTTGAGAGGGTCGAGACGAATTTCGTCTTTAGAAATGATAAAACCAAGGATTATACCATAATCAATGCAGAAGGCACACTTATACGGATTGAGCCGAATGTTATAACGTCTACAACGAAGAAATATTTGACAGAGGTGATCTGGGTGGTCCTTACGCTTAGCATAATGAGCTGGAAGGTCATCCAGGTAAGGTTGAACAATGCGCTTAATATCATGGAAATATTACGACATTTCTCACCAAAATGTGGCCCCAAAATTATTAATACCAAACTGAAGCTTCTTGTATGCAAAATTGCCCCAAGGACAGATGAAGTTGGTCTTGTTTTGATCAGCCAAAAGGATATTGATCTGGTTGTAACCAGAAAACTCATCCATAAGGGAAAATATTTCACTCCCAGCACAATCATCAATGATATGATTGATGAAAGGAGTGGGATATTTATCCTTAGGACAAGCGAGGTTGATGTCACGATAATCCACACAGACAGGAATAGTACCCTACTTTTTATCCACGAGAATAATGTTAGAAACTCATTCTTTCAAAGGGATCGGATAAATGAATCTAGCTTTAAGAAGTTTTTCAACTTCCCTCTTAATGGTGGCTTCCTTTCTAGGATGCACGGGACAAAGACATTGGCAAATAGGCTTCGTGTCACGATAAGTAGGGATCTAGTGCACAACTATACTCAGATCAATGCCAGACATTTCTTCGTAGGACCAAGAGAAAATGTCTCGAAACTCTCCGAAGAGACTAGTATAGAACTCGATCTCATTAGGAGAACATGTCACCCCAATGTGGATGTTCTCAAAAATCCCTAGTTTAACATAGATGTCAATAGGCATCATTTGCGTAATGTTTCCTAGGTTACCTTTCGTGAAAACTTCATGTGTCAAGATGAGCATTTGAAGTGAATGGGAAAGAGCTTGGGAAGTGAATTTCTCAAGACAAGTAGACATGGCCCCACGGCCAGGAATAAAGGAGGAACGATGATGACTATCATCCCAATGAGTATCCTCAAGACACATGGTTTCCACAATGGCCTCATCAATGGGAAATGTCTCATTCAAGGAATCAGGAGAATCCGAAGTACTGAGCTAAGGGGCTTAAGAGTACTTGTCAAGAGACACACTCAAAGGAGTATGATTGGAGGGAGTAGGAGTTGAAGCCAAAACAAGTTCATAATAATCAATTTCTATTGGGCTTAATGACATCGCGTCACCAAACGAATCAACCTGCTCAGGAAAAGGGATGAGCCATGGATTAGAAGACATGGAGATCATGTTGACCTAAGTAGTGTTGGGTGGAGGAAGAGAAAAAAGACCCACAAGGGTAAGATCTTTGAAAAGACTCATTCATGTGCTCTCATAAGGTGTAGGAATATGATCTACATATGGAACATTGCTCTCGAAAGACATGGAAGTGAAAAAGTACAATTGATCGACAATGATGATATTTCCTTCTTGTGGAAATCGAAGAACACGAAAGAGAGTGGATGAGACGAATAGTATGGCATGAGTCCAACTGTGACCGAGGAGAAGATTATAATTGAGTTTGGCATAAATGACTTCAACCTCAACGTTAACCATTTTCCCTTCCAACATAATAGGTAAGCTGGTGAGAACACCAAGAGGGTGAGATTCCCTTCCGTCAAAAGCTTCTAAAGTGTTTGGAGATTGATTGAGGGCTAGAGAACCAATGGCTTTCCAACATGCAGAAGACATGATCCAAGTAGATGCACCCTCGTCCACAACCACTCAATGGATATTTTTTCCATTAATCCCAACTTGGATAATCAATTCAAGTTGGTGAGGGAGACATGGGACAAAATTTTCCAAATCAAAAGTGATAAGGCTAGAATCGGTGGGGTTAGCCCCTTCGATAGCAGGTAGCAAAGCCTTCCATTGTGACGGACCACTCTGAAGTACCTCCAATGTAGACATAGCAGACAACGCCTGAGCCAAATCCTCAACAATATTGTAATGTTGAGTGGCATGGGAATTTGGGTTATAAGAATACTTTCAGAGTACACCTTTAGAAGGAATACGTACAACAAGCTCAAGAGTGGGCCTTTCAATGTGAAGAGGGCCAGAAGAAAGCAGGGGAGGAGGACCATCAGGGATCTCTTTCCCTGCTGCCTGACACGGTTCAGTATACGCTTTCGGTCGGGTAGCAATAAAGACGGGTGCAGGACCGTTCATCATGAAAACCTAAGAGCCAAATGGGGCGGAGGACTGAGGTTGCTCCACCATCTGAGTTTGTTGCGATGGGAATGGTTCTTTAAGAACAACCGGAGTGCCTTGAGTGCTTTTGAGCAGTTGACTCACCTCGGTCCGTTGTGGACAGTCCTTGGTTTAATTCTCATCGTCACAAATCAGACAAGGGTACTTTAGTTTACATTTCGAACCATCATCAATGTTAGGTTTCGGAGAATCCTATTTCAGGGCATTAGATTTTGCCTTACCTTTACCCTTTTTCTTACCTTTGGTAGCTTTATCCGCCGGAGTGGACTGGACGGAATTCACTTCCATAGTCTTACCAAGATTTGAACGTGGCTGAGAAGCAGTATTAGTGGAAGAAGCAGATTTTTTCTTCGCAGAATTTGGAGAAGACTTATGAGAATTCTGAGACATAGAACCAATGATATCATCGACAGATGGCATCGTCGATGCTGTTTTAGTTCTAGGTCATGGAGCATCAGGAAAGAGTTCATACAATGTGCTAGATTGAGAGTACATGAGATCGAGGTATTGGGCACGAGCGATAGCTTGTTCCTCAGTAAGACATGCCCCCTGTTGGACGGATAAGTCATTCTTGCTGACAAGATAGACCTCCCAAGTGTCCTACAGACAACTAGCAACAAACAGACAAACAAAAACTATTTTCTCTAGATAATATTCGATTTAGAATTAGCTACAACAAAGGTTTTGAAGACTTACCTGTAGTCCAGTGCTGTTCGTAATGATCTTCTTTCCAGTTTCTTGAAAGAGTCATCTTCAAAGATCTGCAATCAAAAACATGGAAAAAATCAATAGCACCTACATAGTATAAACTAATTCACGAATCATATATCTATCAAGATGATCAAGGAATTCAAGAAACAAGTTGATTAATTAAATAACTCATTGACAAAACATGATAAACAAGCTACTTAATTAAAGAAATCATTGAGAAAATGGGATTCATTCATATTATCTTCGATGAAGAAAGAGCCTTACAACTATGTCTGCCTTGATGTCGTAGAGGCCTTCCTAGGGTCCAGAACAGGCGTTTCCTTTACTCTGACAAGCTTTTCACTCTCTCAACTAAAATTCACATGGGTGTGTAATCATTCCCACATAATGATCAGTTAAGAGAGTCTATGTTTCTACAGCATTTCTCCTCAAAAATTCTCAAAGTCTAACCCTCTTTGAGGCTGCACTATGGATTCAATTTATAGGAAAAGAGAAGAGGTTGCAGCTCCACATAAGAGGGGACAGAATCCTCCTTTGAAGGGATTGAGCTCCATAAACCAAGGGGTAGGCTCCCATAATGGAGGAATGAACACACATGATAGGAGCGAACCTTCGACTGGATAATTACTTCTAGAAGCTTCCAGATTTGACTGTTGGGCTTCTAAATGTTACTTTTTGCCTTCATTTTACCTTTTAGAGGGTCTGCACCTTTAATACACAAAATGTGTGGTAGGTATCGCAGTTTTTCTTCACAAAGGTGCAGTACCACAGACAATGTTAAGAGAAAGTGTGGTACAAGTGTTTTTAAGACTTTTATGAGCTTTTCTCTCAATTTCAAGGCTTGATTTTAGGAACTTTAATGTTGTATACTTCTAAGGGAGTAATATATGAGTAATGATGAACCCATATAGACACTAAAACGTCATGGTGAAAAATTTCAGTGTAACATATTGCCCCCTAAAGTGCTAAGTCTGAGATAATTCGAAGAGTGAAGTGCTTTATCATTTCAAGGATTAGCCTGTGGACACCCCAGTCGGAATCCTGTAAAAACATTCAATGCAAAACACACACACACACACACACACACACAGATATATATATATATCATCACTGAGGTAGGCATTCCCATACTCAGATCAAAAACTAACTAAACTTGTTCTGATATAGAAATGATTTTAATATTACATCAATAGTGTAGACACATCATGGACGCAGCCATCTATAATGAATATTATACTGCATAATGAATAATAAAACTCCTCGCAGCCTAGATGGTGGAAACTAGATCCAGGGTCTTGATTTATGCTTCCCGAACTAGTACGATTCTATCCATGCGATTAAATGTATCGAAGTCGAACATGGTAGAACCCACTTGATTACCATTCAATGATGTGAAATGTTAACAAGTGTGAGAGAAACCACCAATAATGACAATGACTCTCAAAGTACTCAATACAATCCATGAAATGTGAATAAGTGATCTGAAGTCGAACATTTCATGGAATTGTTCGATCGAAGGCCAATGATGCAAACTCTCATTGAAGGCGAGAAACCTGCCATTAAGGCATGCAAATTCCAAGGTACTGATGGATTCTAGATCAACTTCTTAGATGATAAGTTGTCGTTGATAGAAAGCGATCCGTCGTAAGAAAGCTCACGACACAAAACCATAGATCAAGTTTTGAAGAAATTTTTTGCAAGGACTGACTCAGGGATGGTCAACACAAATGGAGACAAATGTTTGCAGATGAATGGTTTGTTTGAATTTCCTCTTGAACACATAACGACACTGCATATGGTTTGGTAACAGTTGCCCTAAGCTAATACCCAGAAACTAGCTGAAGAATTTCAATGTGGTTTGATTAACTAATAGGCAAAGGATTTTCCCAACCCAGGTAGAAGTGTGACAAAGTGTCGTGTTCAAGAGTGGTATACTGCTTTTAAATCAAAGTGTAACAAATGGATTCATTTTCTCTCTTTTTCCCCCACCATTTCTGGCAAGTACCTCTTTATTTTTTACAAGCTTTAGGAGGATAACATTTGTTTGTTTATAAGCTCATCCTTCATATGAGTCCAACTTAGTTTAAAATCGAACCTTAAGAAGGAGTGGCTCGTTCCCGTTTGTAATCAATAGTTCCTTTACTGTTAAATTTTAACGAGTCCAGTATAGGAGAAACTCAGTGTTTTTCAATTTTAGGGAGTTAGAAGAAAAACTTAAGGAAACTCCGTGGATGTACTTTTTCATAAATTTAGTCTCTCAAGCTCGAAAAAGGATAAAATAATGCGGGAGAGAACTCTATTGACCATGATTAGTCAAGGTATACCTTTTTCTTAAATATTCCATTTCAGTCCGGAAAAGGGGTAAAATTATACTGAAGGAACGACTGTTCATTTCCTTTAACGAGTTCGAATAGTCAAGTACTCGGCAATATTTTCATATTTAGAGAGTCTGAAAAGGGCTAAAAATAGGACTCCATGGTTTCTCTTTTTCGTAAATTTTTAAGCGCTTGAAAAAGTGATAAAAGTATACTCTTTTGATCGATTTTCAATTTAATTAACGAGCAGGAAAAGACGAAAAGAACTCGGCATTTTCATTTACGTTTTACGAGCATGAAAAGAATAGCAAAAGAAGCTTGGGATTTTCATGAGTTTAACAAGTCTTGAAAATAATAACTGAAATAGACTCGAGATAGGTTTCATTTTTACAAAAGCTTGAAACAAAGAAAAACTATGCTTCAGATAGGTTTGTTTAATTTTTACACAAGCTTGAAACAAAGTAAAAATCATGGTTGAAAGTGGTTTCATATTTACACAAGATTGAAACCTAAGAAAAATTGTGCTTGAGAGTGGGTTTGTTTCATTTTTACACAAGCTTGAAACATTAAAATAATTGTTGCGTCCATGTTGCGTCTACACTATTGATGTAATATTAAAATCATTTCTGTATCAAAACAAGTTTAGTTAGTTTTTGATTTGAGTATGGGAATGCCTACCTCAGTGATGATATATATATATATATATATATATATATATATATATATATATATATATGTTTTGCATTGAATGTTTTTACAGGATTCCAACTGGGGTGTCCACAGGCTAATCCTTGAAATGATAAAGCACTTCACTCTTCGAATTATCTCAAACTTCACGCTTCATGGGGCAATCTATTACACTGAAATTTGTCACCTTGACGTTTTAGTGTCTATATGGGTTCATCATTACTCATATATTACTCCCTTAGAAGTCTACAACATCAAAGTTCCTAAAATCAAGCCTTGAAATTGAGAGAAAATCTCATAAAAGTCTTAAAAACACTTTTACCACACCTTTTGTGAAGAAAAACTATGGTACCTATCGCATGTTTTGTGTATTAAAGGTGAAGACCCCTGTAAAAGGTAAAATGAAGGTGGAAAGTAACATTTAGAAGCCCAACAGTCAAATCTGGAAGCTTCTAGAAGCAATTATCAGGTTGAAGGTTCGCTGCCATCATGTATGTTCATTCCTCCATTATGGGAGCCTACCCCTTGGTTTATGGAGCTCAATCCCTTCAAAAGAGGATTCTATCCCCTATTATGTGGAGTTGAAACCTCTTCTCTTTTCCTATAAATTGAATCCATAGTGTAGTCTCAAAGAGGGTTAGACTTTGAGAATTTTTGAGGAGAAATGCTGTAGAAACTCAGACTCTCTTAACTGATCATTATGTGGGAATGATTACACACCCATGTGCATTTTAGCTGAGAGAGTGTAAAGCTTGTCAGAGTAAAGGAAACGCTTGTTTGAAACCCCAGGAAGGCTTGTATGACGTCAAGGCAGACATGGTTGTAAGGATCTTTCATCATCGAAGATAATACGAATGAATCCCGTTTTCTCAATGAGTTCTTTAATTATGTAGATTTTTTATCATGTTTTTTCAATGAGCTATTTAATTAATCATCTTGTTTCTTGAATTCCTTGATCATCTTGATAGATATATGATTCGTGAATTAGTTTATACTATGTAGGTGCTATTGATTTTTTCCATGTTTGTGATTGCAGATCTTTGAAGATGACTCTTTCAAGAAACTGGAAAGAAGATCATTACGAACAGCACTGGACTACAGGTAAGTCTTCAAAACCTTTTTTGTAGCTAATTCTGAATCGAATATTATCTAGAGAAAATAGTTTTTGTTTGTCTGTTTGTTGCTAGCTCTCCGTAGGACACTTGGGAGGTTTGTCTTGTCAGCAAGAATGACTTATCCGTCCAACAAAATGGTGACCATACTGGGGACCCATATAGACACTAAAACGTCATGGTGACAAATTTCAGTGTAACACCACCATAGCAATATCCTTAGCAATCAGACCAATAAAAGAGATAGTGAACCAATCAGTTAGAAGTTAATCAAGAATCTCAAACTTGATCAAACTACGACACCACCTCCATTCATGAATATGATTAGAGATATGAGTAGCCCGGTCCTTTTTCAAGGATGTGAGGAGGTGTGTCCTAGTTTCATAACGAACTGGTAACTGAAAGTGCATGAGAAATTCCATGGCAAGAGAGTTGAAATCTTAAAAGATGTCGCGGGAGAGTTTAGTGTACCACTTTGTAGCGGCACCAATGAGAGCCCTTTGGAAAAGACGTAGTCGAATTGAATCGTCAACCCAAGAGTTAGAGGAGCACCAAAGATGGTATGTCATAACATGCACTTGGGGGTCTTCCCCAGACTTGCCTTCAAATTTGGGACAATCACCAGGTATTTTAGTCAAAATTGGGGGCCAATATGGATTATGAAGGATGGGATCATTCGTCAACTTTGACACATCAGGTAGTTCTAGCGTAGCAAGAAATGGAAATTGTGGATTGAAAGGCATTTCAATCCTTTGATAGAGACTAATATTGGGATTCCAACCAACTTGGGAAAAATTCTGACCCCATATGTTCCGTCTCAGAAAATTTTGTCTATAGGGGTTATAATTCTAATAATTCTTCCCCTACACTGGTTGAGGACCAAGATATTGATTATGAATGAACCACTGAGGTCTTGTCTGAGAAACATATGGATTTTATTGTGAAATTTAAGTATTTCCTTGGGGCGGACCTTGTACCATCAAATATTAACCTTAAGGAATAAAATGTGGGCCTTGAGGTTGTATGGGTTGCCCTTGGGGTGCAGTTTGACCCGGATACTGCGATTGAACGGGTTGTCCCTGGGGTGCCCTAGATACAGAGGTTGGATAGGTTGTCCTTGGGGTGTAGGTTGGCCTAGATGTTGAGATCCATCAGGTTGCCCCTAAGGTACAAGCTAGCCTGATGGTTGAGACGAGCTAGGTTTCCCCTGAAGACCAGGTTGGCTTGGTTGAGCAGTGGAGGGTTGACCTTGTTGTACAAAATTTGGGCCTTGTTGAAAGTAAGGTTGGTTTGTTGCATAAAATGTTGTCCTTGAGATGGATAGGTTTTCCCCTGAGGAGCATATGGTGCTCCTTGCTGAACATAAGGCTGACTAGTAGGACCGCAAGGCTGTCCCAATTGGACTAGAGGTTGTCCCTGAGAGGGTTTCCCTTGTGGACCATAGGGTTGTCCATGTAGGAATGTAAACTGGTTGGGCTTAACTGGTATCTGTGGCATTTTAACATAGAATGGACCGCATGGAACGGGCCCATGGTAATAGATGTGATTTATGTGCTCATCGTAATAATGCAGATGATTGATGAGAGCTTGCATCTGCTGAGAACCCTAGGGGAAGTAATTTTTTTGCTGAATGGCCATCATATACAGATCGTACGTCAAACCTCCAGGAATCATATTAGAGGAGATAGGTGCACTACTAGTAGGTTGATGGACTCCTGATACGTGAGGCTGTGATCCACTCACGTCAGGTCCAACATGTATCATGGAAGAAATAGGATTTTTTCCACAAACAACAAAATATGGTGGTAATGAAGGAATCACACTAATAGATGGTGCAGGTGAAGCCACATAAACAATAGGTTGGGTTGGGACAGATGTAATGACTATCAATGTGATAGGAGTCGAAGGAGATGGACCTGATACGAATGACCCTTCGGAAGGAGCTGATGTACCACACCATATGGGATTTTGATACAAAGGTGCAGCACTAGAAATGATCTGACTCAATGAATGATAACAAGTTGGGAGAGATGAAGGCTGTGAGGAAGGTTGATCTGAGACATAATGAAAATTCTCTAGAGGGAACTGATATTCTCCTGTAGAAACATAAGTCTCTTCACTACTAATGGTACTCGTGGCATCCATGTCGAAGGAAGACATGTTGTCGATGAAAAGGCGATAAGCAGTGGCAAGTAAAGCACGTGTTAATGGTGAGGCAAGCGGTTCCGAGGGTGAAGGAGGATCTTCTTCCCTTAAATGGGCCCAAACTTCCGGAGGTTTCCATTTGATATCAAATGGTTCCTCGAGAGGAGATCGGGAGGCAAGAGGTTGAATACTCAGAATAACAGAACGCCAATAATCTAAATTCCTAGCAGACTGAGATGTCTCTTAAGAAACTTCAGGAGAAGGATCTTCACTACAAGGTAATGAAGGGGATGAAGAAACTGGTGGTTCCGCCACCGTGACTTTGTTTCAAAAACAAGAGATAAAAGAGATGATTGATTTGAGGCTTCAAGACCAATCACTAAGGAATTACTTATGAACAAGCCAGGAAAATAACTTTAATGGGCATGTAATCGTCAGTAATTAATTTTGTGGCATTGAAACAAAACTCTGCCTTTTCATATTTTAAGAGTCAAGAAAAGGGAAAAATATGACTCTAGTCACTTTCAGGTTGGACGAGCTCAAAAGGAAAAGTGCTTGATGATCTTTTCAAATTTTAGAGAGTCATGGAAATATCAAAATGACTACTTATGAAATCTAAGCAAGAGGGTGTACCAAGCTCCCGTGAATTAAAATATACACCTTGGTGATCAAATGAAAGAGAAATGACCAAGTACTTAACGTACATGCAGGTAGTCTCCCTGAATGTTGTGTTTGGTGTATCATGGTTATAGGGTGGAAAAATCAGCTTCCTATGGATAAAGGATTGCAACCTATGAGGGTCTCCCTTTATATTCTCGATGGTGCGGGGAGCACAAGTCCGGGCTAGTGCTGTCTAATGCCAAATGGTGAACGACTTCTACTAGGTTTAACAACGTCAAAACATGTCACAAGCCTAGACCTCTAAATATGAGCGTTAAATTTCAATGATTTCTTAGATTGATTGAGTCCATTTTAAATTTTATCTTGAAATTATGTTGCAGTTTCAAGGCCTTATCGAATGTAATCTTGAATCTATAATGCATAACTACATGCGAAAGAAAATCATTCCAATTCAATGAATAGCTAGCTAAAAGAGGGATAGAATTTCACAATGAAGAAGAAAAATCAATCGAATGCAAGAAGACATTTTTCTGATGCTCCTAACACAACCAAAGCAGAAAAAAAAAAAAAAAAAAAAAAAAAAAAAAAAATATATATATATATATATATATATATATATATATATCTTCTTTTGTTGTTTACTTTTTAATGAGAAAGCTACTAATGAAAAGGACTACTTTTTATTTTCAAATCAAGAGAAAAAATGCAAATTTTGTTCTTTTAAATGAATGAGAAGAAATGATGAATTGTTACACTAAAAGGACAAAATGAATACTAGTTTTGAGCAACTTGAACAAAATGATAAAAAACAAAGAGACCAATCCAATGCAAATGTAAAACACACTCAAAACAAACATGCATTCCTTCATGAAGAAAGATTAATTTCGAATCAACCCAGTGAGAAATGTAATCTATGCTCAAGGTGACAGATGGGAGGTCAAACGGACACCAGGATGATAGTTCAACAACCCAACAACATAAAGAATCAAGAGAAAAGACGAAACAATCAGTCCACAAGCTGAAAAGACAAGAGACTAGACTGATTCATATACAACTCAGAAGCTCAGTGAACATGTGGCTGAACAAGCAACCGAAGACACCTAGAAACCCTAGGATGACAAGCAACACTGATCAAATGAGATACAATTAACTAAAAAGAATGAGACGGGGAAGCCAAAAACAATCCAAATGGACTAATCAGAAAGGAAAAATGAATCCAGAGGAAATATGCACTGACAAAACTCAGGGATAAGGCCCAAATCCAAGCCTACAGGATTCGCCGTGACTGTTCAGCTTTAATCCATGCTGAACAGGGGAAATCACACTTGTAAAACAAGAAACCCACACCAATCGGCACGACTGTTAAGGAAATAGAAGCGCCAAGCTAAAAACCAAGGAAAGGAGAAAAAGTAGCTAAGGAAAAGCCAGGCTTGGCACTCTGAGACTAGGTATGATGGTTTGAAACAGTCAGACAAGAAAAATCAAGCAGAAAAGCGGCAATACGACCAAAGTCAGACAGAAAAGAAAAACTCTAAATGAAACAATGAGAGACAACAGACACACTGATCCCCAATATGGTCACCAACTTGTTGAGAAAGAAAATCCCCTCTGCGGACAGAGGTGATCCCTCTAGCCCTAGGCTGGGTCTAGCAATGAGGGAACATGTTGTGCTTTTGGATCCCTAGATTATAAATGAAAGATGAACTGAGATAGATACCCTACTCGGTCCAACGCTTTTGTCGTGACTTGCAGCAACGACCCTCTGATGTTTGTCTTCACATTTCATGGTCTATCAGTGATGATGTCTGTGTACCTGCACAAATATCAAGTGAATGATGACAGCATACAAGAATATACTTTCACTTATAGCTATTCGATTGGTTAAGGATAATCAAACATTTTGCATATAATTAAACACAAAATTGGAACCAAAAACCAGTCATGTATTATTTATAGATAAAATAAGTTTAAAAAATTAATGCCTTGATGTTGCAAGCCTCCTTCGACAGGTTCAGTCAGTTGTGTCTCAAGCATTCGTTCAGGATCAGATTCGATGAGGCAATAGGCCTAAACTCTCTATCAACAATGGATTCATCTCTGCCTTATTCTACACACCAGCTATATTAATGATTGTTTCAGCTAGCTGAATCAATGTGAGAAGAAAGAATTTATAGGAGAGGAGGTGGTGGTTTGGGATCCCTCATAAGGTGTAAGAGAGGCCTATTCCTTTGGGGGGTTGCAAAATTGTAGGAAACAACAAGCCAAAGGGAGGAAATCGACATTATTCAGTCAAACAAACCATGATGACTCCACTCACGAAGTTTTTAAGCATGAAAACTTCGTTTCTATTTTTAAAAAATTTCCAAAAACATCTCGTCGTGGGTGCCCTTCTGAGACAGAGCACCGAAGGGCGCAGAGCCCAGTGTTAATTTCTCCATGGGTACAAGGTCATAACTTCCTACCAGCATTGACCCAAAATCACATGTTTTGAGGGTCTATTTGAGGAATGATTAACAAAGAAAATGTTCTTGACATGCCAAGGGATGCAATGATATTTATGGAAAGGTATGACAATACACATAAGTCACTGAAATGACCCTATAATGTTCGGGATGGGGATTGTAGGGATAGTTACAAAATACTGTGTAACACTCCAACGCCGAATGAATCTTGCGCTTAAGGAGATAGTGAAAGAAGAATTACAAAAAATCCTTAATGCTAACTTCATCTACCCCATTTCTGAGAGTCAGTGGGTATCTCTGCTTGTCATTGTTCCAAAAATGAATGGCAAGTGGAGAGTCTATGTAGACTACAGAGAACTTAACAATACCACCCAAAAGGACCATTTCCCTTTACCATTCATTGACTAGGTCTTGGATACTCTCTCTGCGAAATTTTTTTTTTCAATCCTGGACGGGTTCAGTGGCTATAATCAAATAGATATTACCCCAAAAGACCAATACAAGACAACCTTTACCTGCCCATGGGGTACCTTTGCATATAGGGTCCTTCCTTTTGGTCTCTACAATGCATCAACCAATTTTCAAAGGGAAACATTGGGTATCTTTTCGGATCTCTTGAATGACTGCCTTGAAATCTTCATGGATGAATTTACACCCTACGGGAATGCCTTTGAAACAAAATTAGTTAATTTGGAAAAGGTGTTGGTATGTTGTGTACAAACTAATTTTTCTTTGAGCACTGAGAAGTGCCACATGATGATGATCGAGGGGATTGTGCTAATCCATTTTATTTTGGCAAATGGAATCAACGTAGACCCTAAAAAAGTTGAGGTGTTCTCAAGAATCCCAACTCCCAAAACTCAGAAATAGGTACGTATCTTTTTGGGACATGTAAGGTACTATAGGAGATTTATAGAAAAATTTTCAAAGATTATATGTCCTCTATTTTCTTTTCTCATGAAAGATGTGTAATTTGTGTGGACAGGGAAGTGTGAGAAATCCTTTTTGAAGTTAAAGAACTATGTAACAAAAGCACCTGTTTTGCGAGCACCAAACTAGAAACTTCCATTCCATATCGCTACAAATGCATCTAACATAGCTGTGGGTGTTGTTTTGGGGCAGTTGGAGGAAAAGAAACCTTACACCATTTATTACATCAGCAAGAATTTACCTCCAACTAAGCCAACTACATAGTGACTGAAAAGGAATTCCTAGCAATAGTGCATGCTATCAACAAATTTTGACACTACATCATTGGGTATCAAGTATTTGTACACAGTAAACACGCTGCAATCATGTTTTTAATGAATAAACCTATTACCAATGGTAGAGTTACATAATGGTTATTTTTGTTACAAGAATTTGATATCACTATTTTAGATAAACCTGGAAAAGATAATGTGGTTGTTGATTTCCTTTCTAGGTTAACTATAGGTGATGACTGCACTCCTACTGAGGATTCTTTTTCAAATGAATATCTTTTTTTCCATTTCTACTCACTCACCATCGTATGCAAATATAGCCAACTATCTTACTGCAAGAAAATTCCCACACCATTTATCTTCCAGAGAAAAAAATAAGATCATACAGCATAGTGCCACTTACTCCTGGATAGAGGGAAATATTTATGACATCGGACCAGACTTTCAGATTCGGCGATGTGTTAGAGAAGATGATTTTTTTCATACCTTGAAGGCTTGTCATGAGGAGCCCTATGGAGGGCACTTCGTGGACAAGAGGACGGGATATAAAGTACTCTCAACAGGGTACTACTAACCAACTATATTCCAGGATGCCAAGAAGTTTGTGAAGGGATGTGATATATGCCAAAGGATGGGACAATCTCTCAAATCAGATGAGATGTCGTTACAGCCTCAAATAGTGATAAAGCCATTTGAGAAGTGGGCCCTAGATTTTGTAGGGCCAATTAATCCCTCATCTCAATAAATATCATACATATTGGTCTGTACTGAGTACGTCACAAAGTGGGTCCAAGCGAAGGCACTAACTAGAGCTACAGATTAGGTTGTTTCAGACTTCCTGTTCGAAGAAATTTTCATTTACTTTGGGATACCCAGGGAGATAGTGATGGATGGGGGGTGCCCATTTACATCCCATTTGATCCAAAAAATTGTTGAGAAATATGGGATTCATCACAATATCACTTCACCTTATCACCCACAAGAAAATGGTCAAGTAGAGAGCACCAACAAAGTTATTGAGGGGATTTTGACAGAGACAATAGCCATCCACTGAAGGAATTGGGCTGAAAAAATTCCAGAGGTATTATGGGATTACAAAACAACATGGAGGAATAATACAGGCTTATCACCATACGAATTGGTGTACGGAAAGAATATTTTATTCCCCATAGAGTTCGAAATAAAAACATTGAGAATAGCATTACATGTCAATCTAGATTCAAGCACAATGCAAAAACAAAGATTGAATCAACTCAATGAGTTGGAAGAGAAATGGTTGGTTTCCATTCAACAGGCAGGGATCATTTAGCAACAAAGAGAAAGATGGCATGACAGGTTTATTAAGAAGAAGAAATTTCAAAAAGGAGATTGGGCTCTCTTGTACAATTCAAGATTCAAGGATTTCAAAGGCAAGATCTGCACCAAATGGCTAGGTACTTACGAAGTAGACATGGCATGGTCCTTACCATTGATGGTGCTAAGACATCGTTATTGATTAATGGGAACCGTCTGAGGTTATATCATCAACCTGCTTCAAAGGAATCATTTGCTAACATTTTCACAGACTCTGATCTTCATGTTACAACAACAAGGGGATGCTCCCCTGTGCAGCTTGAATTTTGAAACTTCAATAAGTGTAGCAACTGAAAAACCACTCTTGTGGCAGTTGTTACACATGTTTAAAAAATAATAATAATAATAATAATAATAATAACAATAAAAATTTGATTGTGAAAACCTCTTTTTGGGGCGTAGTCAAACAATTTGTGGCAGTTGAAAACCACTTTTTTAGCGATTATTACACCCAGTTTTTTTCTTCCTTTTCAAAAATATCATCCTTTTTTTTCCTATATATTTCACAAGATGATGTTACCCATTCGTTTTTGTATATATATTTCCTAATCATCATGTTCTTTGAAGGATAATGCAACAGTTGTCTTGACTGTTACATATGTAACAACCGACAACCATGAACAATATTTCCTATCTCTTTGCCATCCTGACATGCAGCAATAATTACAATAGTTAAGCATGACCACTATGACCATTGGAATCACTTACGCCATCACATTAAATTCCCCCTCCACATCGTCTCAAGTACGCCATTTAAAAAGGTAACATCATCATTTAATAATTTGATGATTAATGGCAAGTTATGACATTCCTTTGATGTCCGTGGGTGGCCTTCATCATTAAAGCTGGGGGGGGGGATAAATATCGTAATTATTACAAGCAATCCATAGACTTGAAACCATCATTAAATCCGTATGCATTGAATTGAATAACGCGATAACCAATTATGACTAGATTTGATCGGAAAAATGATTTGCACTTAAAGCTCATCATTTTCCATAAGCAGACATTAATGTAGGAATATGCGAAGTAAAAAACAATAATTTTATAATCTTGTCACCTCTTATCACCTCCCTTAGCTAAATTCTTGTAACCCCGGCCAAAATTCTCTATCTGAGATAAGCAGAGCACGGTGTTGGGAGAGAACAAGTAGCGTGGCGATATTACATTTGGTCAAGCTTAAGGAGTGATTCAGAGTAACAACAAGATTGGAGGAGCAGCAGTAAGACATGAACTGGACTCCATTGAAGCTTTACAAAATTTTCGGAAGCTTATCAAGTATTTAGGGACATTAGGTGGCTCGAATATTTTCAAAGGTTGGAAGGCTCGGATGAGGCAATTGCAATTGAATTCGCTAAGAATTTGAATGACCACCAGACCTGGGTCAGGGGTATGCAAATCGAAGTAACAGAAGAAGTGGTTTCCCAAGTGACCACATTGCCAACTA
This sequence comes from Pinus albicaulis, assembly GCA_034641835.2. Lineage (NCBI taxonomy): Eukaryota > Viridiplantae > Streptophyta > Pinopsida > Pinales > Pinaceae > Pinus > Pinus albicaulis. The sequence continues at coordinate 874,307,785 of CM076575.1, read as the reverse complement.
AAGGACGAATATGGTTCAATAGGAAATTTAATGATCCTTCTTTGAAGGAGAATTTTCTTGAAGGAGAGGAAAAGCTGGAAAAGAAGGGAAGAGGGGTTGATCGATTATCACTTCCCCAACCATGGGAGGATGTTTCCCTGTGTTTAATAAAGTACATTACTTGCGAGGGAAGATCCACAATTGTATTTAATTATCACTTCTCTTTACTAAATCATCTTCAGCACCAGTAGAAGATCAACCTCCCATATTTCCTATTGGGAAATTTCAAGCATGTGGTTGTGGTGGTTAAGATGACAGCACATCCTAGAGCCTGTGTGACCAACCATGGTCTTATCAAATAGATTTTGTTGGATGCCCTAAGCCAGCAAGGAAATATTTGGGAATATTTTAAATGGAAAATGCCCAAGACAAGCCAGAGAAAATAGGCTGGGACTTTGGAGGGAAGTCATGCAGAAGCTGAAGTCCAGACCCAACCTACCAAGGTTAGAATTGGGAAGAAAACCACTTACAAGCCGATTGGAGAAAAACGGCCAAAACATAGGGTGAGAGTTAGCATGCCAACGGAACCATCGCCCACAACTGAGAAGCAGAAGGAAGCAGAAGAATCAGAAGAAGAAGGAAAAGAACCCTCCTTGTCAGGTAAGGATGAAACTCATGTTCTGATTTCATAAATTTAAATTTTAATAAAAATAAAATGAACAGTTAAAGCAGAGACTAGTTGGGGGGAAGGAAATTTTAGGATCCATATGTGCAACATGTTCTCAAGGATTGACAGTATCAGGGTATAGGGTTTGTCGGGAAATCACCTTCTCAAGGGAGACACAAAAGGAACTTTGGGAGGTTGTCCCACAAGAACCTGCTAAGGACACTATTGTTAAACAAGAACCAACAGTTAAAGGAGAGCCTCCCATAGTAATCAACCTGGAAGCCAATACACAAGAACCTGTGGAGGCCACTAATGTTAGAGAAGAACCAACAATGAGCACAGAGGCTAGCCTAGGCAAAAATAAAGGGGTTGATACACAAGAATCCACTAATGATGTTGTTGTTACACAAGAACCAGCAACAGAGGTGGAGTATACTGGCCAAAGAGAGGTTGTTACACCCATGATTGATGTTGAATGTAGAGGAACACCGGGTCCCACCGTGGGATGGAGTTCTGAGAAAATTTTGTTGATTTCTGAGTTGTAGAAATGGAAACAGGAGGCAATTTCCCTTAGGGAGGGGGTGATCTCACTTAAATAACATCAGAAGGAAATAAGTGCCTTACAAGAGAAACAGATGAAGGAAGAACTGAAGAAAGGCTGGGAAGAATGGAAGCAGAAGGAAGTTGTAAAGAAGCAGAAGGAGCAGTTGTTGTTGTTACAGTAGCATATTCAGGATCTGACTGTGGATAAGGAAAAGCTCCATGAGCTTGCCCTCAATTTTTTGGGGTGCAGGCGACCTTCCCCATCCTACCCCATTTTCCTATGGGAACGTTATTATCTGTTTCAGTTAAAAGCCATTATGGAAAACAAGCCCTATATGGGGTTCTTCTACCCACACCTTTTTAGATGTCTTTAGTGCTTCTGATTTCAATGACCAGAGCCTATTGTGCGAGTTATTTTTGCACAATATCATTTGTGAGCACACTAGTATGCGTATGGTAGAAACTATATTCTCCTACATGGGGGATTTGCAGTTACGAGCCTTCGTGTAATTTACGAGGAATCAGATTGAGTGGCATATGTCCACAAAATATATGGATTCTAATGAAGAAAAGACAACATTATGGATTCGAGCATAACTAAGATGGACCGTTGAATTAAGGAGGGAATTTATAAATATTTTGAGCACTCTTGGGATAAGGGAACCTGTTTCTTCCTACAGAAGAAGGATTGTGGATTTTTGCCTTAACCATTTTTCACAAATGAAGAGTTGAGTGCTAACAGGATGTCTGAAGCATACAGAAGCCAGTAGCATTGGGCTGTTGGAAGGAGACTCGTTTACAATTCAGAATTTTGTAGTAGATTTTACATATGTACCAACATATTCCCAGGTAATAAAGACCCTTGGCACTTCCTGGATTGGACTAAGATTTAAATTCCATTTGATATGGCTACCAATAGAGGAGTACCAGTTTCGTTATGAGCTGAGTGAGTATGAAGAAGAGTCTTAGAAACAATAGTTGATGGCTACTCAAGGGCACAGGTTTCTAGATGAAGACACAGCCGATTGCTATGACTTCACTAACCTACAAAGGAGACATTAATGATGAATATGAGATTTTTGCATGAGGACATGCAAGTGAATCAGCTGGGGGGGGATGTTGGGTTCCATTTTTGTACTCATTTTCCACATCTGTTTCCCTCATATTTTACCTTGTGACCTCAAACCTTGGGACTACATTTTCCTTTTTCCCTTCTCCTTTGTCATAAACAACGTTTTTTTTCCATATTTCAGTATCTTGTTGCTTCGTTAATTATTATGATGTATTGTTTCCTTTTTGTGGCTAACTGGGATGAATGTTGGAGGAAGTTATCTAGTTCTTTACTACTCTTCCAGATGTTATTTTTTAGCACAAGGGACCTAGAACATGAGGCATACAGAACTAGTTGGAAGTATGTTGTCACAGTGAGTTGTTACACTACAATGTTGTTATACCATGGCGTTGTTACAGACCCACTAATACAAACTAATGTTACAGTCGTGTTGTTGATTGGGTACCATCAACTTCCGGATGTTGACTTGTCCTAAATTGTTGTCACGTTACAACTGTCTCTTTCAATGATAGTTGTAGGAGTCACTACATGTTGTATTTTAGAATGACATCTTTTAGGCAGTTTCGATTGTAATCAATATCTTCCCAATCAAACTTTTTATTAAGGGAATTGGTGTAATTATATGTATCTTATTTTGATCAGCATGAGAATCGCAAGATTCTCATGACTGATCCATTCCTCATTTTTCTGAACATGTAACCATTATATAAATCTAAACCCTTGAGTTTAGGGGGTTAGGAGAGAACAATATTTCCTTTTGGCTCTATAATTTTGGTCATCATAATACAAATATATCACGTTGTTGTTGTTACATGTGTTGTCTACTTTAATTCCTATTTAGTTTCCATCTCTTCTTGCGCCCTGCTGGCGAGGAAGGGCCCTCCTATTTAGTAGGGATTGCAGTGGTAAAGTAGTTGTAGTATATTTCTTATTTACTTTGTGTATTGGTGGAGTTTTGTTGTTGTTGTTCTGGCTATAAGTAGATCTGCTTCAGTTTCAATATTTCTTATGTTGTTACACATAATTGATTAGAGATACTAGCTGGTGTAATTTTTGTGTGGCGTGCTAGGTACTATTATTAGTTGAGGCGTGATTACATTCCTATAGATCATTTTTATTCCTGCACGAGTGTTAAGTTTCAGCAATTTATTCAGCAACTATTCTTCTTTATTTTGATTTTTCCTCCGGTTTGATGTATCGGCACAGAAGGTGCAACTTTCATTGAAATAAAAGACGTCCCTGGATTGATAATTTATGTGTACCATCTTAGTCATTTAACAGTGACACTTCCATCTTTATAGTTGTGAGTGGTAGGCTTCCTTGTCGCCATAATTTTGTTTTCAATTTCCCTTGCCAACGTGAATGACTTCTTCAATGAATCGGGTTCCCAAAGGTGAACCTCATGTTGGATGTTATCCTTTAAAGTCCCTATGAAGACATCAATCTTATGCTCCTTTGGAATATCATTTACCCTTATATTCATTTTTTGGAAGTCCTCAATGTGATCCATCATGGAACTCTTTTGTTTGAGATTTATCGATTGGCTAATGAAGGTGTTGATTTTTATAACCTCATAATGTTTTATCATTTCCTCCATAAAAATTAACCAAGTGACATTTTTTTTTTACGATAGAAAATTCATAAATACCATACAAACCATTTGGGTTCTAACTATAAAGTTGCAATGCATACCTTTTGTGTGTTTTTCACATTATGGAGATCAAAATATTGCTTCATCTGTAGTATCCATGTTATGAGAACCTTTCCATCAAACTTCCTCATGTCAATATTTCGAATATGGTGGGTCTTCAATCCAATGTTAGATTCTATGAAATAATGATTAACATTTTTTTTGTTCTCATCATGAGTTTCCTCTACTACCTTTTCTCCATTAGGAAGCTTTTCTTGCAGCAACTTTGTCAAACCTTCCTTCAAATCTTCAATTTTTTCTTATATACCATCGATCTTAGCTTCCATTCCATCCATTTTAGCTTCCATTCCATTCTTCAAACCATTCATCTTATCTTCTATGTCTTATTTTAAGCCATCCATGTTGCCTTTTAGTTCATCTTTAGTCGCTCTTTGTGAGAGAAAAATTTGTTCCAAATGGTCCTGTAATTTTGATATATCATGCTGCAATTCTTCCTCTTCATGCGTCATAGTAGATATTTTTGAGGGATTAATAGGTGTGGAATTATATTTTGGGGGCATTTTAGAACCCAATATTGATATCTATGCTCCAATATACCTTTGGAATCAGTTCAAAGTGATTTTTCAAACAAACGTTATGCAATTAAAAAAAAATACGCACATTTTTCTTTCTTTTGAGAGTTTGATATTGAAACTATTGTATCTATGTGATTTAAGATCTCCAAGATCTTAACTTCAGTCATGTAGTAGCACTTTGAGTATTGTTTTCAATACCACATGCCATACCTAATTTTTATTCTTCAAGATAAATTTATGCCTGATCTCCCACAATGACCTAAGTATGGACTAATTTAGTAGAGCGAACTTGTACGATGTGCCACATGTCACTATTTCAACCTTAGACACTGAAATTGATACACAAGAAACTAAATTCCATGCAATTTCAGCCACTTTTTACATAATTCAAATATGATTCCTGAAATTAAAGTTACGAAGATTTTCCCTCGGTCGCCTGTTTGAGATGAAATTTTAGAGCTTGCAAAAAAACATGACTCCCTAAGATCATATATTTGAAAATATAGCGAACCAAGATCTAAAATTCGTACATAAGTTTCACCAGTATTTTGACTCCATGTGGTTTCAATTTCAGCTTCTGAACCTTTGTAGAAAACAATTTATAGCAAAAATTCCAAGATGACCTTTTTGAAGAAGAAAAACCCTAGAATCCAAAGCTCCAATACCAAATGTTATGCAACTAGCTCACAAAATAGAATAAAATATAGACCAATGACTTATAAATCAGCCTCTTTGAGAGGGAAACCTGCTTTACATTACATAAATGAACAATTATTGGATGATACAAATGACAAAGACTACCTTCTATATATAGGAGTCTAAGGGGTCACAATATAACAATATGGGGACTACATGGGCACAACAATAAAAATAAAGGGGCTAAACCTATGGGGCACAATAATAACAACATGTGGACTACATGGGCACAAAAATAACAATAATGGGGCTACACTAATAATGACAATAAGGGGCTACACTAGTATTATAGGGACCTAACAAACACCTAAGAGAAGGTGAAGGGAGTTTGATATCAAACGTAACAAGGTGAGATTGATGCTTTGAATCTAAATCATTGGTTGCAACAAATAGAAATTTATTTTAGTGTTCATTATATAGAAGAACAACAGAAGAATAAATTTGTACATCTGAAATTAGAGGGTCATGTCCTAACCTGGTGGGAAAGCCACACGGACACCCTGAAGTTGGAGGGAGATCCTCTTGTGAATAAGTGAGAAACCCTCATAAAGTCACAATTTTACCCTATAAAGTATGTAGAGGACTAATGGATCTGATGGCACTAGTTCAGGAGAAATCAAGGGCAAAGAGTATGTGAGTATACCACAGAGTTCTGGAAGATGGCCATAATGTTGGGTATATCTCCAAAGAAACCAAATGTACCCCTTAAGTATATGGGGAGTCTACACATCCATCTGCAGAAGCAATTATTGTTTTTTAAGCCTAGATCAGTGGGAAAGCTTTGCGTATAGGCACAGTACTTGGGGAACATAGGCCACAAGAAAGGGAAATCAAGTGGATCAAAGTAGAAGGAGCACCACGACACTTACAAGGAGGGGAAGAATATGTGGAGATGGGGGAAGATAAAAATATGGCTACCACAACACATAAGTCCAAGGATCCTAGAAACCACTACAACCATTATAACATTAATGGTCATAAAGTGGAGATGTGTTGGAAGTTGCATCCAAATCTTAACCTGAAGAAAGAAAAGAAAGATAATAATAAGAAGAATATCATGGCCACTTATCAGAGTAACGAGGTTGAAATAAGCTCAGAAATCAATAGAAGATCATCTATACAAAAATTCAAAATGAGGTGAATTTGAGTATCCTTCAGCAATAGGAAGAGAAAGAAATAACCAAACTCCTCCACATAGAGATACAGGTTAATAAGGCAAATTTTGATGTTGTGTTTGACTCAGGATCACAAGTGAATCTCACTGTAGCATATATGGTCAACAAATTGGGATTAGAATTTTATGATCATACAAGCCCATATCCATTAGAATGGGTAGATAAGGAGACAAATTTAAAGGTAAAAAAATAGCACAACACTATATTTTCTGTTAATGTTGACTGTATTAATGAAGTAGAACTAGATTTAATTCCCCTTGATGTATGTGGAGTGGTGTGTCGAAGTCCCTACATGTACATGTGGGATGTAATATTTATGCAAAGATCCTAACAGTGTTGACTTGTTAAGGAGAGAAAATTGTTCACTATAAACATGTACAAAGGCAAGTCGAAAATTTTGCTGGTAAGTTCCAGTCAAGCCAAGAAAAATATTAGTTCTAGAAAGAAGTATACTTTGTTTTTTTTTAAAAGAAAATAATTATGTAGAAGAGTTTGTGAGAGAAAATTTAGCTCTAACAGTGTGTACTAAGAAACAAAACAACAATTGAAAAATATTTTATAGGCATACAGGGACGTTTTCCTAGAGCCTAAAGGGTTACCACCTAAGAGGGAAGTGGAACACGAGATCTAGTTAATGTCAAACCCCCCATTGTTGGGATTGTATAGCTAATATATTATAGAATCAAGTGACTCAAATAAATAGTTTCAGTAGCTAATAGAACAAGGTGTCATTCAACCGAGTATGTCACCATGTGGGTCACCCATCATCATAGTGCTAAAAAACACAGGATTTGGCTTTTGTACATTGATTACATGGCGTTGAAAAAAATCATGCATAAGAATAGGTACCCCCTACCCAGGATTGATGATTTACTAGATGAGTTGCAACAAGAAAAAAACTTCACCAAGCTGGACTTAAATTCTTTATATCACCAAGTTTGAGTTAAAGAAGAATATACCTAGAGTTGGGAGCAATGTACTTTTGTAATGTTCCAAAATTTTCATGAAGAAAATTGGAACATTAATTTTTTCTTATTTCATCTAGGAGGTGAATAAAATGGGTAAAAGGCCCATGAGTAGGAATAAGATCCTTCATAATGTGAAAATGATCATTAGAGTAGCTTTACTTTTCACCCTCAAGTGTGAAAAGGGGCAAATGCATGAAGACAAGGCCATGTTTGACCAAGTCAACAACACTGCCATAGGAGGAGATGATCACTTTATGAGATAGCGCAGTGTGAATGAGGAAGAGAATATTTGCTGAAGGAAACCCTAATGGATGGGGCCCATGGAGAGAGAGCCCTCACTTGTTTAAAAGGAGGGTAAGGTAGCCATTGTTACTCATGTTATGGATTATAGATTTTAATGTCTGTTTAGACTTGGAGCATCTTCTTATTGTTTCGCAGAGTTGCCGAGGGAATTCCTGTTTGGGATTTCCTCTCCTTCTTGAGATACCTCTTGAGGGATTGTACTTCATTATCCCCATATCTAGGCTTGAGGCCAAAGCATTTCATTTAGCTACAGCGCAGTCTCCATTGGTGATCTGAAAATGTGAGAACTTCTTATTTCTAATACAGAGATGGACTGTAGGGGCATTTACAGGATATGTCACCTTTAAAGAAAGGATGAGATCCTGAAGCTTTCTGGCCCTTTACAGACTCTGCCTAAAGAAATAATAGAAGTAATCACTAATGATCTGATAATGAAACTACTTTTTTCTGGTGCAAGGTATCCATTATCCAATAAACTTATGTGTGCAAACTGTTTAATGTGTTTTGCAATTGGAACAAAGTGACTTTGATGAGTTTATGAGTATTTTTGTATGTAGGAGGCTTATTTCTTTTTACTGTTTAACATATTTAACTCTAAAAATAAGCAGAAAATAAAACACATAATATAACTCAGCATATGATGAGGCAGTTCACCCCTCTTGGGCTACCTCTGTCGGGTCCAAGACCCCCAAATGGGCATGTCCTTGCTCTTATTATGCTCAGAAAATGGTTATAGAATGTGTAGGAAGCCTAAAAAAGAAAAAATAGCTGCATAAATGAGTTCAAAGTGCATAATACAGTAATAAATGACTATATTTTCACCTCCAATGGATAACTATAATCCAATACAGCTCTCCAATCCCCAAGCCCTAGTGGCTCTTCAAGATTTCTCTGTTGAAAAAGTACCTGAAGATGATCTCTGCTGCCTCTGAAACCTGCACCAATGGCTCTATAATTCTAAAATTACTCAAAGTGGAATCTTGGTTCACCTCAAAAGGTTAACCACAACTCAGCACAACATCAACCCCAAAGTGGCCCTAGTGGCTCATTAAGCTTCTCCGAAGCGAAAAAGGTTGAAAAAATGCTCCAATGGCTCTGAAACCTATCCCAATGGCTTCAAAATGATGAGAAGACCCAAAATAAAAAAAAATATCGCTCAGAAAGGATTCTCCTAGCCAAAGGTATGAGCAAAACAGTGTTTTGCCTAATTGACCCAAACAACCTCCACTAAACTTGGGCTAACTGCAGTTAGCCGCTCCAAATTTGGCAACTGACAGGAATTGGTGGAACAGCCTCCAAAATGTATGCAGTCGGTACACTGGCATTAAATTTATGTAGGAATGGTCACATGTAAAGCTCCGCCGAGACCACCGGTTTAACAATATTTCAACGGTTTGTTTTATAACCGTGGCATTTTATGTTTATAACCCCGCTGCATGTGAACACAATATAATTAACAATAATATTTCAAACTGTCCGCCGGTTTGAACATGGCCACGGTTCTGCGCTTGCGGTCACGTTGGTAATTTGGCTGGTACGTTGTTTAACTCCGCTCCACCATTTAACAACATGTGACTTAAACCATTACCACATGTACCTTTGACATTTTGAAACGTAACCTTTGATTTTTTTATTGTAAACGTTGCCATTTCCTTTGGGTTTTTTAATACTAATTCGAATTTATTTAAAGTATGTGATATTAATTTTATTTTAAATAAAGTTTTAAATATATATATATATATATATATATATATATATGATTTTTATTTTTATTTTTTAAAACCATACAAACATTAATATATATATATATATATAATTTAAATTATTAATTAAACTTTAATTAAAATAAAAAATTTCTAATACATAAATTTAAAAAAATTTCCTTTCAACATTGTGGGTTATTGCGCGATTTCCAAATGCAATAACTTCTTCATACGGTAATGGATTTGAGTGTCGTTCACGGCGCCGGGATCGTATCGCTGAGGTCTATCCTGTCACTCAGGTTCCAACCAATTTTGAGCAAATAAAATTTTGAGCATTTTTCCAATTAGGACATGATCACTTGATCAATTGGTGGCTGGGTTGTGTCATTGGGTGTTGCAGGGGAGGGTTCCACAACACAACTCCAGAGATTGATTTTCAGAGGAGGGAATCTCCATTTCATTGGGAGATCATTGAGGAGTGTTCTTGGGCATATTTTCAGATCTTGGCATCAGGCCAACGTTTTCTAGCTCACCTACAGCACAGTATCTCTCCTAGACTGTGTTATTCTCATGGTTTATTTGTAGTGAGGGACTAAAAGATTAATTAGAGGGGAAATCTCTGGTGAAGGGATCAGCCTTTCACTTTAGAGATCCATTGGAGGAGGCTATTTCAGATTGCAGATCATATTCAGCCATCTCCTTCTATTTTGTTTATGAGTTGCTGTTGCTACCCAACAACTCCGACATTTCTGTATTTTCCCATTTTGTACATGTATTGTAGCCAATCCTTCTAAGGATTGTTGTACTATTCTTTTCAGGGGTTGAGAGCTTTCTCCCCCTCATTTCTTGAGTTATCATTGATATACCATTATATTTCCATTATACATGTTGCAGTGTCTTCATATAACTGTGCAGTCCTAGCTTGGGCACACTTGTGCATCAGTATTTTGAGGCAGGGTTTTGCTTGTCTTGAGTAACATTTCCCTCATGATCCTATATTCATTGTTGCTGCTATTATTTAATGAGATGGCTATGGATTTCATTCACATCTCTATGAGATAAATTTCACTGTTGTTCTATTGGTGTGTTTGTATAATGCTGATGCTCCAAGTCTTGTGCATGCATTGTTGCAGCCCTTTCATTGGGCAATTTCTAAAGGGAACTAGGTGTGGGAGGCTTGTCTCACTACCCTAGAAGGATTTATTTGGTCCCAACTCTTGGATTTTAGTCTTAGACACATTGGTATAAGGGATCCAGGTCTTGGTATCAAATCCTACTGCCTCCATTTCTGGAAAATGTGTTTTCCAGCCATGGATTTCTAGCCATTCCAGATTCGGGATATTATAGTGGTATCGGAGCATGATCTCTGGCTCAGCCTGTGAGTCTTAGCCAAATAAGATCAAGATGATGAAAAAGATGAGTTTACTCTCATCTATTTACAGATCCAGAGGAGACCTCTCCGAGGAGGTTAAGAAGATTGAAGAAGGAGAAGAGGAAGGACCATGCACTTCCTACTCTCACAAAGAAGAAGACCAAAAGCATGAAGAGCACTTGGAATTTGAAATTCTAAGTGAGTAACTGGATGAATATCGAGAAAAACCTAGAGCCTTCCAAGAGACTCTGGCTTTGCCACAATTTATTCAGCAGAAAGAAGAAAGAAGACCCCACAACTATGGGATGATGAGAGGCAATAGATTTCTATTGTCCACATTTGATGGATCACTCACATGTGTAGTAGAGGTTTGGGTAAAGAAGCTAGAGGCTTTTTTCCTGCTACATCGTGTAATAGGCAGAGAAGCTGTAGAAATTATAGTGCTGCGACTTGAAGGTGAAGCAAAGAATTGGTGGATCAACCATCTAAGCCATACAAGGGTTTCTACTCTTGTTGAGTTTTCTCAGAGGTTGATCGGGAGATTTGGAAAAAGGAAGGAGGAGCCCTCACCACCAGCTTATGAGGCATGTACCAGCGCTGTTGAGACCATGGAGGAGCAACCTTCATCTTCAACAGTTTGGGAAGCCAACACTCATGAGGAGGAAACTCTTGCAACACTGCAAGGAGCTTCCAAATTTCACCAAGGTATGATTGAAAATCCATCTCTTGTCGTTTTAGCAAACACTTTGGATGGGTCTATATCATTGCATGCAGTTGATCTAGAGCAGCAGAATAGCACTGCACTGAACAATGATGGAAAAAGGAGGAATCATTCCTCATGTGAGCACTCAAAGAATAGCTTCATTTAGGAAGCCATGAAGGAAGCAGTGAGAAGGAGTAGACATCTGGAGATAAGAAACTCTTTCTCCTCTCTAGATGAAACTCTCTCAATGAGCATGCCACAGCTCAAAGAGAGACTTCTACCTGCAGCAGATCCAAGGCCTCTTTGGTTTTAGAAGGACATGCATGAGGAGGAGATCTCCCAGAGAGATTTCAGTAGAGATGCACTCCCACACATCATGGAGTGCAAGATTCTTCATCAGTTTGAGGAGGTTCGTCCCTTCTCTCAGGAATAGATAGTAGATAGAGGACATCTTTGGATGGATAACATCTCTCATGACTGGGTTGGACATTCCTTGAGCCATGCACATCATGATGGGAGGTTTTTTCCTACCACCTATTTGGATCCTCATAAGGTAAAATTGGTCCTCGGGAGGATTGCACTTCTAGATCCCAGGAAATGCAGGAGTTTGATTTGGGGTGATGGTAGCTCTCATGGGAGGAGTACCAAGATGAAGGTTGGAAGGAGGCATCCAAAATTGGTTGAGTGGATGTGGATGGTAAGCAAGAAGCTGGTGAGCTACTTGCAGATTTATGATACTGGGCAGCAGGAGGCTTGGCTGGGCTGGTTACTCTTGAAGGAGTTTGGCCATCACTTGGCATACACTCTTTCCAAGGGTATGAGGATGGAGAATATGTGGCAGGATGTTGGCATCATGGAGCAACAAAGATTATGGGTGCATAGTGATGATACAACATTCATGTCATCCACTATGTCTTCATTACATATCTTGCATGATGAGAGCATGAGGAAGTGGCAAAGACATTTCTTGCTGGGGTCATTCCTTGGAGAACAACGACAGATTTGCTCTCATTTCTTGTATGATGTTGCAGGAGTAGGATATGGCACTATCATGGTGCAAAGGGGATACTCCTTGACCTTTGATGAACATGAGTTACTTCCACCTTGGGAGAGATTCCATATGTGCATCAACATTATTGGAGGATTGCCCATCTATGTTGAAGAAGCTGGGGGCAAAAACGCTGTGCCATCTAGAGATTATTTAGTGCCTCATGCAGAGGAAGGAGGAGCTCTTTCTCCAGGTAGAGGGATTCTTGCATCCTTGCAAAGAATTCCCCAGGATCTCATGTGTGGAGATCAAGGCACAATCCATGTTCTACATGTGCCATTGTTGAGGAGGTGTGAAACCTTGGAGAAACAAGGAGGAGATAGGGAGGATGACCATCATGATGTGATGAGGAGTACACATACCTATCTATTTTATGAGGGTGATGCACCTAAGGAGGTGATTGGATTGCGTAGTGGAAGCATGGAGAGCTTTCTCCGTTCATCTATTCAGTCATCTCTTGATGATGATGTCTCATTGCATGGAGACATTTTGCCGGGGAGACCACTAGAGCAGCAAATGATGGGAGATGCTTCACAAGTTGAGGCACCATTCATTGATCTCAGAGGAGTGGAGACCTTGGGAGATAACCATATGACAAATTTCCTTCATGGGGAATTATCAGCGCTGTCACTATGGAGGATAGATCCATGTTGGAGCTCTAGGCTATTGGTGGAGAATTCCCAGGATCATCTTGCTTGCATGATATTGACATATCAGGATATGAGGAGATGCATAGATCATGTGCAGATGGAAGAGATACATAACTCTTTGGAGGAGTTAGCACAACCACCTCTTTTCTCTTTGAGGATAAGAGGAGACTCATTTCTTAGCCACTCCATTTGCATGAGCAAAAATTATGGTGAGGGTATAGTTTATTTGCATGATGATTTGTATATTCATCCCTTAACCATATTTGTACAGGGTGTTGCTCCAAGGAGGAGCATTCTTTCTTCTAGACCCATGGTCTACTTGAGGCCATGATCACTATTGGTGACCACTCCCTAGGATGACTTGGGGAGGAAATGTATTTTGGAGTACCTACTCACCTTGCACCATATATCACTCACTTCCTCCATACATTTGAGGAGAGTAGAACAACAAGCAAGTAATTCAGAGGCCACACTTTTTGTCACACTCTTTTGCAATTGAGGGTCAAACTGCATTGGTTACAATTGAGGGACCACTGTCCTTCTCCCTTGCCACATATGACAACAAGCATGGTTTCCATTACGGTTCATTATGTTGGTGTTGTCTTTGTATTTGTTGAGAGCATGATTGGGGGAATGACACATTTGTTGGATGTGTCCTTTAGGGGAGAGATCTCCCACATTATTTTCATTGCATGTTCTAATGGGAGCATGAGAGCACATGTGGCCACTACAGCAAGACAATTATTTCCATTTGGAGTGAGCCATATGATTGATGGGATGCCATATGGTGGTGACTTCCAACTCATCACATATGAGATGATTTGGGACAACATGTTTCATAACGCTGGAGAAGAGATCCTTGGAGGTCTAGTCTTCATTTTTCTACTTGAGGGCAACATTGTTGCAGCCCAATATCAACATATACTCTACACTTATCCTAAGTGGAGAGGAGGACAATGTGGGGTAGGCTATTTTGTCTACTAAGATCAGATTTTCAGCCCACCGACATTGCAGGAGCCAAAGGTGGAAGATGATTGTCAGGAGTTGCTATGTTGGGAGGTAACTCACTTTGTATGGATCATTGCTTGGGGGATGGAGGATCCATTTGGGGAAGATTTTCCTCAACATATTTCTGACTCCATGCCTTGGGTGGAGATTCTTCAGTTCTATCCTTGCACTTGCTTGAGGACAAGCAATCTTTGAGAGGGGAGGACTGCAATGTTCCAAAATTTTCATGAAGAAAATTGGAACATTAATTTTTTCTTATTTCATCTAGGAGGTGAAGAAAATGGGTAAAAGGCCCATCAGTAGGAATAAGATCCTTCATAATGTGAAAAGGATCATTAGAGTAGATTTATTTTTGCACCCTCAAGTGTGAAAAGGGGCAAATGCATGAAGACAAGGCCATGTTTGACCAAGTCAACAACGCTGCCATAGGAGGAGAGGATCACTTTATGAGACAGCGCAGTGTGAATGAGGAAGAGAATATTTGGTGGAGGAAACCCTAATGGATGGGGACCATGGAGAGAGATCCCTCACTTGTTTAAAATGAGGGAAGGCATCCATTGTTACTCATTTTATGGATTATAGATTTTCATGTCTGTTTAGACTTGGAGCATCTTCTTGCTGTTTAGCAGAGTTGCCGAGGGAATTCCTGTTTAGGATTTCCTCTCCTTCTTGAGATACCTCTTGAGGGATTTTACTTCATTATCCCCATATCCAGGCTTGAGGCCAAATAATTTCATTTAGCTATAGCGCAGTCTCCATTGGTGGCTGGGTTGTGTTGCTGGGTGTTGCAGGGGAGGGTTCCACAACACCATTCCGGAGATTGATTTTCAGAGGAGGGGATATTCATTTCATTGGGAGGTCATTGAGGAGTGTTCTTGGGAAGATTTTTAGATCTTGGCATCAGGCCAACGTTTTCTAGCTCACCTACAACACAGTATCTCTCCTAGGTTGTGTTATTCTCATGGTGTATTTGCAGTGAGGGACTGCAAGATTGATTGGAGGGGAAATATTTGGTGAAGGGATCAACCTTTCACTTTAGAGATCCATTGGAGGAGGATATTTCATATTGCAGATCATATTTAGCCATCTCCTTCTATTTTTTTTATGAGTTTCTGCTGCTACCCAGCAACTCCGGCATTTCTGTATTTTCCCATTTTGTACATGTATTGTAGCCAATCCTTCTAAGGATTGTTGTACTATTCTTTTCAGGGGTTGAGAGCTTGCTCCCCCTCATTTCTTGAGCTATCATTGATATACCATTATATTTCCATTATACATGTTGCAGTGTCTTCATATAACTGCGCAGTCCTAGCTTGGGCACACTTTTGCAGCAGTATTTTGAGGCAGGGTTTTGCTTGTCTTGAGTAACATTTCCCTCATGATATTGTATTCATTGTTGCTAATATTATTTAATGAGATGGCTATGGATTTAATTCACATATCTATGAGATAAATGTCACTGCTGTTCTATTGGTGTGTTTGTATAACGCTGATGCTCCAAGTCTTGTGCATGCATTGTTGCAGCCCTTTCGCTGGGAAATTTATGAAGGGAACTAGGTGTGGGAGGCTTATCTCACCACCCTATAAGGATTTATTTGGTCCCAACTCTTGGATTTTGGTATTAGACGCATTGGTCTAAAGGATCTAGGTCTTGGTATCAAATCCCTCTACCTCCATTTCTGGAAAATGCGTTTTCCAGCCATGGATTGCTAGCCATTCCAGATTCAGGATATTACAATTTTTGAGTAACCACTAGTGTCAAGAGAATCCAAGTGGTCCTCAACCTCCAACCACACTCTACAGCTAGGGATTTATAGAGAAATAAAAAAAAAATTAATCCTTATCCTCCCAAGGCTTTGGGGGCAGCAATCCTTTGTCATTTTACCCAAGGGATTATTCATTTATCACTATGACCTACCCACATGAACCTGAAATACAACCTTAATGATTTTTCAAGGTTGCTTTTGGGAATCCATATTAGAGAATATGATAGAATTGGATTGCCTCTAATACATATTTGACCATGACTAATCTACCTTCCCTTGACAACCACCTATGGCTCCAGGTCTTCCATGTTTTTCCTACTTTTCTAGAGCCAGCTACAACCCCCCCTTGCAGTAGTTATTAGGTTTTATCTATAATCATAGGTATTTAGACCCTCATCTAATATCTTAAGTTCATAAGGAAACTTTTCCCTCAAGTGATGGAGCTCTTTGTCATTGAAAATTGTGAATAGATATTGTTATTTCCTATCATTTAAAATAATTCATGTAGCTTTCCCAATTAGGCCTAAAATTTTCATAAAATTGTCAACATCTCTTGTGGATCCATTGAAAATACAAAAAACATCATCAACAAAAATAAGATGTGTTATAGTGTGCATTTGTGCAATGATTGTACCATTTAACTCTCTTCTTTGATTTTCTTCATCCATCAACCTACTAAATCCTTTTGTAACCACATGAAAAAGGAGAGGTGACAGTAGGAACCCTTGCCAAAGGCCCCTCCATGCATGAAAAAAAGACAAAGAAAATTCATTGATTAATACTGCAAAATACATTGATTGAATATTTCTCATTATCCAGATAATAGAGGGCAAAGTGAAGTGAACATGGGTGAGCATAAGCCTAATGTATAGCTAGTTGACCCTATCGCAGTATTTAGAAAGGTTTATCTTGAGAAATTCCCCCTTTAGTTTGTGAATTTTAATACTATGAATTCCTTCCTATACCACCCATATAGTATCATGAATTTGTCTTCCTTCGAGGGACCCAAATTTCTCCTTAGAGATAGAAGATAATTTATTATATAAAGAGGTGAAATCACATTCATCCCACATATATTCATATATACATATCTTAATATATAATTTACTTCTAAAGAATGTATTCTAAATTTCTAACAATCACTCTTCACAACCAAGTTGAAAACAAAACGACTTGGAAGATCAAACCTCGACAAACCTAGGAAATCAAACCTACAAGACACCATGGAGAACTTTCTTAAAAAAAAATTTTACATGTCATATAGTGAACCTTTAAATCCAAAATCTACACATAACAAAAAGATGATTATAAAACATGTCATTAACACCAATATTTGTGAGCATGAATTGTATGCAATACATAATACCTATGAAGCATACGTCTACGAGCATGGATTGTAATTATTATAGAATGAAGAAATTGATATGGGCAATCGATATGTAAAAATGAAGGAGTAATGAAAATCAAGGGTCGACGCCTGGTTATAAAGCATTTATGTCTTATTATTGAAATAAAATAATAAAAGAAAAATCGATCAACATCCAAGATTAAGGTTAAAGTTGAATGAGTAATGAAAATCGAGGGTTGACACATGTTTAAAAAGAATTTGTGTTATTATTGAAATAAAATAATAAAATAAATTTTGATCAACCTCGAAGATTAAGGTTAAATTTTAATTTCATCCTTTATCTGTGAACAAAACAAAGAATATACTCTTTTGTTAAATCTCACCAATTTGCAATTTTTGTTTATTCCATAAAAAAAATTTTAGAAACCCCGTTTCAAAATAAAAATGCATGCTAACATAATCTCAATAAATCATAACGTTTATATATGTATGTTAATTTAGAACATATTAGTATACCATAATTCATAGGTTTAAAATACACCTTAGGTTTATTTTTAAGAGTAAGCTCATTAGTTGTACCAACAATATCAATAATGAAATTTCATTGACTGGAGTCCATTCTGCGAACTATTTAGTTATATAAAAATTAATTTTGAATAATATAAACTATAAATAATTCTTGCCTCGAAAGTTAGCTTAATTGGTCAAGTCCCTATCTTTAAAGCAACTTTATTATTGAAAGGTCATGGGCTCAATTCTCTCGAAACCCTTGGAGTTAGGCTCCATGGTTGAAAATCCTGAAAATAGAACCAATCCAATTTCATGGGAATGTTCAACATACTAACTGTTTCACATTTCTTTTTATACATTTATACTAAGAAATTATCAATAAAAATGGAATGTGTTGAAAATTCGATTTATAGGAGATGCTTGTTTCTCTCCATTTTTATATGATTTTGATACCTAATATTTAAAAATATATATTATTAATTATTATTATTCTTATTTTAAAATTAATTATAATTAAAAAAAAATTATTATTTTCGTCAGTAAAATTCTTATATTAATTTCTCAAAAAAGGATTGCAGATTATCAAATATTTCTTAGCTCTCTTAGTCTCACTCTTTGTATCCTCATAATGTGCTATCATTTACTCCATAAAATTTGACCAAGTGATAAGTGGTTGACGAGAACAAAGTCATCAATACCATACAAATTGATTGGATTCTAAATATAAAGTTGCAATGCATACCGTTTGTGTGTGTTGCACAATATGGAGATTAAAATATTGTGCCATCTGTATTATCCATGTTATTGCATCATTTTCATCACACTCTTCATATAGATCTTTGGAATATGGTCGGTCTTCAATCTAACATTATATTCTATGAAATCATTATTAACATTTATTTTGTTCTCATCGTGAGTTTCATCTAATACGTTTTCACCATTAAGATATATTTCTTGTAGCAACTTTGTCAAATATTCCTTTAAGCCTTCCATGTCTTCTTTTAAACCATTAATATCACCTTTTAAACCATCCATATTTCTTATTAAACCATCTGTCACATTTTATTTTATCATTAGTTGCTCTTTGTGAGAGCGAAATTTGTTGCACTTGGTCCCATAATTTTGATATATCATGTTGCAATTCTTCCTCTTCACGCATCGTAGTACAGCTTTCTGAGGAATTAATGGGTTGGCAATTAATTTTTTTTGAGGAATTTTAGAACCCAATACTGATATATATGCTTCAATATTCCCTTGGAATCACTTCAAACTGATTTTTCAAACAAAATTTATGCAATTTTTAAAAAATACACACCTTTTTCTTTCTTTTAGGGGTGTGATATTGCAATAGTTGCAACTCTGTAATTTTGGATCTCCAAGGTCTGAAGTTAAATCTTGGTGTAGCCCTCTAAATCATCTTTCTAATGCCATAAGTCAGACCAATATTGGATTATTCAATATAGATTTATGTCAAATGTTCCACGATGGCATGACTATAGACTAGTTTAGTAGAGCGAAGTTCTACGGGATGACGCATGTCCCTATTTCAATATTTGACCCTTAAATTTCTACACGATAAACTACAATATGTTCACTTTCAACTGATTTTTATAGAATTCAAATCTAATGCCTAAAACCAAAGTTATGACAATTTTCCCTAAGTCATATGTTTGAGGTGAAATTATGGAGCCTACAAAAACCCTAACTTCCTCGAATCATATCTCCGAAAATATAGTGAACCAAGATATGAAATTCGTACACAAAGTTCACCAATATTTCAGCTCCACTTGGCTGCAATTTCATCTTATGAATCTTCGTATAAAACAATTTATAGAAAAAATTCCAAGATGTCTTATTTGAAGAAGAAAAACCCTAGAATCCAAAGCTTTAATTCCAAATGTTGTGCATCTAAATCACAAAATAGAAGAAAATATAGACTAGGGACTTAAAATTCATCCTCTTTCAGTGGGCCCACCTCATTTAAATTACATAAATTAAAAACTCTTTGATGATTCAAATGACAAAACCTCCTTTCTATATATAGGAGTTTAAGGAGTCACAATATAATTAGAGCCTACATAACAATAATAATGTAAGGGCACAACAATAATAATAGTTGGCGTCTATGGGGCACAATAATGAAAATATGGAGATTACATGGGCATAACAGTAACAATAAGGGGGATACACTAGCATTATAGGGTCCTAACATGCCCCTCTCCTTAAAAAAAGTATTTTTCTCAACACTTGAGTATTTTTGGATGCTTCTCTACAAAATTCTCAACCTCCAATGTGGAATCTTCAACGGGTAAGTTCTTCCACTTGATGAGATACTCTGAAATTGATCATTGTAAGTTCTTTTTTATCTAACTTCTTCAAGTTCCAATATGATTTTTCATTACTCGTCAAGTTCTCATAATATTTTTTGAACTAGGAGCTTGTCACCTATAGCCTTCTTTAAGCATGAAACATAGAAAACTAGGTACACTGGAGACCTTAGTCTTATTTTTCATTTATTAACTTTATTACATGAACTTTTGACCTTGGGTTGCAAAAGAAAAATATTTGTATATATCAAAATACAAAATGTAAATAATAAATATAAACCTTGGTTGTCGTGATATATGTTGGCCAAGAGGGGGCAAGTTACCACTGCTCCACCTGGTGATGATGTAGGAGGCAGTGGAAACATGCCCCTACATGCTATTAATGTGGCCCTGTGTGAACATTCACTTCAACTACCAAGGGTAGAATATGGGACAACACTCTAATTTAGGTGGGTATATTGAGATTTTTATGCTCATTGTTTCGATGATCTCAATTTATTTTAGGATTAAAGAGGAGCTTTCCAGGGAAACCCTCTAGGTAGGTTAGCGAAGGAAGATTGCAATTTTTTGTATCCAAGATATCAATTTCAGAATCCTAGTAATCAATGTATTTGGGGGGCAGCAAGGAATATTTCCACATCCACTTGAATTTATGGCATGATTTAATTGTTGAGATTGCAACAAGATGATGAGCTTAGTGAAAAGAGTCGCCTTCACTAAGTGGGCTCGCAGGCTATTTTTGGCGCAAGTCTATTTTTAGACTATGTCTATTTTTAGACATGTCGATCATATTCTATGAGTTGCAGGATGCTATTTGTGGATGGTTGGTCAAGTTGGAAAAATAGATGGACTTCTATTTTTAGACATATTGGGCGGAATCTATTTTTAGATTGCCGGTCTAAAAATAGATATGTCGAATATTATTAGCTCTTAATAATATTTGGACTATAAACATTATCTTATTCTCTTGGAGCACTTCAGTTAAGTGCACGGATGTGGCACAGGAGCTGACAGAAGGAATTACGCTATTCCTGAGGGTTAAGTGGAGCTATTGCATGGAGACTTCAGTTAGAACTCATGTGACAGAGTTTGGTGGAGTTGTAGAAGTAGTTGGTGGAGTTGTGTTGAGTTTAACTCAGTTAGACATAGTTGAGCTAGTTGTATCTAGTCTAACTGATTGATACACTAGTGAGAGTGGTGTGAATTAATTAATAATTAATTCACTAAATATTAACTCATTAATCAACTGAAGAATACATCAGTTAACTACAGTGCATGGACAGTTTCAGTGGAGACCAGTGGAGAGATAGGTGAAAGAGCAAGTGTGACTATCAGTTGTGAATATAGTGATGCATTGATTGCATCCAACACTCAGTGGAGATGCCTATGAGGATTGTGTGAGCAAGGCTAGAGCCATTCGAGTTCATTCAAAGCCATTCTTCAGTAGGGATTGCGCAGTAGAGGCAGGCTAGCAGGTGGCAAAGATTGGTGCATGGATTTGCAAGATCGGGCCTGATTAGTGTGTAGCGATTGGATTGTACTGAGAGCTTGTGATAAGCTTTGTATGATGATTGTTACATGATATCTATGACATATATTATACAGATAGTTGGGGGTTTTCAGCTTTAAGCTTTCCCATAAATCATTGTGTTAATGTGTGTGAATTTTTATGGTTTCATGTGTGCATGCAATTGTCTTTATTTCTGCATGTGATGATCAATGGTGGAATAGATTATGTATTGTACATGAAGTTAAAATAGTGTGTGATCAGGAGAATCTTGGATGTATAACGCATTAGTTATATAATTTCTACATGTTATCAAAGCATTGATCATTGGAGCAATTGCAGATTATTGAAACAATTGAGTTTTGTGCTGGTGGAATTCGAATTTGCAGTAGAGTTTTCTTGGTGTCGAAGTTGAGATTCCATTGAAATGACTTTCAACGGATTGCGATTGGAGTATGCCCTTGAGGGTAGCTCAAATTATATTGCATGGAAGGATAGGATGGAGGCGGTGCTGGAGGATAATGGGTTGAAGGAGTTCATAGATGCTGATATTCCAAAACCTGCTTCTAGCGATGCTGCCGCACTTGATGCATGGCGAAAGAAGACAAAAAAGTGTCAAAGAATTATGTTGGAAGGTGTGAAGGATCACATAGTGTCAAAACTTCATGGTAAAGCTTCTCCATTCTTGATGTGGAAAGCACTGACAGAATTGTTCCAAAGCAAGGGTGACCAGAGGAAGTTGGCACTCAAAGATAAACTCAGGAAAATAAAAATGGAGAAAGGCGACAGTATACCCAAGTTCCTCACTAAGTTTTTCCAGTGCAGGGATGAGCTGGAAAGTGTGGGGGTTACTGTAGATGAAGAGGACTTGGTGAGCTTGGCTCTCCTTGGGCTTCTAAAGAGTTGGAATTCCTATCAGGACTCTGTCAATGGTCAAGAGAAACTACCAGGATGGGAGCGACTTTGGTCGGATCTTGTGCAGGAGGAGATAAGGCGGAGTACCAGGGATAGATCTTCATTGAAGAATGAAGATGAAGAAAATTGTGCTTTGGCTGCCAAAGCATGGAAGGGGAAGGGAAAGAAAAATACTTCTCAATCTGGTGTGAAAGGAAAGAAGCAGGACATGTCCAAGGTGAAGTGCTTTCACTGTCACCAACACGGACATTACGCCACTAATTGTCCACAGAAGAAGAAAAATAAGCAGGCTGCTGGATCTGCAGCTGGAGAGGCCTTAGCTTCGCAGTTTGAGCTGGATTTTTCGTTGATCGCATGCTTGGTCTCAAGTGTTATGGGATCAGTGTGGTTTCTTGACAGTGGTGCGTCTTTCCATATGACTAGAGACAAATATTTGTTTACTGATCTGGATGAGAAAGATCTTGGAGTGCACATCGAGATGGGCGACGATGGTAGACACAGTGCGACCAGTATCGGGACCATTTCCTTTGAGAGGGAGTCTGGAAAACCCTTCATATTAAAGGATGTCATGCATGTTCCAGGATTGAAGAAAAATCTGATCTCTGTGGCGATGTTAGAAGATAAGGGATATGATGTTGTCTTTAGTGAGGGAAAGGCTTTCCTGCGCAGTAAGGAAACTGGTGAAACCTGGAGGATAGGGGTTCGAGTCAATACCCTTTATTAGTTACAGGTAGATGGCTGTGCAAAAATGGCAGGCAAAGAAGAAGGAGTGGTGAGCCGGGATGAGGGCGAGTTGTGGCACCGGAGATTGGGCCACCTTCACCATGGTGCTTTGAAAATTTTGCAGCAAATTTCTACCGGGCTTCCCAAGGGTACACTTGCGCAGTTAGATCAGTTCAAGGGATGTACCTTGGGAAAATTTGTGAAAGCCACCTTTCACGAGAAGGATAGTCGTGCCACGACGATCCTTGAGAGAATTCACATAGACGTGTGTGGAACTTTCTCAGTAGCTTCGACAGCAAAGAACATGTATTATGTGATCTTTGTTGATGACTTTTCTCGGAAGTGCTAGATCTTCTTCATGCAGAAGAAGAGCGAGACATTCTCAAATTTCTGTGAGTTCAAGGCACTGGTTGAGAAAGAGTCGGGGAAGCAAGTGAAGGCTCTCAGGAGCGACAATGGTGGTGAATTAATCTCTGGCGAATTCAAGGACTTTTGCAGCACAAAAGGAATTCGAAGAGAGCTCATAGCGCCTCATAACCCACAGCAGAATGGGGTCGCGGAGCGAAAGAACAGAACGATCGTGGGTGCTGCATGGGAGATGTTGCAAGATCAGTTCTTTCCCATACACTTGTGGGCTAAAGCTTGCAACACTGCGGTTTATGTGCAAAACCATTGTCCTCATAGGATACTTGGCATGAGTACACCCGAGGAGGTGTTTTCTAGTAAGAGGCCTGATATTTCTCATTTGAAGATTTTTGGCTCACCTGTTTACATTCATGTGACGAAGGATTCCAGGAAGAAGCTGGAGCCGACCGTAGAGGTTGGGATATTTGTGGGGTACACAAAAACACCCCACAACTATCGTGTGTATTTTCCAGATAGTCGGAAGACTGTTGTGCGACGGGATATCAAATTTCATGAGGAGAAAGCCATGAAGTGTTCGCTTGAGAGGGAGCCACACTTACATGCAGATGAGGAGCTATTAGTTCCTAAGGATGAGCCTCGGGATGTGGATCAACCACAAAAGGAGGTTCATGGAGTGGAAGAAACCACTCATGCAGCGCCAACCATCAAAGAGCAGAAGCGCAATACAGAAGCTGAGCGACTGAATCAAGATGCAGCACAGAATGTAGGAGCCCCTACATCACAGCGCAAACAGAGACAGTCACCTGACCGATACACTGGATACATGGCTCTGATGAGCAAGTGTATCTTGACAAAACCATCTTCTTTCCAGGAAGCTGTGGAGGACCCTACATGGGTAGATGCCATGGTGGAAGAGTATGATTCGATTGTCAGAAACAGTGCATGGGAGATTGTCCCAAGGCTGGAAGGTAAATCAGTGGTAGGTTCAAGATGGATCTACAAAGTGAAGCAAGCAGCTGACAGGAGAGTCGAGAAGTACAAGGCAAGATTTTTTGCTCGAGGTTTCTCATAGATTGAGGGGATCGACTATGAGGAAACCTTTGCACCTGTCGCAAGGTATTCTTCCATACAGACAATTCTTGCTCTCTCAGAGCAGATGGGGTGGCACATTCATCAGAGGGATGTGAAGACTACGTTCCTCAATGGAGTCATTGAGGAGGAGGTGTACATAGAGTAGCTCGAAGGTTTTGAGATCTTCAGCAGCGAGTCACATGTGTGCAGGCTCAAAAGAGCATTGTATGGGTTGAAACAAGCACCTCATGCTTGGTACGCATGGATAGACAATTATTTCATCGGACTTGGATTCTCCAAGAGTGAGGCAGATCCGAACCTATACTAGATTGTGGTGGAGGGTAAGTTGTTGATCATTGTACTTTATGTAGATGATTTTATTCTGACAGGTGATGAACTGTTGATACACTCATGCAAGGCTGATCTTGCAAAGGAGTTTGAGATGAAGGACTTGGGCCTCCTTCATTATTTCCTGGGATTGGAAATTTGGCAGCACAGTGATGGACTATTTGTGTCTCAAGGCAAGTATGCTCGGGAGATACTGGAGAAGTTCAACATGAAAGGCTGCAAGCCTATCGACACTCCTCTTCCTGGTGGTTGGAGGAAAGAGGATGCTACATCGGCAGAGGTAGTGGATGCCACTGTTTATCGACAGTTGGTGGGGTCGCTCATGTATCTAGTCAATACACGACCTGACATATGCTACACTGTTAACCAGCTTTCACAAGCTATGGTTAAGCCTACCAAGCTCTTTTGGAAGGTAGGCAAGAATGTATTGAGATATCTTAGAGGCACATCGGGATATGGATTATGGTACAGACAGTCAGATGAGGTGAAGCTGTGTGGCTTCACGGATGTAGATTGGGTAGGGAGCCCAACGGACAGAAAGAGCACATCTGGAGGGATTTTCAGTTTCGGGTCGACAGCAGTTTCTTGGTACAGCAGGAAGCAGATCCATAGCTTTTCAGTTCCTTGGTAAGTATAGCGAGTTTCGTTGCGTAAAAGGCTATATGGATGAGGAAGATCCTGGTCAGGTTGTTCGGTTCACACTTATATCCTACTGTGATATATTGTGATAATCAGAGTTGCATCAAACTCTTGGTTAATCCAGTATTTCATGATAGATCTAAACACATTGACATCCGGTACCATCATATCAGAGATTGTGTGCAGCGAAAGATCATGTTACTTTCTTACATTTCTACGAAGGATCAGGATGTTGATATCTTGATGAAGGCGCTCACCAGGAGAAAATTCGAATACCACAGAGACAGGATCGGGGTGGCATATAATCCATATCTTGTTAAGAGGGAGTGTTGATATTTCAACAAGATGATGAGCTTAGTGAAAAGAGTCACCTTCACTAAGTGGGCCCGCAGGCTATTTTTGGCGCAAGTCTATTTTTAGACATGTCGATCATATTCTATGAGTTGCAGGATGCTATTTGTGGATGGTTGGTCAAGTTGGAAAAATAGAAGGACTTATATTTTTAGACATATTGGGCAGAATCTATTTTTAGATTGCCAGTCTAAAAATAGATATGTCGAATATTATTAGCTCTTAATAATATTTGGACTCTAAACATTATCTTATTCTCTTGGAGCACTTCAGTTAAGTGCACAGATGTGGCACAGGAGCTGAAAGAAGGAATTATGCTATTCCTGAGGGTTTACTAGAGCTATTGCATGGAGGACTTTAGTTAGAACTCATGTGACAAAGTTTGGTGGAGTTGTAGAAGTATTTGGTGGAGTTGTGTTCAATTTAACTCAGTTAGACACAGTTGAGATAGTTGTATCTAGTCTAACTGATTGATACACTAGTGAGAGTGGTGTGAATTAATTAGTTAATTAATTCACTAAATAATAACTCATTAATCAACTGAAGAACACATCAGTTAACTACAGTGCATGGACAGTTCAGTGGAGACCAGTGGAGAGATAGGTGAAAGGGCAAGATAGACTATCAGTTGTGACTATAGTGTTGCATGAGTTTGCATCACACATTGATGGAGATGCCAATGAGAATTGCGCAGTGCAAGCCAGGTGGATTCTAGTTCATTCAGAGCCATTCTTCAGCAGGGATTGCGCAGTAGAGGCAGGCTAGCAGGTGGCAGAGATCGGTGCATGGATTTGCTAGATCAGGACCTGATTAGTGTGTAGCGATTGGATTGTACTGAGAGCTTGTGATAAGCTTTGTATGATGATTGTTACATGATCTCTATGACATATATTATACATATAGTTGGGGGTTTTCAGCTTTAAGCTTTCCCATAAATCACTGTGTTAATGTGTGTGAATTTTTATGGTTTCATGTGTGCATGCAATTGTCTTTATTTCCACATGTGATGATCAATGGTGGAATATATTCTGTATTGTACATGAAGTTAAAATAGTGTGTGATCAGGAGAATCTTGGATGTATAATGCACTAGTTATATAATTTGTACATTAATTTCCAATTTCCAAGGATTGTAAATTGTTGCTATATATGGGTCCTGATTTTTAGATATTATAAAAAAATTTCCCTTTGGACTCCATTATTGGTGCTTTTTCCATTGACTAGCTTTCCATGAGGTTTCTATAGAAAAAATATAGTTTTTATATGGAGTCCAAGGCTATTGGTTACCCTGCACTCATATCCTTTTTCTATGCATTTCTACTATTGTCTTGATGTTATATTTTCTCATTTCATGTAGTGATTTATCTTTTCCAATGGCATGGACTCTGAAGGTAAATTCATCCACTCTCTTGTTCAGTCTTGCAGTTGGGAATTTTGTTTGGTTTCTTGATTTCAGGTCAAGTATTTCAAATCCAAACTAGCATAAATAAACAGAGAGGGTCTATAGGTATAGAACTTTTCCAAGCCTTTCCCATAAATTTTGGGTAGTGAGTCTACTGTTTTTGTTTCCCTTCCACTTTGGTTTTGTCCTCCTTTTGAGGCTAAGGAAAATACTAAAAGCCTGGATGGATAGGTGGGCTCATGCACTTCAAGCATTAAGAAATTGGGTCTTGAATTGATTTCTTTGTCGGTTAGCTTTAGTAATTCCTATAGGTATGATATCAATCGGCTTTGGTTCTAGTATTTATCACCCTATCTCTCTCCCTCTAGGGAGCATCAAGTGTATTTCCCACCACTGGTCAACACAAATATTGCTAGACTTCTTCCTCATGTTGTGGTAGAGAGGAAGAGTTAGACAATGGGATACCTCATACCAAGAGTGAGTTTATTGGGTAATAAATCGCATGCACTACAAAATTCAAGCATCCTCTTCTCGCTTCCAGGAACTGAGACTTCCTCAAGTTCAAGATGAGCTCATATAAATCAAAATAATAATGTTTTTGTGTGTGTGTGTCTATATATATATATACACCTCAGACCAAGAGTGAGTTTATTGGGTAATAAATCACATGCACTACAAAATTCAAGCATCCTCTTCTCGCTTCCAAGAACTCAAACTTCCTCAAGTTCATTATGAGCTCATATAAATCAAAATAATAATGTGTGTGTGTGTATATATATATATATATTCTCAAACTTTAATGTTATATATAAAAAATATATATTATTCATGTTACTTTAAAAAGTTAAATAAAAATGCTCACAAAACTTAGAGCAATTTAGTTTTTTGAAAGTACTTAGTGGTGTAAAAGTTACTAATTCAAAACTCCATGAGAAAAAATTCTATCTCCACTAAAAAAAAGTTATCAAGGTAGCTTATCTCCATACATAAACCTCAAAGACCGACCATGGCCCTTCAATTGAGATGTAACATGGAGTAAATGCCAAAACATGGAAATCATCAATTCACTTTACACAACTATAGTACATAATTAGACATTTCAAACAGCACAAGAAATTTTCTTGATGTATTCTTCAAACGGGTTAATATTCCCATGAACATGAGTTATTGCATCACTCATTGATACATCACCTCCATTATCTTGGTAAATTCCTTCAGCCCCATCTTGCTGAATCTCTAGATTCTTCTTATCAGTTGTTTTTTTCTTGGTAATATCATGATTCTCGGCCTCTTAATGGATATGGATAGAGCTACGTCCCATGTAATCTTAATCTCAAAAAGATGATGCTTGTATTTTGTAATGTAATCATTAAGTTGAGCAGAAAATGATCGAAGAGAGGGGTTGTCAAATGATTGAAGAGAGGGGTTGTCAGTGTGGGCACCATGTGCTACGAGCAATATACATGATCTGTGATAAAAGTCAGAAAGTTTCTTCTCAGAATGTTGCAACACGTTTGTAAACCTCCACAAGGCATGCAGCTTTTCTGTTGGCATCTCATCCAGGATCTTGCAAATGCAAACATTAAGGGCTGCATAGATACTGAAACATTCCTTCATCATTCCTTCATGAGTAAATCCAGGACGAACTGAACGAGAGAATTATTTGCAATGGGGAATTCCCGAGGGTTACAGTCTAAGAGGTTGTCAATGAGTAGTTGCAGGGACTTCATATCTTCCAAAATCTCTTTGAGTTCCATACCGTCGGAAATCATTTTATTTTGAGTTTCGGGCGCAAAATTGTGTGCAGATCTAAGAATCGTGGTGCAATGAAATCTGCAAGCCAAATACCAAGAGTATTTGCGAACCCAGAGAGAGCATTCCCGGGCGAGGGGAGTATAATAGTCCTCGAAATGTTGGGACGTGGAGGTGAGTCGGGTTTTATGGCGAGTGGTGCCATGTGTGAAAATGAGGTTGTGACCATCCCCGAGCAGTCGATGAATAAGTGCCAAGTTCTTGAGAGTGACCATCCAGTTCTTGGTTCGGTTCAATCGCGTTTCCACCGCATTTCTCATATGTTGCATTAACTCGGAGGATTGTGTTGCAGCCAAGGCAATGAGAACGTGATTTTCCTTGAGTGGGATATTGTTGTGGCAAGTAGATTTCAGGATTGAATTTATTTGAGTGAAATTGGTATTTTTTTGAAAAAATATGGAATATTAGTTCACTTGTGAATATTATTCTTTATTATAGATTGTGGTTGTTTTGTAGTTTATTTTAAATTATTATAAATAAATTTGGAAAAAAAACTTTCAATTATGAATTAAATTAAAAATATTATTATTTAATATTATATTATTTATTGAAATTTACGAAAATGAAAAATTAAAGTCTTTAATATAAAAAAAATGTGTACTTTGGTTTATATTTAATGAGACATCCTATTACAATAGTATTGAAGGTATAGATTGTTACATAAAAAGAGTATTGTTGCTCATATTATGTTTCATAAGAAATATTTGTTAATGGCATTATATCGCATAGATTATTACATAAAAGGAGTATTGTGGCTCGCTTTACTTTTTATAAGAAAGATTATTTTAATCTTTATGTGGGTGGAGATTTTATATTTAATGTTAAGAAGATTCATATATTAATATGTTATTTCACACTTATTAATTCTATATTTTATAAGAAAAATAATTTAGATAAAACTTGTCTTTAGAATGGCTTAGAATAGAATATTTATAGTCAAAGAAATCTATCTTTTTGCTAAAAAACTTTATAGAAAGAACGACAACTAATCAAACTATTATTTTAAGCAAGGGTTCCAACCCTAATGATCTATAGCCAAATTAGGACCTTGTTTTAGCTAGAAAATATGAAAGAAACTCTAAAGACTTGAGAGGATTTCTTTGGTGATGAGCTAATAAAATTTTATAATTCTTAAGTTTTAATAATTGCAATGGTCTTTAATTAGACGAAATCCACTTGAATGACTTGTGTTCATGAACTTAGCGGTAGTGTCATGAATTTGCGTTATTTGACATCCTTTATACAACCAAATAGTAAATTTTGGCATCTTAAATTACCACGAGTCTAATTTTGATTATAAACATTTAAGCCTAACTTTAAACTTTGTCATGCACAAAAGCCCCATTGAAGAGAATTATGATGGCCATAAGCACTTGATCTTCAACAAAGATAAAGTTGATCTTTTTCTAAAGGATTTCAACATTGAATTAAATATTTTATCAGATAAGGACAACATTTAAGACCTCTATTAGAATTTTATATTGTCCCTCTCTACTTCCATTAAAAAGTTCTCTAGCAAGATGATGTGAAAAAAGGAAAGTAAAACAAGCAACGTTTAGTATGAGATTTCATATCCTACTTGCACTTATTGCACTATATATCAAAGGAATAATGTGCTATATAATGGTTGAATTTAAGATTTTTTGAGCTTATTTATCTATATTTATCTATGGCTAGATATTGTTGATCAACGGTTGTCATTGATGTCAACCCAAGTAGCACCAGGGGCTACCCCAATATTGCATGGGAATTTTGACCTACCAAATTATTATATTCTGGGTCAAGAATTCTTTTGATGGTTTCTACCTATCGATATGTTTCTGTTGATATATGGCATGCCACATAATTCTTCATGGTTTGAGAGATATTCATGTTTAACATTTGTACCCCCAGTTAGTGGGCCAAAACCCCATGGGGTTGTGGCATGGGTCATTGAAAAGCCATAATTAATATTTTTTAAGCTCTTAAAATCCCTCCCACGTTCACTTGTTGAAGCCCCTCTCAACCTAAGCATTTATATAAATTGTGATCTTCATATCCTCATTATGTAAGGGATTTCGATATCTGAAACAGGTCATCATGGAATTTTCGCTCTAAATTTTTTTCTACGAAGGTTCAGAAGCAAAATTTTTTATGAGGCAAATCCAAAATTGTGAGGAAGCTCCTGTAAAAATTTCAAATCAAGGTGCGCAATATATTCAGAGATATGTTCTGTGGAAGTCAGTGTTTTTGCAGGCTCCTGAAATTCATCTCAAATAAGTGACCTTGGGAAAATCGTCATAACCTCTCTCTGAGTATCATATTGGAATTCTGTAAAAAGTGACAGATAGTGCACGAACAATAGTTTTTTCTCTATCAATTTCAGAGCCAAATGAAAAAGCAGTGACACGTGGCATGCCGTACAAGTTTGCTCTACTGAAACAGTCCATAATTAGGGCATTGTGAGAGATTGGGCATAACTCTCCCTTGAAGAATCCAAATTGGGTCAGACCTGTGGCATTGGAAAGATGACTTAGAGGACTATTACAAGACTTAAAATCACATATTGGGGATTTGAAATAACAGAGATAAACTAGATTCAATATCAAGCTCCTAGAAGGCAAGAAAAAGCTAGATCATGTGTTTGTCAAGGGTTGCAAAGGACCAGACTTTCTAGGGCAGCAAAGCAAAGCAAGGTGCAACAGAGGGTAGCATGACAAGAGCAGCAACCAAGGTGTATAACAGCAGCAAGAATTTCATCACATGAAGTCTTCAAGTGGGCAGCACTACATACAGTCACTGTAAAGGTATCATTGTGCTAAGTCATTGTAAATACATTATTGTAAAAATTGTACTAGTGTCTATCTGCCAAGAGTTGAAGAGGCAGTGTCAGGAGGTCTAGGATAATCATTAGGTGGTTGTGTCATATTTGGGGTTATGGTATAGTGTGTCTTCTTCTTCTACATTATTCTATATCATTGTAAAGTGGACCATTTTCCCTGTTACAGGAGCCCATTCTTCTTTTACTCTTCTACAGGGTGGTAGGGTGGTGCTAAGGTGAGTTGTAGCTCATTGGGTGTTGGGGAATCCATTCAGTTAACTACTGAAGAATATTGTGCATTGGAGCATCCATCTAGTGGGAGCTAGAGAAGAATTATTTTCTAGATTTTAGGAAGTTGGAGCTTTATTTTCAATTGGAGTTGAATATTAAAGAATTATTAGAAAAACCTTAGGTGGTTTTTGTCCCGGAGTGGGTTTCCACCTTAAAAATTGTGTGCATTTTTGTTCCTTTTGTTTACTGCTATCATTGTACAAACACTGATCATAATTGAATATTAACTAATACTCTAATTGAAAGGAATACTGATTCACCCCCCCTCTCAGTATTTCCAACAATTGGTATCCGAGCTTGGTTCCTTCAATAGAAGTTTAACATCTGGAAGGAGGTCATGGAGCATACCAAGAATAGTGTACCTCTATTCAATGAAAATAATTATTCACTTTGGAAAGGAAGAATGGAGGTCTATCTCTTGGCGCAAGGTTACGAAGTATGGGACATTGTTCCAAATGGATTTACATCAACCGCGTATGAACAAGGTAAGAAGAATTTGGTAAATGATGCAAAAGCAAAGAATATTATTATCAGTGGACTTATTGAATCTGCTTATCATAAGGTATTGGGTTGTAAAACCACCAAAAATATATGGGACAATCTTGAGAATATATATGCAGGTGACTCAAATGTCAAAGAAGCAAAGCTTCAAATCTATAGAGAAAAATTTGAGCAACTCAGAATAAAAGAAGATTGCAACATTGTTGCATACTTCCAATACATTGATGAAATAGCCAATACTCTGGAAGGATTGGGAGAGCCAGTTGACAAGAAGACTATTATACGAAAGATTCTCAGAACGTTACTAGGGAGATTCAACCCAAAGGTATCGATCTTAGAATATAGTGCAAATCTAGAAAAACTCAGCAAAGAGGAATTACATGGAGTTCTCATAGCATATGAAATGAGACTTGATGAAGAAGAGGGTACTTCGCATATAGAAACTATGTTCGTTGCATCTAAGAAAACCAATAAGGACAAACAACCTTCAATTGAAATGAAATGCACCTGCAAGTGTGAAGAAAAGGGAGATGATGAAGAAGGTCTTTCAGATGAAGAATATGATTACTTTACGAGAAAACTAAAAATTGGTAAGGGAAAATTCAAAGGTAAAATTCCATTGATATGGTTCGGCTGTGGTGAGATTGGGCATTTCGCATCAAAATTTCTGAACATAAGTGATGGCAACTCAAAAGGAAAGAAAGGCTTTAATAAATTCAACAAGAAAGGATCCAAAAGGAACTTTCTCTCTAAAGAAGATAGCTCATCATCCGATGAAGACAATGACAATGAAGAAGAATCCAATGGGAGGGTATTGTTTATGGCCAAGCACAATAAACAAGAGGTATCGAACAACGAATAAGAAGGGTTGACCATAGAAGAATTTTGTAAGGAAGCAATCAAGCTTATAAAAGAGCTCAAGGTTGAGAAGATCTGTTGGGGCCCTTGTTTTGAAAATCAACAGATTTTGAGTTGCGGCAAGTACGTGGCGGAACGCAACCTCGGTAGGCAGAAAGGTGTCAAGGTTGCGAAGGAGTGGAGGACAGGTGTCGCAGTTGTTGCGGGAGCGAGCATAGACGGCGGAGGGGCGCGGAAGGGAACAGGCAGTGAAATCCAGATGAATAGAAGAAAATGGGAGACAACCGAGCAAGAATAAAGGACGAACTGACAGTCGTGTGGGTAGTGGAACAAAAAGGTAGCCAGCCAACGGATAGAGAGGTTGGTGCAGACGGGAATAGGAAAAAGAGGGCCGCAGGAGAGATCTGTCTGGGTTACACTATTCTCCTCCCTCTAGGTTACTGTGATTTCTCTCTGTCCCTCAGGACTTGTTGTATTTTGCTTTGTTCCATGCTCATGCATAGCTGAGCTTTGTAATAGTTCGCCTTTGACGGCTGATGATTAATATATTCAGGAGTGTGGTTATGCATACGTGTTTATGAGTATGAATGAGTGATGTTGTCATCTCCATTTAAAATTTTATCTTATCATTAGCTTAACTGTTTTCCTGAAGGATATATGTTATGAGATGTTGTGTTATGACTATCTAAGATGTTGGTTTGACTTTGATTCACCTATATGGATGTTGTGGGGATGATACCGATCTGCTTCCTATCACAATAAGGTTGTAGGTGAGACTCTCTGCCCTTCGGAGCAGAGTGTAAATTCCGGCGTGAATCTTGAATACGGCGAAAACCCTTGTTGGCCCTTAGACCTGAACCCGGGTCTTCTCTGCGAGACCTGTTCTCTCGCCAACAAATGGTTCCATTGTCGGGACTCGAAAATACATTGGGTAGCTAGATCATGGTATCTCGGATATTTGAAAGAGAAATACGAAGCTGGTGGGATAACCACCTGGATCAGTTTATAGCTCAGCAGGCTGAACTGAGATGACAAAAGGAAAAAACAATTAAAGACTTAGTTCTATTCTCCGACTTTGCTAGTGATACCTACGAAATATTTTGGGGAAAGTTCCCAGGAGAACTCTACAACTGGTTTCGGAGGCTTCAGACCAAGACCGTCAAGGGAAAGTCACGGAAGATAATTCGCAAGTGGTCGCACAAGGATTTGGTGGCCCTTCAACGGTTCAACACCGACTTGACCCGAGCTGTAGATTTTTGGGTAGAATATACTTTGGAAGGATATATAGTGGAGTTTGCAGCCGAGTGTTGCTAGTCTTTCTCAAGGGAAGAAGGTATTTTCAGATCTGGGTTAAGGGGGAAACTACTGAAGGAGATTCCCTTGTGGATCAAGGCCTTAATGGTAGACGAAGGACTGATGGAATTCCAAAAATTAGGGATGGAAGCATAAAGCCCCCCCCCCGATCTTAGGGGGGAAGGGACTGAGGGAGAGATGTTACCAGAACCGTGAGAAGGGGGAGTAAGAGTATGAATGTCGAGACTGCTAATAGGCTCAGGGAGCGGCGAGCACATCGGAGGGCACAGATTGCAGAAAGGTGGTGAGAGAGGGTGATGAAGGAGTTGAAGAGACAGGAAAGTAGTCGGAAGGAAAGAGAGGAGGCACCTCAGATGATAGTGAGAATGGAAGGTCAAGTGGGTCCCCAGGATATAGGAGGGGTCATGAAAGAGGTACGGTAGGTGTATAGGAGCCCAACCCAGGTGGAACAAGGCAAGAACACGCCCAGAGAAGGTGTCTGATGTGGAGATGCACATTGCAATGGAACAACTATTTCGAGAAAGGCCAACATCCATATCTCAAGGTATTCCTAGTCCCCACAGTTCTAGTAGCTCTAGTCCTGACCTTCCCCTGGTGCTCTACAAGCCCATAAGTGAAATTTTTGTTAAGTTACGTGAATTAAGTAGATTGCACAGTATTCAGTCTCCAACTGGAACACAAGCTAGTAGTAGGATTGCTAGTGGCCCCATCTCACAACCAGGATCCAACGACTTCATTTTAGTAAACTCCATTCAAGTAAGCATGGCGGGATCACTCACACAGTACCCAGAATTCTCTGGGAAAGGGAATGACGACATCGAACAACATTGGTATCTCTGTGAGGCCATCTGGAGGGCACGACAGACACCAGATGTTGGGAAGTTGATAGAGTTTCAGACCACTCTGACTGAAAGAGCCCTACGATGGTTTATGAAATGGTCGGAGGCTCACCCGAATCCAATGATGGCTGATGTAAAGAGGGATTTCATCAAAGAATTTAAACTGCCTTAAACAGACCAACAAGGCCTATCAGAAATGTGGGAGATCAAGCAAAGAGAAGGAGAAAATTCTTGGGAGTTGATGCGGAGATTTAAAAATTCCATTAGGAAACTCAGCTATCCAATTGATCCAAACCATCAGAGGGATTGGTTCATTAAAGCTTTATTACCCTTGACCCGAACTCCACTGACTCAACAAAGGATCGACACATTGCAAGAAGCGCTGGAGCAAGCAATGAAGATAGAAGCCATGGCGGGTTGCCCGCAAGAGTTCAAGGGGGGCGC
Source organism: Pinus albicaulis (assembly GCA_034641835.2). Taxonomy (NCBI): domain Eukaryota; kingdom Viridiplantae; phylum Streptophyta; class Pinopsida; order Pinales; family Pinaceae; genus Pinus; species Pinus albicaulis. The sequence goes on along the minus strand of CM076575.1, from coordinate 874,271,541 downwards.
AATGGTACAGGACCCCTCGATAATGGGTCTGCATCATCAAATATCTAGTCTGACAGAAAAACTCAAGGAAATGCAGCCCATGCAACCACTGAGACCAAACGTGTGGTGCACACATTGTCTCATGGAGGGACACGTAGTAACAGAATGTCCCTAGTTGCTGGGAAAAATTGTGGGGACATCAGCTGCAAGAGCACAAGGGGCCCCACCGCTAGGAGGGGTCACGCAAATAAACACCCAAGGGATATACCCCCCACAAAAACAATACACGGGGTTCCCTACATGACAAAGTCCAGCTTCCAATGAATATTGTGAGATATGAAAAAGTATGGGTCATCAACCTCGCATGTGTCCGATCTTGCAGAAATATTCCAATGTTCCAAATAATATATACTGCGAATTCTGTGCATCGACCACCCAAATAAAAAAGCAATGTTGAGCGCTGAACGCCCTGGTGGAGAGGCTGGATCAGCCATCATACAGAGTAAATTAAGCTCCCCGAGGAAGAGGAGGAGGCATGAGAGGAGACCAAGCAGGAGGTAGAGGTCCGGTAAGATGCTATAACTGCGATCAGGAAGGACATGTGGCTAGGGAATGCCAACTCCCTAGGAGGCCCTGGTGTTCACAGTGTCAGGTTAACTGACATGCAACATAAGATTGCCCAGAGCTCATCAAAAGATGGGAGGAGAGAGCTAGACAGAGAGGGGCGAATCTGGTAAATGAAGAACCCAGGTTAATGGGAACTCAAAAAATGCAAAACGTGGCAATAGTGACACGAGGCAAAAAAATAATAGGGGAGGATGCACAAGCTATGGACCCCATAAAATTGATGAGGCCAGCATCCCCAAATATTTTGATCAAACCAGAACGACAGAAACAATTTTTCCAGGAAGCAACAGAAACGTTTGCCCACTTTGGGGGAAACAAAGGAATCGAGTTACAAAAAATTCAGGAAGACAACGAAACACAAAGTACTTCTGAAGCCTTAAGCTAGGAGTGGTTCCATCTGTTCCTGAATATTGTTAACAATGCACCAATGCTGGAACGGCTGAAGAAAAACCTGGAAGGGATGCTAAAACAGAACACAGGATCGAAAGAACCAGTCGAAGCAGACCAGAAATATGTTCAGAGGATAAAGAGAAAAAAATGAAGGATAGGAAAGGAGTTCAGAGTGAACATGCCAGTGGCAGGATTCTAGATTAAGGACACCATGCTTGATTTGGGATCGGATGTCAACATCTTGCCAAGGAAAACTTGGGAAGCACTCGGGAAGCCAAGATTGACATACTCACCGATTCAACTTCGAATGGCGAACCAGTACTGCATTGTTCCCATCAGTCGACTGGAGCAGGTGGAAGTTGACATTGCGGGGGTGAAAACATTTACGGACTTTGAAGTCATCGACATCATGGGGGACAAAGATCCATACCCAACATTGTTGGGGATCGATTGGGCTTTTGAAAACTATGTAGTAATTGATCTAAAGAAAGAACTGATGATCTTCGAAGACGGGGAAATCAGAGTCACATAGCTGCTTGACCCCTACTAAGGACCGAGATATATAGAAACTGTAGATAACTGAGAAGATGCTCAGCTCTTGGACCACCTCTACCAAATGACCGCTGGAAGAAGGGAAGATTACATCAACCCGACAACAGAAGGTTCGGTAAGTTGGAGAAGTATCCAAATCTCAGAATTAGGATCAGAGCTAGCATGGGACGATTGGAAGCAAGGAGACCATGAAACAAATACAAAGAGGTGTGCCAATGTTGCAAGAGTTAATTGGATTGGGACCGAAATTTAGGGATACCCAATCTTGTCAGATATGAACGCTGTAAGTATTTTCTTAGAAAATATAGAAAGCACGGTGCCAGAAGAGTAGAGAGTACCCTTGATGGATGTGGCATTACAATCCACATCTTCCAGATGGTGGAGTAACCATCGCAATTCACTGACGCGATGGGATGAGGTGGCGACAGCAATAAAAGTTAGATTTCAAGAGGAGAAAGAGCCAGAGGGAAGGACCAGTACCAAGGGGACAAAAGACCCAAAACCCATATGAAGGAATGTGAAGTGCAATGGAGGGCTGATGGATATCCCGAGGAGCTGTCGGTTCACAGGTTTATCCACTCCCTAGACGTAATTCCAAAGGCCTAGTACTTGACAGAAGAAAGGAGAAGAGGGACCCACAATTGGCAGGAAGTTGCAGAGAAATTCATACAATGTTTCACCTTTGAAGGGAAAACAGAGCATGTTACACAAGCTTTTCAAGCTATCAAGCAGGTATTGTTCTTCCCTGATAATGGACAGGCGGACGAGCAATCACTTCTGTACCAAGGTATCTAGCAAAAGGTGGCCTATCAAAATATTAATAGTGGGATGGATGACGACAATCTGGAGGATCTCAGGCACCTGTATTTTGAAGAATCAGAGGGGGAGAGAGAAATCAAAGAGGAACCAACTATAGAAGGTATCCACCTCCTACCCCTCAGAACCAAAAAATTAAATATTGGAATAGAGGACAGACCCAAGCTGGCGACCATCAGAGACTACTGGGATGAGAAAACAACAAAAGAAATATTCAGTCTACTTGAGGAGTATGAGGACTTGTTTCCTACATCAGTAGCAGATCTCAAAAGCATAAAGGGAGATATAGGGGAAATGAGGATAATACTGAAGCCTGATGCAAGACCTATGAAACATAGACCGTATCGCCTAAACCCAAGGGTGAAGGAAAAAGTGAAAGCAGAGATTGACAAAATGCTAAGGGCTGGAATAATATTCCCTGTAGAAGAGGCAGAATGGGTAAGCCCCATAGTCATACAAAGCAAAAAAGGAGAAATTAGAGATACGAGTCTGCGTGGATTACCGAAGCTTAAACAACGCTTGTATCCATGATCCGTTCCCTACCCCATTTAGTGACGAAGTCCTTGACAATGTTGCAGGGAACGAGGCATACTCATTCACCGATGGCTTCTCTGGTTACCATCAGGTAAGAATAGCGGAGGAAGACAAGAGAAAGGAAACCTTCACTACAGAATGGGGCTCCTTCGCATACAACGTGATTCCATTCAGATTAAAGAATGCGCCTACAGTTTTCTCTCACATCGTGATAGTGAAATTCTAAGAATACATACACAAGTTTTTAGAAGTCTATATGGACGACTAGACTGTGTATAGCATACTGAAAAATCACGCGAGCCTATTGAGAGTAATGTTTGATAGGTGTCGACAACTACAGATCTCGCTAAACTTTAAGAAATGTATATTTTCTATGCCATTTGGAACACTGTTGGGGCACGTGGTATGTAATCAAGGTGTCTGCGTGGACCCAGCCAAAGTAGCAGTTATTGTCAATATAGAGGTATCGGAGACCGTAAAATAGCTAAGGACACTTCTGGGACATACAGGTTACTACCAATGTTTCATCCGCAACTACACCAAAATAATAGCGCCCTTAGAAAGACTATTGAAGAAAACAGAACAGTTCCAGTGGATGGAGAGCTGCAGAGAGGCACTGAACACGCTGAAGGAAAAATTGGCAAGTGAACCAATATTAGTCCACCTGGACTGGGACAAACAGTTCCATGTACACATTGATGCATCTGGAATTGCACTTGGTGTGGTCCTAGCTCAACCGGGGGACACTTCAGTAGATCATCTGGTATATTTTGCCAGTCGAAAATTGTCAACAGCAGAGCGCAACTACACGACAACAGAGCGGGAAGCACTGGCCATGGTGTACTCTCTCCAGAAATTCTACCACTACCTATTGGGAGGTAAATTCAAATTTTTCACGGTTCATTCCGCATTAAAATATTTAGTAAACAAGCCAGTTTTAGAAGGGAGAATCTACCGATGGCTCCTACTTTTCCAGGAATTCACATTCGTAGTAATCATAAAGCCTGGAAGGCTTAACGTAGGGCCTGATCACTTATCCCGGCTAGAGAATGGAAAAAATAGGGGATCTCTAGATGATCAACTACTGGATGCTGACCTTTTCAGAGTAGAAGCCATCCCGGATTACCTGAATGAAATAGCGACCTACCTCACCACGGGAGAGTGTTCGCAAGAATATATCACAACACAAAAGAAGCATCTGGTAGTTCGAGCCACAGAATATCAGCTGATAGCTGGAAAATTGTACAAAATGGGACTAAACCAAGTTCTTCGAAGATGTGTCCTAGATCATGAAAGGGAAGCTATATTATGGAAAAGCCATAGTGATTTCGCGGGAGGGCACGTGGGAAATAAACCAACAGCGCGTAAAGTACTGCAGGAATGCTTTTGGTGGCCAACAATGCACAAGGATAGCAAAGAATATGTTAAGAAGTGTGACGTATGTTAGCGGACCAGACGACCCTCCCACAGGGATGAGCTTCCTCTTCATCCAGAAAAGCACTAAAGCCATTCGAGAAATGGGCAGTTGACTTTGTAGGGCCAATTTCACCAACTGCAAGACATTCAAAAGAAAGGTACATCATAACAACAACTGACTACTTGACCTGCTGGGAAGAAGCTGGTAAGAAATTGTACAGCGGACACTGCTGCTAGATTCATATTTGAGAACATAATCAGCCGGTTTGGGTGTCCAAAAAGCTTAACCAGTGACTAGGGTACACATTTCATCAATGACACAATTAAGTCGCTATTGCAGCAGTTCCTAATACAACACCACAAAAGCAGCCCGTATCACCCACAAGCAAATGGCACAGTGGAGGAATTTAACAAAATACTGGAAAAATGCCTTATAAAGATATGCAACGCAGAGTGCGATGACTGGGACGAACGAATACCAACAACTCTATGGGCATACCACACAACGGTAAAATGACTGCACAACCGAATGTCATTCCAGCTGGTCTATGGAAGGGAAGCAGTAGTCCCAGCAGAATTCACAGTACCAAGCCTACTAATCGCAACAACAATATAGCTATTTGAGGAGGAATCTTTAAAAGAGAAATTGCACAAGCTACAAGAACTTGAGGAGGGACGGTTCCTTGCGGAGTTTCATCAGATGGTAGAAAAGGAAAGGTAGAAAGCTTGGCATGATCGACATATAAAACACAAGACTTTCCAAATTGGAGGAAAGGTCCTACTCTATGACAGCAAGTTCCAGAAGTTCCCAAGGAAATTGCAAATGCACTGGTAGGGACCATTTCACGTCATAGAGATCAAACCATCGAGAGCAGTTCGATTGGCACAGTTAAGCGGCCAGATTCTACCAGGATGGGTCAACAACGCACACCTGAAGCCCTACAATGAGTAATTTGTTCATTCAAATTTCAATAACTCTCGCAACCGAGAGGAGTACGTAGGGTAGATTAAAGTTAATAATTCTCTCACACCTAAGATGACATAGATAGGTTTACCTAATAGAATAAATATCAGCTCTGTTGCAGATACCGCAACGCAACCAGTAGTGGTCGGAGAGGGGTAGCGAGTGTCCAGCGTGTTGTCCACGTCAGGAGTGTCCAGCATGTCAGTCATGTCAGGAAGAAAAGCGTGCCGAACATTAACCCATCATCATTTAGGATAGTATCAGTGTCAGTCCGCAGGATCACCAATATTTGGAAATAAGTGCTATGATTAGCATTATCCATCCTGTAATAAATTTTCCATAATTAGATATAACCACCAGCCGTTGCGTCTGCCCAAATCCCTAGAACCACAGTCAGCAGAGTCAGAACCCACCTCAGTAGCTAAAGGATCGCATGATCGTAGCCGCAGGAGAAGACAGGGAAATATTAATTAGTTATGGGGTCTAATCAACATCGTCCGTGCTAGTTACTTACAAAACCTGCATGCAGAAAAAAGCGCGAGAATGCCAGAAAAATATGAGTTAGAGTTAGAAACCTCCGAAAGAGCAAGGGAATTTGGAATAGAACCAGAGAAAAGAAGGCATCTAGAAGAAGAGAGGCAAGAGAAGAGACAGAGAGCTATTCGTCAGGTGTACCAGCGGTGAGCGAAGATGACAAAGGTAAGCCTAGCGGTGGTAGAACTAGAGTTGGACAGCAGAATTTAGAAAATGGAGTCCCTTGTCAGGAAATATGACAGTGCGAAATTAATCGACGCAGACCTCATGGATTCCTTTGAGTTTCTTGTGCTAAAAAGGCAGGTATACATTGAAAATTATGCAACAGAAGCAGGATGCGCGACAGCAAGGATCCTGCCCGAGTTCAAAGGTATCCAGCAGTCCTCGATAATGAATTTAAGAAACTTACCATTATTTGGGATTACAGACGCTGCGATGCAGTGCACCAAATTCATGTTGAGCAGAATTCAGAACAACTCTCTGTGGCTGGGGAAGGAAATCCTGATTCATGGAAAAGACATTCATAGGTTGACAGGACTGTTGAAGGAAGGAAGGGACGTATCTTCTGCATTCCAAACTATATCAAAACAGGCGAAGAATTCAGGGGATACAGAATACTATGCTAAGTATGGCATTCGAATAGGAGGAAAGGGTGCAAATATTGAGTTAATCAACAGGCCAGAGATCAGATTCGCTTGCTACATCATTTCTAGCAAGACGATGAGACATTACACCAAGGGAGAGTGTACATTAGACACAATTTCGGTTGCGGAGCACTGCGTCCAGGGGGCCAAGCTGAACTGGTGCTCCTTCTTGCTGAAAAATCTTTTCGAGGCATGTGAAGACAACTATAAGAGGGCAACTAGGTTTATCTACAGGTATTTGATAATAACACTAGCCATGTGGAAGTGGACTTTCCCCGTCATCAAGATACCAGTGGAGATAGCAGAAGATCAGCCGATGGCAATGAAGTTTGTACCATGGAAGGTGTCTAGAGACCCCAGCACCAAGGAGGTAAATGTATAAGCTTTCAGGAGTTGGTACGGCCTAATGGCCGATGTTGTAATGAGTCAATAAAGGATCCCAAGAAACCTACTAGATGGATACAGTGAGCAAGTCTGGTTCAGAGTCACACACAAGCATAATTTCCTCAGACCCTCTTGTGTACCAGAAACAACATTCCAGATGAGGCCTCTGAAGTTCCAAATTGATGAGGTGACTTTTCACACAGAGGTTTGTTTGTGGCTGGGGGTTGTGATGGAGATCAGGGATGGAGTGTACACGTACATCTTTGATGGGATGCTACCACATCGGTTGCCAGGACAAACATCGAAGGAGGCAGAAAATAGGGTGTCGATCCTGCAGCTCCCAATCATTCAACAGCTTAACATGAAGGTACAAAGTTTTAATGAAGTAGTTCAGGTGATAGTGAGTAGTGCTACTCCATTTCCAACTTTTTCATAATTCTAGGTCACTCAGTCTAAGCCATATCCAAGCACAACCTCCATCTTTGCACCTATTCCCAATGTATTGTTTAGTACGCCAACCACAGCAACCACACCGCTGGCGGAGAAAAGTAGAGCTATGAAGGCCACAGTGGCACCGAAGGCCAAGAGGGCCAGGGTTGCATAATCAAGCCCAGTGGTCGACCTCACAGGGGAGGATCCACCCCAATAGTTGAACGCAGGTGTACCGATCCAAGAAGAGCAGATAGTTGAGACAGAAGAAGCAAGCGAGTTGCCACCTCACACCCCCATAAACCCCTTTGATTTCCTGAAAATCCGCATATCGCCACCCCATCCTAATCCACTACCACCCACCACCTCATCCGTCTCCCGAGAGCCCCATAGCTCCACACCATCCACCTCATCTGCCACCGTGTCTGATCCAATTATTAGAAGAAAACTCAATGGAGACCACAGGACAGAGCTTAACTCGGGTACGAAAGTGGTACCCCTAGTTAACACTACCGTGGTCCCGGAAACTGCTTTTACCAACCTCGTCACTCAGTTGGAGTAGACAATTGAAAACACAGCTGGGCCACTCCCTCAGCCCACTCCACTCCAACCTTCCAACTGAACAAATCAAGAGGGGCGACCAGACCTAAACATGGCGGACTCTGTACCCCAGCCAAATCTACCATAGTCACCTCAAGACCAGTCAGGAAGATCGGTTGCCAATGGGCAACCACTCCAGGAGCGAAGGCTAGATCAAGGTACCTCTAGTGCTGAAAGCATGGAGACATGGGGGACAGCTTAGCTGTATCGTTTCATCCAATGGGCAGCACAGCAGGTCGAAAAGCTCCACTCAAAACTACAGTGGAAGTGCGAATAGTAGCAGCAGTAGATAAGCACGCTTACTGAATAGCGTGAGCAGCTGAAAATGGAGAAAGAGTAGCTATAGGGACGGCTGGAAACAATTACCAGGGTTTTCAGGGAAGTATGGCCCACAGTGACCAGTCAGATGCCCGATGACGTGCAGGAAACGAATGTAGTAGGGCAATCGATCCACCTCAGGGTGGCACACTCAACCCTCCACCATGAAAATGCAGAACTCAAGGCGAGATTGGCGGCCCGACCTGCATTTCCCGACCCAGTAGTTGTGTACTTAGCACAAATATCAGAGAGATAGGGCCAAGTAATAAAGATGTAGGAAGTTCTAAGTACTGCAGCCCGGGATGCATACAACCTACTGAAGGGTTTTCAAGAATGCTCAACGGCCCTCACGGTGAAGGCACAACCGATATCGCCCCAACTGCAATAGATATCCAAGGAAATATAGGAAGCAATAGATCTAACTAGATTGGACCAACTTTATGTCCAGGAAGATGTGTTAGAGGTCCAAATCCAACAAATAGAGGAAACTTCGACAGCAGCCAAGCAGGCCATCCGAGAGCTACGACAGCCAATAAAACTCAGTGTCCAAACGATGCAGCAATTGGCCTCTAAGGCCAACACACAGATCGACGCAGTGTTTGGTGCCATGCCACAGAATTCTGGGGAGGAAGTTGTCACAAAAATAACGGCTAAGTCCGACGAATTGATGCAAGGGTGGTAGCAGGCCATGGCAACTTTCCAAGAGCTGAAAGCTTCAGCTCTAAATAGGGTCCCAGAGTTGGGGCCCTTGTTTGGACAACTAAGAGGAGGCGTGTAGCCAAAACAGGACACAGGGTTGGGCGGACCCATGGAAGTGGAGACATCATAGGATAATTGACTCGGGGTGAGTCAAAAGGATGTGGTCGGGGCCTGTTGGGGCCCTTGATTTGAAAATCAACAGATTTTGAGTTGCGGCGTATGTGGCGGAATGCAACCTCGGTAGGAAAAAAGGTGTCAAGTTTGTGAAGGAGCGGAGGACATGTGTCATAGTTGTTGCGGGAGCGAGCATAGACGGCGAAGGGGCGCGGAAGGGAACAGACAGTGAACTCCAGATGAACAGAAGAAAACAGGAGACATCCGAGCAAGAAGAAAGGATGAACTGACAGTCGCATGGGTAGTGGAACAAAAACGCAGCCAGCCAATGGATAGAGAGGTTGGTGCAGACGGGAATAGGAAAAAGAGGGCCACATGAGAGCTTTGTTTGTGTTACACTGTTCTCCTCCCTCTGGGTTAATATGATTTCTCTTTGTCCCTCAAGACTTGTTGTATTTTGCTCTGTTCCATGCTCATGTATAGATGGGCTTTGTAATAGTTTTCCTCTGACGGCTGATGATTAATATATTCAGGAGTGTGGTTCTGCATACGTGTTTATAAGTATGAATGAGTGATGTTGTCAGATCCATTTAAAATTTTATCTTATCGCTAGCTTAACTATTTTCCTGAAGGATATATGTTATGAGATGTTGTGTTATGACTATCTAAGACATTGGTTTGACTTTGATTCACCTGTATGGATGTTGTGGGGATGATACCTATCTGCTCCCTATCACAGTAAGGTCGTGGCACGCCTCGGGTGAGACTCTCTGCCCTTCGGAGCAAAGTTTAAATGCCGACGTGAATCTAGACTATGACAAAAACTCTTGTTGGCCCTCAAACCTGAACCCTGTTCTTCTCTACGAGACTTATTCTCTTGCCAACAAGATCTGTTCCAATGCTCTTGAAGAAGAAGTTCAAGGTCTCAAAATTGAAGTTGAAGAACACAAATGCATTGAAGAGTCACTTCAAAAAAAGTTGGAAGAAAGCAACCAATAAAGGGAAGAATTAGAAGCTGAAGTAGTCTCGCTGCATAAGGAAGTGAAGAAGGGAAAAACTATCCAAAACTATGCCAATAGCTCCAGGGCATTGGAAGAAATCATCAATAATCAATGCTCTTACAATGACAGAACTAGCCTCGGTTACAAAGAAGAAGAAGCAAGATCTTCTACAACAAAATATAATGAACCTATGAGATTTGACATGCATGTAGACTTCTTGGGACAATATTCGCAAGAACAGCGTTGGAGGACAACTCCTCGACGAAATTTTCCATCCATGTACCAACATATTTTTTATGGCTATTGCTATTCATGTGGAAAATTTGGTCATAAAGTTGTGGAATGTCGCACGTACCCTAGGAACCAATACAATTCCAGGAGATCTATCAAATATGTACCTCCCAGGGCTCAGCGAAACATCAATAGATTTGAACATTTAAGAAATAATATTGAATGTTACAAATGTTAAAACTTTGGACACATAAACAAAGACTGTAGACTTGAAAATCCTCCAGAAGAATCTTCGAAGCCACAGAACGAACGAACATGGAAGAAGAAGAAGACTGATAATTGTGCTCTCGCTCTCAAGCCTCAAAACAAAAAAGATGTGTGGTATGGTTATAGCAGTTTCTCAATTCATATTACTGGAGATAGAAATAAATTTGTATCTCTAAAAGAGAAGAAGGATGGAACCATGTCCTTTGGAAATGATGGATCGTCAAATGTTATAGGATCAGGTACCATCACTCTTGAAAGAAAATATGCTCTAGACAATAATGTTCTATTGGTTGAAAACATGAATCACAATCTGCTCAGTTTTGGACAAATGTGTGATCAAGGACACACAATACTATTCAACTCCACAAAATGTGAAATCAGGAAAGGCAGGTATGGTGAAATTGTGGCTACAGCAAGTCGAGCTCCAAACGACATATATTTTCTGGATGAATCAACTAAAGCACGTCTAATAGCTAAAGAGGATGATATATTATTTGGTAGCAATGATGATCGACTAAGTAAGAATTTTTCTACAAAGATGCAAAGTGATTTCGATATGTCTTTACTTGGTGATCTGACATACTTCTTAGGGCTTCAAATATCTCAGCAATAGAAAGGAATATTTATATGTCAAGCCAAGTACATCAAGGAAATGCTTAAGAAATTTAAAATGTAAGATTGCAAACCCATCCTTACTCTGATGGTAACAAGTTGAAAATTGAGCATAGACAACTCATCTAAGTATGTGGATCAAAGGTTGTACAGATCTATGATTGGTAGTATTCTATATATAACAGCCTCCCAGCCAGATGTTATGCAAGCAGTTGGACAAGTAGCAAGATTCCAAGCAGCACCAAAAGAATCACATATTATTGCCATCAAAATAATTCTTCAATATCTAAAGGGAACAACAGAATATGGCTTGTGGTATCCCAAGGGTAACAATCTCATTATCCATTCCTTTACAGATTCAGATTGGGTAGGAGGCATTGATGATCGTGAGTGTACTCATGAAGCATTGGAATATCTTCGCCAGAAGCTTGGGATTCTCCCAAGTTCTCATTAGATTTTCCTTATTCAGAATGTAAAGGGGGAGTGGAAGTGTGTACAGGTCCGTAGGATGGTTGTGTGTTAGGGTGAGTGGAAGTGTGTACAAGTCTGCAAGATGGTTGTGTGTCAGGGGGAGTTACACTTTACCATTGATGTCAAAGGGGGAGATAATGTTGTAGGAAGAGGTGTCATGATCGTAGGGGGAGTACTTGTGTTTCCATCAATTCCAAAGGGATCATAGGGGGAGTACTTGTGTTTCCATCAATTCCAAAGGGGGAGATTGTTGATCAGCCATTGTTATTGATGTCAACCCAAGCAGCACTAGGGGCTACCCCAATATTTCATGGGAATTTTTACCTACCAAATTACTATATTCTGATTCAAGAATGATTTTTATGGTTTCTACTTATCGATATGTTTCCATTGATATATGGCACACCACGTAATTCTTCACGGTTTGAGAGATATTCATGTTTGACGTTTGTACCCCCAGTTAGTGGGCCAAAACCCCATGGGGTTGTGGCATGGGTCATTGAAAATTCATAATTAATATTTTTTGAGCTCCTAAAATCCCTCCCACATTCACTTATTGAAGCCCCTCTCAACGTAAATAATTATATAAATTGTGATCCTCATATCCTCCTTATATAAGGGATTTCGCTATCTGAAACAGGTCATCGTGGAATTTTCGCTCTAACATTTTTTCTACAAAGGTTCAGAAGTAGAAATTTTTAGGAGTCAAATATGAAATCTTGAGGAAGCTCCTGTAAAAATTTCAGATCAAGGTGTGCAATAGTTTCAGAGATATGATCTGTGGAAGTCAGTGTTTTTGCAGGCTCCTGAAATTCATCTCAAAGAAGTGACCTTGGGAAAATCATCATAACTCTCTCTCTGAGTATCGGATTGGAATTATGTAAAAAATTCTAGATAGTGGACAGATTGTAGTTTTTTCTCTATCAATTTTAGAGCCAAAGGAATAAACAGTGACACGTGGCATGACGTACAAGTTTTCTCTACTGAAACAATCCATAACTAGGGCATTGTGAGAGATTGGGCATAAATCTCACTTGAAGAATCCAAATTGGTTCAGACCTATGGCATTGGAAATACGACTCAAAGGAATACTACAGGATTTGAACATCACATATTGGGGATTTGAAATAACATAGATAAACCAGATTCAATATCGAGCTCCTAGAAGGCCAAAATAAGCTAGATCATGTGTTGTCAAGGGTTGCAAAGGACCATACTTTCTAGGGAAACAAAGCAAAGCAAGGTAAAGCAGAGGGTAGCATGAAAAGAGCATCAACCAAGGTGTATAAAAATAGCAATAATTTCATCACATGAAGTCTTCAAGCGAGTAGCACTGCATACAGTCACTATAAAGGTATCATTGTACTAAGTCATTGTAAATACATTATTGTAAAAATTGTACTAGTGTCTATCTGCCAAGAGTTGAAGAGGAAGCGTCAGGAGGTCTAGGATCATCATTAGGTGGTTGTGTCATAGTTAGGATTATGGTATAGTGTGTCTTATTCTTCTACATCATTCTATATCATTGTAAAGTTGACCATTTTCCCTAGTACGAGAGCCCATTCTTCTTTTATTCTTCTACAGGGTGGTAGGGTGGTGCTAGAGTGAGTTGTAGCTCATTGGGTGTTGGGGCATCCATTCGGTTGACTACTCAAGAATCTTGGGCATTGGAGCGGCCATCTAGTGGGAGCTAGAGAAGAATACTTTTCTAGGTTCTAGGAAGTTGGAGCTTTATTTTCAATTGGAGTTGAATATTAAAGAATTATTAGAAAAGCATTAGGTGTTTTTTTTGTCTCGGAGTGGGTTTCCACCTTAAAAACTGTGTGCATTTGTGTTCCTTTTGTTTACTGCTATAATTGTACAAACACTGATAATTATTGAATATTAACTAATGCTCTAATTTAAAGGAATACTGATTCACCCCCCTCTTAGTATTTCCAACAAATACCTCATTTTCTCCCATTGAGTAGCTAGGAGTTTTTTTTTCCCTCCACAAAATTCAATATTTTTTGCTTCATTAAAACCTTTTACTTTTATAATTTTCAAATAGGATAACTATTTCCATCCAACTTGATGTTAGGAAGAAGAATGCTCCAAGATGATGTCATCTTCCCCTTACTTGATAATCTACTAATCATTGCTTCAAAACTTACAAAATATTAAAATACCACAATTTTGACTTTTTTAGATACAATTTTTCAAAGTCAAGCATAGCTTTATACCATGTTATAAAGGGGACGGAATTAAATTTACTCAATGCTAACTCGTAACCTTTCAAGGTAATAAACTTAACAACTCACTATATGATATGATAAACACACCTAACTTATCATTGTTTTATCTAATATCTTTTAACTTCAAGGATGCATTCAGAATTTCATATAACAAAGCATATTAACCAAGTAAATTAAACCACATGAAAAGAAATGGAAAACATAAGCAAACATGAGATCAAAGACACAACGATTTGATTACGGATTTCACCCAATGTGGGCTACGTCTCTGGGCCCTACTCAAAAGTGGGGAGGCCTTCTTTCATTAAGTGGCATCAAAGAATTCAATTACAAGCAACTTTTACAAAAATGACCTTTATATCTCCAATCTAGATGATGACCTTAAAATGGAGAGATTTACTGGAGAAACATATGTCACTACTAGATTTGCATCGAAATCATATAAAAATGACTATAAATTTGTCAAATTCTGACACTAGCAACTTTGACCCTCTAATGGAATATTTTTGGCATCTCGTAGATTCCCCCGCTCAGGGTTCTGTTGCTCAGACCACTCTTGGTTTCGCCATTCCTCCACCACAGCTCCTCTCTGCTGCGAAAATGAGTGAATTCTTATACATCCATGTTGGCGGACCTACCAACGCTAGGTCATTGGCCCGATGGTAGGCAACATCGTGTTATGGCTTGCGGTTGAGTTGGTTCCAAGGTAAAATCCCCACAGAGACATTTTTATGGTATGAAATATATGTATTAGCACGGTGGTTCCGGTGTTAACCATGGAAGTTAATACAATATAGCAACAGTTTGTTCTATATGGTTCCACCGGTCTCGTTACATTGTAATATATAACATATGGGTTGGGTGGCTCCGTTAGGGGTGGCACGCCTATATATATATATATATATATATATATATATATATTACCATTGAGGGGTGGCGTGGGTGGCGACTCGCCACCCCATTATATGTATATATATATTTTTATATTTATAATATAAATAGTTCAAAAAAATTCATTGGAAAATAAGGGATATTAGGAAAATTAATTTGGTGACAAATTCTCCTATTCTGATTTCCATATTCTATGCATCGGGTCTGTTCCAAATATTTGTCTCATTAAGACTGTTACTTGGCCAAGTTTGACCAGAACTTTGACCAGCTAGAACTTCACCATAAAAAATCGGATTTGAGTTATGTTTACATTGTTGGAATCAAGGCGAAGAGCACTACAATCTAGTCATGGTTTCACTTCCATCTCATGACTTTGGTTTTTGAGCTATTTTCAATGTCACTTATATTTCTAGATCCACCTGGATCATTCCTCACCACTAAGGATATTTTGGACCAAAAAAATCTTTATCTGTAAATTAGCAAGTGAGGGAATTTCTCCATCACTTTCTCTTTTTCCATCCATCAAGCCTTACTTGGATGCATTCCTTTGAAACCAATATGAATGTACTCCACGTCTCCCCATTGTGAATTCTTGACCTTCCTGTCAAGAATGATGTCCTCTAGTAGCTTGTCCAATTATTCAGGTGCAAAATTGTCCATTATAGGAACCTGTCCAACCTCTTTGGTGTCCATGATCAAAGGAGGCCCATAAAGCTTCAATTTTTCAACGTTTGCCACTGAGTACATAAGCATGTAAGCTGACAAATCGAGATGAAAAGTATTGTCTCCAATCTTCTCTAGTATGGTGAATGGGCCATAGCAGATTAGTCACAACTTCTTTCCTTCCCCTTTCATTCTGTCCTTTTTGATGTGGAGCCACACTTTGTCCCCAACCTGGAATTGGTGATCGACTCGGTGCTTGTCATGTCGAGCTTGAATTTTCTCCAATTTCTCTTGCACTGCCTAGTGAATCATTTGTATCTGCTGAATGAAATTTCATGCTTTATCCATGTCAACTTGTTCACTAGAATCTTCATCTCTCTCAAAGACCATGTTTAATGGATTCTTTGGTAAATAGCCAAATCATGTCTCGAACGGTGAGCTCTAAGTGGATGAATGAACTTCCTAGTTGTATGCATGTTGTACATAAGGAAGTTGCTTGTCCCACAACTTGGGATGCTTGCCACAATAACCTTGGATTAAGTGTATCACTGTGTAGATGAAAACCTTTGTTTGTCCTTCGGTTTGTGGATGAAATGTCGTGCTCCTCTTCAGCTTGGTGTCCATCATTTTCCACAAAATTGTCCAAAAATATCCAAGAAAGTGAGAGTCTCTATCAGACATAATGGATGTGGGAAAACCCAAAATGGACCCATACAAATTGGTAGAAGAGATGAGAAATATTTTTTGCAGTGACTTGCTTCTTATAAGGCATTAATACACACATTTTGATAAATCAATTCACAATGACATACAAATAGTCATGACCTCTCCTATACAAAGGCAAACTACCTACAAAATCCATTGACACAATTTGCCATGGATGACTCAGAATAGGTAGTGGTGTGTAGAGCCCTTATTTTATATTAGTGGGCTTGCAAACTAAACACAACACACATCCCTTTACATATCGAGTCACAATATTTTTCATGTGAGGAAAAAAACAAAACCTATGTAAATGACACAAAGTCCTTTATACACCAAAATGACCTAACACAAGAGAGGTATGTGCCTCTCTGATTACATGTATGCTTTCATTCATAGTAATAAAAAGTATAACAATTTTCCCTACAAGTGATAATTGTCCACCTATGATCCATGAGTTAGCTTTGCATAAATCTCCTTAAAACTATCATCATTAGCATATTGTTCAACATAAGTTTAGAAATACAAAGAAGAATTTTTCAAAACTATATATGCATAAATAGGATGGCGAGATGTTGAAGTTTGCAACAAGAAACAGTGAAATTGGCATCCGGAAACAACATCCTTGATCCTAGTGAAAATTAAGCACCTACACTAGGTGGGGCCCACACAGGCTATTTTTAGGTGGATTTCTATTTATAGATGCATGATAAAATTTTATTTATAGATGATGTCTATTTATATATGATGTATATTTATATATGGTTGAGAAAATTCTATTTATAGATGATGATCTATTTATAGATGATGATCTATTTATAGATGTATGTGCGAGTTCTATTTATAGACCGCATGTCTATTTATAGATGCATGTCGACTATTATTGTCCCTTAATATTAGTTAGAAAATAAACAATAATATATTCTCAACGTGGACTTGAAAATAGTTAACTGAAGTGGAAAATTAGTTAGCTAAGTGAATTTTGAGTTAAGATGTTGGTTGGTGGGACATGCAAGTGGACTTAGTTGTAACTGAGTGATTCAAAGTTGTAACAGAGTTGGAAGAGTAGTTATGTTAGTTGTAAAGTAATTTAACTCAGTTAAGTGAGTTAAAATCAGTTGTGCTAGTTGTAGCTAAAGAGACACTAGTGAGAGATCAGTGAATTAAATAATAATTAATTCATAATCAGTGGTCTCACATGCAACTGAATATTTACTGTTGTTAACTACATGCATGTCAGATCTAGTGGAGACCCAGTTGAGATGTAGGTGAAAGGGACGATTTGACTATCATTTGTGACATTAGTGGGTGCACTCATGTAACCACACACACATTGGATGTGCCTATGAGGATTGCGTAGTTAAGGCAGGCAAGATTGATTCATTCAGAGGTTCTTGACCATCAGGGATTGCACAGTGGAGGAAGGTTGTCTGGGGTCATTAAATTGGCACATGTATTTTCCAATTTTTGTATGACAGTGTGAGATGATTGTATATTGTACTGAGAAATCTTGGATTAGAGTTTTGTATGAGATTGTTTCATGATCCATGATGTATACATAATATATGATAGTGGGGTTTTTAGCTTTATTATTTCCTGGTAAAAATTTATGTGTTATGTGTGATTGATATTTATTCTTGATATTACAATTGGCGATCGTGTTTTAAATTCCGAAATTTTTTTGTAGAAGTGATTATGTATTTAACAGTGGCATATAATTTTTATATTAGGAGAATCCAAGATATACTTGCATATTCTATAATTTCTACATGGTATCAGAGAACAGAAGATTGCAATTTTGAAGCAGGAGTTGAGTTTGTTGGTGGAAACAATTCGAATTTGTAGAAAGATTTTCTTGGTGCTACAGTTGAGTAAACATTGAAATGGATTTCAATGGCTTGTGGCTAGAGTATGCACTTGAGGGAAGCTCGAACTAAATTTCTTGGAAGGACAGGATGGAGGCGGAGCTCGAAGATAATGGCTTGAAGGAATTCATTGACAAAGATGTTACTAAGCCTACCTTGATAGATGCTACATTACTTTATACATGGAAAAAGAAAATGGAAAGGGCGAGGAGGATCCTGTTGGAAGGAGTATGAAACCAAATTGTCTCAATTCTTCATGGGAAATCCACACCATATGCTATGTGGAAGGCTTTAACGAATCTATTCCAAATCAGCAGTGACCATAGGAAATCGACACTCAAAGATAAACTCAGGAAGATCAAGATGGAAAAGAACGACACTATTCCGGTATACTCAAAAAAGTTTGTCCAATGTGAGGATGAGCTTGGGAGTGTAGGAATAAGTGTTGTTGATGATGATTTGGTGAGTTGTCCTCTCTTGGGACTTCCTAAGAGTTGGCACAGTTATGAAAACTCTGTCAACGAACGGGAAAAAATGTCAGATTGGGAACGACTGTGGTCAGATCTAGTGCAGGAGGAGTTCAGGCAGAACACTAGAGATGGCTATTCATCAAAGCTTTATGATGAAGAGGATTGTGCATTGGATTCCAAGGCGAAGAAGGGGAAGGGGAAGAAATTCCATTCTAAATCTGAGGTCGGTGAATATGGCAAGGACCACAACATGTCCAAAGTGAAGTGTTTTCACTATCATGAGCATGGACATATTACCACAAATTGTCCACATAAGAAGAAGAAAAAGATGGATGTTGGAGTTGCAGCTGGTGAAGCCCTTGCCTCAAAATTTGAGCTTGAATTCTCATTGATCACATGCATGGTGTCAAGTGCATTGGGATTAGGGTGGTACTTGGATAGTGGTGCTTCCTTTCACATGACGGGATATAATAAACTTTTTAGTGACTTGGAGGAGAAATATCTCCAGAGGCATATTGAGTTGGGCGACGATAGATGATAAAGTGCGACTGGAATTGGTACCATTACCTTTGAGAGGGTGTCAGGTAAACTCTTTCATTTAAAATATGTAATGCATGTACCAGGTTTGAAGAAAAAATTAGTCGCAGTTGAAATGTTAGAGGATAGAGGCTACGATGTTGTCTTTAGTGAAGGAAAATTTTTCCTGCAACACAAAGCAACAAGGCAAGCCAAGAAGGTTGGGATTCGAGGTAAGAATCTCTATAGAATTGATGTAGATGGGATTTCTACAAAGCTTCCTAGTGTTGGGAAGTGTGAGAAATCCGTGCAATTGACTCTTGAGAGGGAGCTGGATTTTCATGCAGATAAGAGTGAACCTCAGGATGTGGAGTAGCCACAAGATGAGGATAATGGAGTGGGAGCAACCACTCATGTAGAGAAATTTCATGCCAGATGGGTAGAGGGAGTGCATGCGGTTATACCACTAGGTGAGAGGTGGGGCGACATGCATGAGTAATCACAAGAAGAAATTTATGGGCAAGATTCATTGAGATGGTGTGGATCTCATGAATCGAACCTGGGTATGAGGATCCCACAGAGCATCAATAGCAGGATCAGTTGGATTGATGTAGTCAGATGTCATGAGGACATGAAATAAAAGTGACAGTGTCAGATACTGGAGCGCGGATTAGAGTTGACAACAAGTGCACAATGCATGGATGTAGAGGTCAACAACACAGTGGATCCAGAAGACATGTCCAGTTGGTACCAACAAAAGTTAGAAGACATTGATGACAGATGCATTATACAGATTAAGTTGTTTGGAGGATATTCAGTTTCGGAAGTGTTGCATGCGAGAGTTGCATGTGCGAGAAACACTAGAGAAGTGTTGCATGCAAAGGTTGCAGGGCACATGCATGGAGTTGCATGGCACATGCAAAGACATTCATTTATTGTTGAGAGGGAGTGTTGAAGTTTGCAACAAGAAACAGTGAAATTGGCATCTGGAAAAAACATCCTTGATCCTAGTGAAAATTAAGCACCTACACTAGGTGGGGTCCAACAGGCTATTTTTAGGTGGAGGTCTGTTTATAGATGTATGTGTGAGTTCTATTTATAGATCGCATGTATATTTATAGATGCATGTCGACTATTATTATCCCTTAATATTAGTTGGACAATAAACAATAATCTATTCTCAATGTGGACTTGAAAATAGTTAACTGAAGTGGAAAATAAATTAGCTAAGTGAATTTCAAGTTAAAAGGTTGGTTGGTGGGACATGCAAGTGGAATTTTTTGTAACTAAGTGATTCGAATTTGTAATAGAGTTGGAAGAGTAGTTATGTTAGTTGTAAAGTAGTTTAACTCAGTTAAGTGAGTTAAACTCAGTTGTGCTAGTTGTAACTGCAGAGACACTAGTGAGAGATCAGTGAATTAAATATTAATTAATTCACAATCAGTGGTCTCACATGCAACTGAATATTTACTACTATTAAATACATGCATGTCAGATCCATGGAGACCCAATTGAGATGTAGGTGAAAGGGACGGTTTGACTATCATTTGTGATATTAGTGGGTGCACTCATGAAACCACACACACATTGGATGTGCCTATGAGGATTGCGTAGTCAAGGCAAGCAAGATTGATTCATTCAGAGGTTCTTGACCATCAGGTATTGCACAGTGGAGGCAGGTTTTCTGGAGGCAGTAAATTGGCGCATGTATTTTCCAATTTTTGTATGACAGTGTGAGATGATTGTATATTGTACTAAGAGCTCTTGGATTAGAGTTTTGTATTAGATTTTTTCATGATCCATGATATATACATAATATATGGTAGTGGTATTTTTAGCTTTATGCTTTCCCGGTAAAAACATCTCTGTTATGTGTGATTGATCTTTCTTCTTGATATTGCAATTGATGATCGTGTTTTAAATTCCACAAGAATTTTTGTAAAATCGATTCTGTATTTAAAAGTGGCATATAATTATTAGATCATGAGAATCCAAGATATACATCCATATTTTATATTTTCTACATGAGAAATCATATTTGCCACTTTGTTGTTAGTGCCCTTCTTGTATTTTATTACCAAGTGAAATTGTTGGAGGAATCCCATCCATCTAAAATGAGGTGCTTTTTGGAGCTTGGTCTATGATTGAAGGTACTACAAGTGCTGGTGATCTGTATTAATGATGTTATCCTTGTCAATCAAATAGGGTTTCCACTTCTCCACGCTTTGAACCAAGGCATACAACTCCTTGTCATATGTGGGATAGTTCACAACAACTTGGGAGAATTTATCTTAATGGTAACACATAGGCTTCCTTTGCTACATCAATACTGCTCCCATGGCGTATCCACTAGCATATGTCTTGGTCTCAAAAGGATGTTGGAGGTCTAGTAAGGCCAACACTGGTGCGGTGTTGATCTTCTCTTTCAGTGTATCAAAGGCTTTATGTTGCTTTCCTCCACACTCGTCAATGCATGTAAAGGGGATGCAACGAAAGTGAAGTTGGAAATGAATATTCTCCAATATTGTACTGCACCCAAAAGGATATGAAACTTTTTAACATTGGTGGGTTTAGGCCACTTTAAAATATCCTCAATTTTAGAAGGATATATTTTCAATTTTCCACCACTGACAACGTCTTACCAAAGAGATCTTACCAATTTCACACTTTGAAATTTTGACATACAATTTTTCATTTTTCAAAACATCAAACACATTTTTAACATGACACACATGATCATCCCATGTCCTACTCTAAACAAGAATGTCATAAAGATACACAAGTACAAAATCATCAAGAAAATGCCTAAAAATATCATTTATCACCCTCATGAATGTGGTCGGAACATTGCATAGTCCGAATGGCATCACCAGCCATTCAAACAACCCATGTTTCTTCTTGAATGCAGACTTCCATACATCGCATTCTGTAATCCAGACCTAGTGATAACCATTGTGCAAGTCCAATTTTGTGAAAAATACAACATTTTTCAATTGATATAATAAATCATCAATGCGAGGGAGAGGGTATTGATTCTTCACCATTATTTTTTTGATTTCGCGGTAGTCTACACACATCCTCCATGTGTCATCCTTCTTTGGCACCACCACGATAGGTGAGACGCGTGGAGAAGAACTTGATCTTATGAACCCTTGGTTAAAAAATTCATGCACATTCTTCTTGATATCCTCCTCCTCTATAGCTGACAACCTATAGATAGCAATTTTGGGTAAAGGAGCATCCTGCTACAAGTTAATCTCATGTTTGATCTCATTATTTAGAGGCAAGCCACTTGGTTCCTGAAAAACCCATCATAGTTAGAAACAATTTCACAAAAATCCTTTTTACGAGTGGTATCACAACCTTTGAAAGCATCATATGTATCATCATATTTTTCTCTCACAATCATGATCATGCACCCTTTCTTGGAATTCACCAACCTCTTCATATAACCTGCACTTACAAGACTAGCACTGATTATGGTGCGATGAGCTCTAACAATGTATTCTGCCTAATTTTTCATGAGATGATACTTGTTTTCATGAAGAAAGAAAATTGCTTTCCTGTCATACAAATATGGACTCCCCAATACAATACCACAAATATCCAAGGATACAACATCAAGATCAACCTCATCAACTAGTTTGGATGCAATCACAAATCTAGCTCTACACTACTTGGCTACATGTAATTTTTGTTTATCACAAACCTGACCAAGAGGCTAAGGTTTCAGATGAGGCTTGGTTTCTAAGACTAATTTCTGCAACTTTCTCTCCCACCAAACAAGAGTGATGCCACTCATCCAAAGGGATGCTAACTGGATCTTTGCCTTATCCTCCTCAATCTGCTAAATTCAGAAAATAACCTTGATCTTTCTAATCCAATTGTTAAGTTTCTCTGTATTACATTCTCCATTATATGTGGGAAAATCAAGCTTTACATCTAGCTTAAAAAATGGTTTCTTTGATGTATGTCTATGATGCCTATTAGAATGATGAGAAGAGGAAGAATAATAAATTTCACTGGTGGATGGAGAGGGAGGAGGATCTCCTCCTCCACCTTCATGGTGTATCGATGCATGATCCTCAGGCTCTTAAGTTCTCATGCCTGATTTTCTTCTTATATTCTGCAAATAGCTTGTCAACTTTTTTTGTCATGTTGAAGAAGATTTTGCGATAATTTTTCTCTTCTTCATCTCATGCATCATCATTTTCCATATTCCATCTTTATGCTGCACACCGCGCTTCAGGATCAAAGGATTTGAGTTTTCTTTTACCTTTTTGGAGCTTGTTCCTGGTTAGCATTCACTCATGCAACTCTCATCAAGAAGACCCGCTTTGATACCAAAATTGATCCAAGATCTTTTAACTTCAAGGATGCATTCATAATTGTATATAAGAAATCATATTAACCAAGTAACTTCAACCACACGAAAAGAAGAGGAAACCATAATCAAACATGAGATCAAAGGCACAACTATTTGATTATGGAGTTCACCCAACATGGGCTACATCTCTAGGCCTGCTCAAAGGTGGGGAGGCCTTCTTTCATTAAGTGGCATCAAAGAAATTAGTTACAAACAACTTTTATAAAAATGACCCTTATACCTCCAATCCGGATGATGGCCTAAAAATGGAGATCTCAGCTAGAGAAACAGACTTCACCATTGGATTCATGTCACGAAATCATAGAAAATTACAATAAATTTGTCAAATTATGACACTAGAACCTTTGTCCCTCTAAGGGAATATATTTGGCATCTTGGGGATTCCCCCAATCAAGGTTCCACTGCCCAGGCCACTCCTGGTTTTTCCGCTCCTCCACCATTTGTCCTCTTCACTCGACAAATGAGTGAGTTCTTATACATCCACACCAATGGTCGACCTACCAAGGTTGGGTATTTGACCCGTTGGTAGGCATTTTCGTGTTAAGGCTTGCGGTTGAGTTGGTTCTGAGGTCGAATCCTCATGGAGCCATTTTTATGGTATGAGACATATGTATTGGTGTGATAGTTTTGGCATTGATTGTGGCGGTTAATACAATATATCAACGTTTTTTGTATGTAGTTCCATCAGTTTCATTACATTGTAATATATAACATATGGGTTGGGCGAGTCCGTTGATGGTGTACACTTACATTTATCTTAATGTATATATATATATATATATATATATATATATATATATATATATATATATATATATATATATATATATATATATATATATATTATCGTTGAGGGGTGGCGAGAGTGGCAGCCCTCCACTCCTATATATATATATATATATATATATATATAGTTTAAAAAAATCCACCGGAAAATAAGGTATATTAGGAAAATTAAGTAGACGAAAAATTCACTCATTCCAGTGGTCATATTCCATGCATCGGGTCACTACCAAATTGTTGCCTCGTTAAGGCTGCCACTTGGCCAAGTTTGACCAGAAATTTGACTAGCTATAACTTCAACATACAAACTTGGATTTTAGTGTCGTTCACACCATTCAAATCAGGGCGACAAGCACTATTATCTGGTCCTCGTTTCACTTCCATCTAATGACTTTGATTTTTGTGCTATTTTCAAGGCCGCTTATATTTCTGGATCATCATTCACACCACTTGAGATTTTTAGAAGTAAATTACCTATTTCCAATGCTACAAATTATCATTACATTACTTATAAATAGTTTTGATTTATATAAGCATGTGTTAATGTTTCAATCGATGTCAAATGTTCAACATTGTATCACATGCTAGATCTACTAGGAGTGACATCAAAATTAAAAAACATATTACTTAATTTTTTTATTAATACAAGTACTCTCAACTTTAGCAATGAATAAGAAATCTCACATATAAATAAGAGATCATATGTTGTAGAGAAACTAACATTGTAACTAAAATTTGTTGGTGTATAAAAAATTTAGTATATTATAATATACCTGTAAGGTATTTCATGTTGAAGCCCCAAGGGTTAGCTCAGTTGGTTAAAATCTTGTTGCTAAGTACCTCACCAATCAAGAGGTCACATTGTCAAATCTCCTTGACACCCTTGGGGTTAGGCCTTGCTAGTTTGGTCGGCGGGTAGATCCCTTCAGGTTGATCTGCTTGGATTTTCTTATGGATGTAGTGACCACCCAGTGTTAGTGAACCACATTAAAAATAATCCATAAGGGATAGCTCATATGGTCGAGACATTTTTTCTAAGTACTTTGCCTATAGGGAGGTCACTAGGACAAATATCCTCGATGCCCTTAGGGTTAGGCCATGCTATTTTGGTCGATGAGTAGGTCCTTTCTAGTTGATCTACCTAGATTTTCTATGGGTGTAGCAGTCATTAAGTGTCTGTGAACCACAATAAAAAAATAAAAGCATTGCATGTTGGAAAATCTATCATGAAAGGCTCAATTTGACTTTATCCTCAGTTATGCATGTGTGATTACTAAATTTTAGTAATCCAGTTCAGTTATTTTCAGTTGTATTCAGCTAACTGACCTCTAACTATTGATATAGTTAGTTGAAGATTAGTTGTGTGGTGGGAAAACAGTCTAACTCGGAGTTCTAATAGTTAATTGATCAATTAGCCCAAAATAGTTAGTGCGTGCAAGGGATTTGAATTCCTTAGCTAAAGTGGAGATGAAAATGCAGTGTAACATCAATTATAAACTAGTTTGAGTATACATGTGTTGAATGAGGTCAGGAGATCCATCCTTGGGAATTGCACAATCAATTTGGAGGAAATTCCTATCTTTTAGGGGCTAATTTCCTCAATATTGGCACAAGGAAACAGGAGTATTGGCAGGAAAATAATTGGATAATTTTGGGCCATAGTTTCTCATTGAGAAGGGATAACAATTTTAGGCTCAAAGGGGTCTCAACCCAGGTTCAGAGTTAGCTGCGCACCAAAAAAATTTTTTATTACTGGCCATTTCAGCAATGACCTGTTGCGCAGATCACAATCTCACCTAAGGCAATATTGGGGGATGTGAGAACCAATTTTCTGCATCCATAGTGATATTGGAGTGTGGATCTACTGCTAAATGTCTACTTATGCTTATTTGGAACTGTGTGGATGCATCTATCTACTCTAACACCTTATACTTCATTCATCAATCAATATTCGTGTGCATTGTTCCTTTATCATTAAAACATACATAAAGCATATAAATAAATTTGCAACACCGATAATAAGAAAATACACTGCATAAATGAAAATATGTATTCAAAATATCTTATTCTTTTATTATGATCAATCTCTTTGATACATATACATTCTCTAAACTACACACACAACTGCAGGTGGTCTGCGCACAAAGTTGTAGACTTCAAGGCCTTCACACACACAGTTGTGGAGCCTTCCCTTTAGGCCCAAAACATAGAAAGATAGATATCCAATAGTTCCCACTCATCCCAAGTACAAGATTTCTTACTTCGACTCAATATTAAATTTCCTTATATAGCATTTACATCATACAAAACCATGGTCCACATACCATGGGCGGACAAAAAATAACAAATAAACCCAAACCCTTTACAAAAAGAGGAGCTTTGACCTGCCCCAGAGCCCCAAACTTCCGTGCGGTAGATTCATCTTCGCTAGACCTTGCACTTTGCTTCCTCAAAATGTGGAGTCTTTGACTCAAAATTGAACGAAGTTGGTCCATGCCCAATAGGACCCCAACACTCACATGTGACTTGTCCTGAGTCACTCAGTTGGTGCTCCTTGAACCTTGTCTACAATGCTAGTGTAGGATATATTCAATGGCTCAATCATCATTGCAAACTACTTCTCTTCTTGGTGCACTTACTCTAATAACTTCTCAGTCGTTGGCCTAGTGATCTTTTGAAACACATATTTTTGCCACTTCTGCATCTCTTTAAGCTTCCCATCTATTTTCTGAGACAATTGGATGGCCCCTTCCTTCCATGGCTGAGTCTGCGCGGTGATCAACTGCTCTTTCCTTCACAAATCCTTGATTTGGCTTTGCATATTTTTTCCTTCAAAGAACCTTGCGAGCATTTGTGTAGGTGCTAAAGTCCTCACAGTGACCCATATCTCATCCAACTACTTTTTTTTTCCTGCACTTCATTTTCAATATTTTGTATGTTTGAATCCTCCTACAGTGAGGTCCAAATCTCCATTGTATCATCCAACAACTTTTTATAGTCCTTTACTGTGGTGGAGATACCTTGCAAGGTGGTCTTAAGGTCTGCTTCCCTCTACTCTCATACCTCCAGCGATGTGGTTGGTTGAAACCCTATTTGAAGCTCAATGATCTACATCTGGTACTCAAACTTCATATTTTCCATGTTGTTCTTGGACTCCTTAATTACGAGGGCGAGCTTTGAAACCTTCTCTACTAGGGTTTCCTCTGCGCAAACCTTTATGTATGTATTTATCTGCCTTGTGCTTCTTCTGCACAGCTAGTGTAGATGTTGTAGGGACCCTTCTCTTCAAAATGAATGGGGATTCCTCATGTTCTCTATCTCTTGGAGGGTCTTGGCCACCCTGTTTTGTGCCTCCACTTGCTTCGTCATCCTTCTCTATTTCTTTCACTGCATCATTTCCTACTTGTGTACCTTTTCCACTGGTTCCTGCATATTTTGTCTCAGTGCCTCTAGTGGGTGGACCCAACCAGTGTATTGGTTAGTTCTTTATGATCTGCACAATTTAAAGTCCAGTAACCAAGTATGGAAAAGGGTACCATATTTCCTCTAGATCCTTTCGCATATTGATGTACACTCTATGAAAATCATCTTTGAAGTCTGAAACTCCCCGATAATCTTCAAACAAAGTTGGTGACAGCTTGGGAAGTTGACTCACCACTATGTGCAGATCCATCTCCATAACCACCCAAAATTTTTTGTTCTCCATTGCACACTTCGGTTCCTTACTAAACCAAAGCAAGGTGTACCTTGTAGCTTCACAAAAATTTGGTTCCATAGTAGGGAAATGTGATTCCTTTGGTTCCTTCCAAGCCATCATTGCAATGATCAACAACAACCATGCTTAATGGAACATCTTCCCTTCCTCTTCTACTTCGCAGAAGTCATCTAAAAATTCTTTGCATAGGTAGAGAGCCCAGTTATACTGGACCCCTTTACATCATTATGTAGCCAAATAGAACACGGTTGTGGGTACTTCATTCATATGGAATTTACGCATTATCTTTCCTGTGAGAATGTGCATGGCAAAGCACACTGTTGGATCATTGATGGAGCTAATGTCATATCCCCTCGACTTCTTTACCAAGTTATACAAAATCTTCATTTACTTGGTAATGGCCTTGTCTTGACTCTTTCCTAAAAATTCCACTATGGGGTTCTTTCCTTGGTAGGGGAACACAGTTATTCTCCTGATAAGCATCTCATCAATGGAGATTCTCTCTCCAACCAGATCTATCCATCATGCACCAAATCAAGTAGCTAGTGAACACAAATAGTGTTGATATTACTTCTCCCATTGTGCAGAATGTTTACCATGTTTAGCAACCCATCTTGTTGTATTCCTGCAGCCCACCTGTGTGGCTCCAATATGGTGGCATCGCTCGAGGGGTAATGAACCTGGTGCAAGTATCTACTAGGCTCAAATTGTGGATATTTGATTCTGTCATTAAAATACCAGTCCTCCATCATTAGTCGCTAATAGTTTAACTTCAAAAGGTAATTCTTCTGGTAGTAGCGGTGTAAATGCATCGAACTTTAGAGTACCTAGGTCTTTTACGGGTTTAGAACCTGACTTCCATGGTGGTATATATGGTGGTACCTAGAGATAACTTCTACATCTTCTTCCTTCATACCTTCTGGGGCCGCATTTTATTCTTCACTCTCTTGAATGTCCATTGGTTGCTTCTTCTCATCTAACCGTTTCTTAGTCGACTGCAATGGAACCATTTGTTGGCTCAAAGGGGTCTCCACCCAGGTTCAGAGTTAGCTACACACCAGCAGAACCCTTTATTACCAGCCCTTTCGGTAACAGCTTGTTGCGCAGACCGCCGTCTCACTCGAGGCAATATTGGGCTATGTCAGACTCCTAGATTTCTACATCTATAGGGATATTGGAGTGTGGATATACTACTAAAATTCTAATTATTCTTATTTTGAACTGCACAGATGCATCTATCTACTCTAAGATCTTATTCTTCATTTATCAATAAATATTCATGTGCACTATGAATTTATCATTAAAACAAACATAATGCATATAAATTACTTCGAAACACTGATAATAAGTAAATACAATGCATAAATGTAGAGATGTCTTCAAAAACTCTTCTTCTTTTATTATGATCAATCTCTTCGATACATATCATTTCTTCGACCTGCGCACGTAGTTGCAGCTACAAACTCTTCAAGGCCTTTACGCACACAGCTCCAGAGCCTCCCTTTAGGCCCAAAACATAGAAAAAAAGATATTCAATAGTTCATGCTCATCCACTAGTAAAAAATGATGAAATTAATGACCAGGTGACTAAAAAAGTTATTCACCGCTATTATTTCAAGTGAATTACTACTAAATTTGGGTAATTTTAAGTAGCTGAACTAAAAATGACTAACTTACATGACTAATTTAGTCTAGGAATAAAATATACGACTAGATAATAAGTGACTAAAATAGAAACGACTAAATTAAATGACTAATTTAGTCCAGGGATAAAATATATGACTAGATAATAAGTGACTAAACTAAAAGCGACTAACTTAAATGAATAATTTAGTCTAGGACTAAAATATATGACTAGATAATAATTGACAAAATTAATAATGATTAATGTAAATGACTATTATAGTCCAAGAATAAGAATATGACCAGTACAACACGTATATGAATTATTCATTTATGTCAATAATTTTTAATTGTGTCACGCCATAAATGGAAAATTGCAATTTTGATATCGAAGTGTTACATTTCACTACAAGATTCTCTGAATCCATCTGCAGTGTTAAAATTCTCTCATCTATGTCCAATACTCTTTCCATTAGGTTTTTGATAAGTACTGGATGACAGTTCTCCAAGAAACATTAATGCTGGATACCCTGCCCCTCATTTACCTTAAAGCGATCATACCCATGATTCCCCTTGCCACCACGGGTTCCTGATCTGCCCTGATGACTGATCGACCGCCGTGCCCTGTCCCGCCTAACTCGCCCAATTGCTACACAACACTCTCGTATCAACGAACACGCTCACCAGCACGACTTCTCCCGACGCATTTGACTCGTCCGCCCGCTATGGGGCACACACCCATTCGACGTTGTCGCTCGTCGTGTCCGCAAAAACACACGACTCGCCCACCACTACACAACGCGCCCAAGGTGGGCGTTCGCTAATATGGCATGACTATTGCACATCGTGTTCGCACATACCCAAGTTGGGCACCCGTCGTGCCAAGGTGCACCCCCCCACCACTCGATCGTCACGACACTAAGTCGAGGGTGTGTCGACACTCCCTCATCCTCGCTCCACTTGTATTTACTCATGCAAGACTCCTTCCACGTGTTGCTCAAACCGCACTCCCATTAGAGAGTGTATGAACCTTTGTTATAATAATAGTAATAATAATCTAATTTTAAAGTCACAGCTAAGCCATAAACCAAATTCGTGTATGAGACCCCCTTGTTTGTGGGACAAGGGACCCACCTCCACATAGCGATTTGACTGCTAAGTCTATGAAGCCATACATACTCTACCCCCTCTGGTTTTGAACCTATGACCTCTTAGGAGGAAACACACGCTCTGAACCATTAGACCTACTCAAGCTGTGAATACTTATAGACGTATTAAATTTATTTATAATATGTTTGACATAGATATATTGTGCGAAACCAATTTAATATATATTATTTTTGATATGAACCTTGATTAATTTTTTAAAATAATAATTATCAATATTTATATTTTATTTTTTTTAATTATATTATATGAAATTAAATTTTAAATATATTGTGCTTTTATATTTAATTAATAATTAAAATAATAAATAGTAATATTAATATTTTAATTATTTAAAAAAAAATTATTTGAAGATTTGTAAAATACATGGCACATTCGAAGTCTATCAAAGTCGAACTCGGGGGAGGGCATGAGTGAATTTCATTCAAAATATATCAAATCCGTATGAAAGTCAGAGTTGTGACTCGTCTGGAAGCCCGGAAGCCCAATAACAAGCCAAGAACAAAGAGAAACTGGTTGAACTCGTTGTTCTTACCCATGAACTGGTTCACGGAGAGGATGTTCTCGCGCCCAATTTGTGTAGACAGTTATAAAATTTAGATAAAACTCGTGTGGCAGCCCAATAACAAGCCCAAGAACAAATAAAAACTCATTGTTCTTACCTACGATTTGGTTCACGGAGACGATGTTCTCAGTCTTTGGCGCCCAATTTTTGTAGACAGTTCTAAAATTTAGATAAAAACTGGATGTGGCGCCAAATTTTTGTTGTTTGTGGGAGGATTTTTGTTGTTGGCGGGAGGGTTTTGATATATTTCGAGAGAAATTGATGATGTGATTAAAAATTTTTTGGGTTAGCAAATTTTTATATACAAAGACACATTAAAAAGAAATTGGAGGCTTTTGAAGAGGCAGGTAGCAGCAAATTCACAATTGAAGTTTGCATACTTGGAGCCACAAGTTAGTTGGATTTATAAGATTAAATATTTTTATTTCCTGCATTTGTATTTGCTCTGTTTGTTTTAGGATGTTGTTGATTCATACGATTTTTTTGGGGTAAGGATCGACTGGAAATGAATTTTTTTCGTTTGTTATATGATGTTGTTGGTTCTAGGATTTTTGTTTTTGATGCTGTTGGTTCTCCGATTTTTTTCTCAAGTACTCACTAGCTAATCAATGGATTCAACCGAATCGCTTCCTCCATCGAGCAGTCCAGCTTAAGTAGCTGCACCATTAAAGGAAGCGAATCACTATCATTTCTAGCATTTCCAGGTGCAGACGATATGTTTGGTCCCGAATCTGCCCCCAAATTATTGTTGAGCTTTCCCGTCATTCATAGGTTAGGCCTTCCCATTTGAAACCTCTCTAGTTGGTTCAACATGAGCAATATTGGATTAAAAAATGACTTTAATAGGTCCTAGTCCAACTGAGGAGTATAATCAGGAAATAGTTATTAATGTTGATGGCTAGGATTCCTTTGATGGTATCATCCATATTTATCTCATCCTATCCAGTGTTCGGGCTCACATCTGAAGCAAAATATAGAATAAGTGGTAGGACCTGTAGATGAATGAAATGATGTGCCTAAGAAATCAGAAATAAAACAGCAAGTTAATAGTTCTGTAGATCTCTTTTTTTAGGTGGTAGCACCCATTCCCCACATTTGGCCACCCATTACAAGTTGCCACTGGACCAGAGTGAAGTCCGCCAGACTATTAATGAATTCTTACTGCGACTTCGAGAAGACCTATTAGGAGTGGAAGGAGGCTATAACCAAGGAGTAGAACTCTATCCTATAGAATGATGTTTGGGAGATTTGTACGAGACCAGAGGGGAACCATTGATTTATTTCAAGCAGTTGCACGAAGTAAAAACACAGTTGATGGGTTGATGGTCATATTTAGAAATACAAGGAAAGATTTGTTGCAATGAATTCTTACTGCTCAATCTGTGGTTATTAATGGTGATTTAAACTGCTGGATTTTTGTTGGGGCTAAATGATAATAAACCATCCTTATCCACTTAGTATTGATATTAGCCTCAGGTGTTGGGAATAGACATATAGCAGCAAGGTCAATTTCCTGGTAACCTTTCATGGCTGATCCCTTCTGATCAAATATCCATATGTTCTTGGAATTTATTTGACTAATTATGAATAGGGGAAAATAACAGGCCTAGCTACAGCCTTGTGTAGCCTGGTTTCAGAGGCCTTGTCATCTTCCAGACTTATCAGTTCAGTGAAGTCTTCATTGTTGAACACTTGGAAAAGTTAATGGTGATTTAAACTGTTGCATCCCTGCTTTCATTTTTTGCAATTTCTAGACTTTAGTTTTGATTCTTTTTTGCTATAGCAACTCTGCCAAAACATTTTTCCGTTAAGCCAGTCCATAATGTAAACAATCACTCAGTTAAGTTATTCAAGCTTATTATCTCAATTGAGTTCCCTCATTCCCTCATGGAATTCCCTAGTAAGATATTAGAAAAGAATGAGAGCTCTAATGATGTATTCACCAAGTTTGCACTCTTCTCTTTATAGGATCTATCTACTCTTCAAGTCAAGCAAAATGGCTTCTTGAACCCAAGTCCAACTTCCTCACCGAACTCAAGCCTAACTGACATCTAGAACTCAAGCGAACTAGCCTTTTAAATTCGAGTCAAACTGCCTCACTGAAATTAAGTCTTAGTGAGATAAAATATCCATGCATGCTCAGTTTTATTTGCTGTATTTACTATTTTTGACCATTTAGAGAATTTTCTTAAGTCAACACTAAAAGAAAGTGAGATTGCCCCTTTGCTTCAGATGTGGGTTTTTTTGCCAAATTGCTAAATTTAGCATAACCCTTCCATCTCTAACTTCAATTAACAGATCTTTCTACAGTTAAGCCTTAGGACTGTTTATTTTTTGATCATGTGTGGGTGGTTCTATGTATATGTTGATTTCACACTTGAAATATTGAATATAAAGTTTTTTTCTTGGAAAAGAAATTCCTTGTTTGGCTCTTCCAGAAGACTAGTCACTCTGCTTCTTCCAATAATAACTAAAGCGAAAAAAGAGCATGCCTATAAAATTCCATCTTTACAATCATCCAAAGAACCATGGCGAAAGAAGCCAGGTTTGTAAATGAAAAAAGAGTTGTTTGAAAATGGAAACCTACAGAAAATTTCTTATCTTCTTCAACATAAAATTTCCTCATTTCTATGTCTTTTTTCTTCCAAGAAAACAAATGTATATTTGGCATCTGTTATTTCAAGTAGAAATTAAAGTATACATTGACGTGCCTACGCATAAGAGCTCCTTTCAGACAACTTCCTGATTATCATCAGATTTTGCAAAACATCCTTCTAATAAACGTTGAACATCAAAATGACATTTCCACCTATAGTGCTAACATTGCAGACAACCCAAAATAATATTTTAAAACTGCCTGTAAAATTCTTTTAAAACAATATTTCTGTGAAAGATGAAACCAAAACCCTCCCTCTAATTTTCCATGCATAATCCCTTTTCTGATTGCAATGGGATCCTTTGAAAAATGATCTGCCTGAGAATTAAATTCTCTATGAACATGTTGAATAGAAACTGAATGAAAAGCTTCCTGGAGTTCCTTAACTTAGTGTTTTCAGTGAGAGAGAACCAGACTATCGAATGGCAGATAACCTTTAAAACTCTCATTACCACTTTCGAGTCTCCATCAACCTAAATATTTTGAACACCTTTAACCATAAAAAATTTAATAGGGCCCAAAGGGCTACTAAACTTGCACGAATACTAGTACCACTACCAGTTCCAATCTTGAGTTATAATTAATGATCATAATTGTAATGAAGGACAATACCAGCAACATAATCACCCAACATTTGACATGCACAATATAAATAATTCCAAGTAATATTAGGATTGAAAGAGGCCACATGCCTAAGGTTGAAACTAGAATCCCGTGCTTTACGCAATTAGTTACACTTGTTATCATTAGCTTATTTTCGTAAGTCTTCTCATCTTTGTTTGTAAGAACATATAAGATATTGGGAAAAATATTGCCATCTTCTAGAAACATTCTGATCTATTTTCAAGTGATTAGCACAAGCTAATGTGCATCTTTGACCCATCCAAGCTAATGTGAGTTGGGATGATTTGAGTTTGGTAACTTGAGTTCCTTTTCCAATTAAAGCAAGAGAAGGCTATTCTGGTTTCCATTATCAATGACCATATATGCTAGTTTGTGCTTGATTTGACAGTTCTATGTACAAAGAGCTTCCTTGTTGCTAGAAAGGCTATCTTTGGGCATTAGCATCAAGTGTGGATCAATGTAGATGGGATTGTTGAAATCAACCTCTAAGTCTCCAACCTCTCAATAATTTTTAGAAATGAAGTGAACATTGCATTTAGGGTTGAGTTCATCTTATTCATTGTTGGTCAAGTTCATCTCAAGGAAGAACAAGTTTAGTATTGTGAAAGAGGCTGAAATCCTCTGTTCCATGGGTCAAGTTCAGTTTTTCCAATGGGTTGAGTTGCCACTCAAGAGGGCCGTATTCACTCTCACACTCATCTGGTCGAATTCTGTAACAAAGGAAGTACAATAACCAGTTACAAGGGAGCTTGAATTTGGTCTTTGTCTTGTGGGTGTGTTTTTGGAAGGCATGATTGATATTTTTCTCATTTGCTGAAGTTTGAACTTCGTACCTCCTGAGAGTGACATTGTGTTGAAGGACGAGTTTCTAGTCAAATTTCTTTGCTGGCTGTAGCATTATTGTGGGTTGATTTAACCTCTTCTGGCTGCTATCACAATCTTTGTGCGTGGGTTATGGAGATGCCTTAATTACATGTGTGAAGAGGGTGTCATTTAGGAGAAAAAGGGAGCCATAAATGTTGTTGAGTTTGTACAATGAGGAAGAGCTGGTTGTACTCCAGAAATTAAGCTCATAATTCAATGGGTCAAAGTTGGTCCACTTCTGCCTTCAGAACTGATATTTGTCACTTATTTATAAGCCTCCAAATTAGGTTATATTACCCTTATTCGCTCACTATATATGTTGATTTTGATCTAAGAAATGGATTTTTTATGGCTTCGCACTATCTTCATATTTCCTTATATCAGCAATGTACACTGAATGGTTCAATTGAAAACAATGTATCACACTGAGTTCCATTTCACTACTATAGAATCTAGATTTTGACGACATTGGTGCAAACTCATTCACTATTCATAAATATTTCTTCATGATTGTAGAATTAAACATCATAGCTTCCCGTTGCTTCTTTAACATAAGCCTTCTTTGTGAAAAGAGACTCCTCCCTCTAACTTGTTTTGTGAGGAGACTCTGCAAAGGATAATTTGCAGCATCCTCTGTTGTGCCTTTCTAGTAATATCTGAATTTCAACTGTTCATTTAAGCCACTTCTACATTCAATACTTTCTTTTCCATAATGACTTCAAAGTTGAAGAAGGCTAGGCTTCCAACATTGCCAGGTTCTCGTATGGTTACCTTGCATGGGACTTTGGATAATAATTAGCACTTGCCTCAACAATTGGGCCAAGGTTTAACCACACTATCATAAGCCACCATATAAATCCCACAATTTGGGAACATCATACATTGTCATGGAAACTATGATGTGGCTAAGGTTTCACTAGATTATCATAAGCCACCATATAAATCCCACAATATGGGCACATCAGAAATTTT
Organism: Pinus albicaulis; assembly: GCA_034641835.2. NCBI lineage: Eukaryota > Viridiplantae > Streptophyta > Pinopsida > Pinales > Pinaceae > Pinus > Pinus albicaulis. Next base: position 874,235,262 of record CM076575.1, on the reverse strand, counting down.
CATGTAACCATGGTGTCAAATACATTGTGGTTGATTTGTTGTATTTTTTGTTTACATTACTTTTCCTCATCATAGTATGGGAAGTTGGGCACTTGTGCAATTTGTCTTAACTAGTCAGCTTTCCAAGCTTGAGTGGCCACATTCCTGTTGTAGCACACCTTCTTGTTTGACAGTGTTTGTAAGTGCAATGGCCCAGTGGAATTTTGGATTGTGATGATTAGTGGCTACCGCTGTCCACTACTAGTAAATGAAACCTTCGTTCTTAGTTTTTTCTCTGGTTTTTCTAATTTACATCAAACATATGGGATTTTAACATTTTTTTTGTTTGTGATTTAATAATTTTTGTTTGCTATGTTTTCCGATCCTAACCTTGCCACCTTTTTCCAGTTGTCGCAAGCTTCAATACTAAACTTTGAAATAATGATCTACAGAATCACTGAAGTTTCACTTAGTTTTACTTCATTAGTGGTTGAGCATGCTCTCATAACAAAATGTAGGTGCAACAGAGAGTTACCGAACTTCTGTTCTATAAACCAACACTTAGGCTACCATTGGCAGAGTAATTTTTTTTTCTCAAATACATAAAGAGGATGACATGTCATGATATGCATTGGTCTCAGTTGAGTATCTGCAGTTACTGTAGTCAATATATATCAAAAAACTCTAGAATATTGAATATTAATAGATCAGATATGTTACTACTGTAAACAATTGCAAGAAAGTGTGAAATGCCCACAAGAGACCTTTATAATGATGCAACTATTTTTACGCCGGAGGCGTTCTCTTTGTTGGCTTGGGGTGAGAAAACACTTTTCACCCCAGCCAATGAGAAGCCTTTCTTATCGCCCTTCCAGCCAGTAAAATTTGGACATGTGACACTTCCTCCAACCAATTAAAATCCTCCATTTGGCCCTGTTACCAGTTGTTATTTTTATTTTCATTTTTTTGTGCCCTGACACCTCTGTAGCTTCGTGGCTCTGCCTGACTCCTGGCCGCACCACTGCAACACGCCTAAGGGAAAAAAAGAGTCGCAGCATTTTTCTGTGCCCTGACTGCTCTGTAGCTTCGCGGCTCTGCCTGACTCCTAGACGCACCACTGCAACACGCCTAAGGGCAAAAAAGAGTCGCAGGAGCCCATCTGCAATTCCCGATCACGCTAGATCCCGCACGGTTCTGTTGGCTTGGCTGGTGCGACAAAGATAAACTTCAAATGTGGCTTCAAGTTTGGGCTTTAGCCATGTGGGTATCGAGGTGAGGGCTTCAAATATCTCTGAGGGTTTGGAAAAACTTGGGAGCTCAAGGTTTTTTTATCGCGGTGAGGGATTTGTTACGCAGTTTTTATTCTCGCAGAAGCTAAGGTGCGCAGAGGCGTAGAAGGAGAAACCATGGCGGTTATTTTACCGCAGCCCGAAGTAAAACTTTTCAATCGCTGGACGTTTGAGGACGTAGAGGTATTTTTAATTTTACTCTTGGGCGCTGGTTGTCCTGGTGTTGTTAGTTGGGGTTATAACTTTTTGTTAGAGTTTTATTGAGAAGTTTTGTAGCTCAAATTTTCCCGGTGGGTTGGGATATCGAGAACCCACTGACAGGGCAAAGTGTCTGCGACTCTACACAAAATGAAAAATCCCCTAGGAAGAAAATGCCAGAATTGAAGGCAAGTCCCATGTAGTGCACCTGTCTTGGACTGTAAAATAACCTTGACCTCAACTTTTGGAGTTGGTTCTATTTTGTATAATTTGTCTGTTGATTTAATTGTGTCTGAGGTCACTTTCGACCCGTTGATATTTCACTGTGGGCCTGTGAGGAACATTAAATTTCTTTGGCCACTAACTGGAAAGCTTTGGCAGGATTAACCCTAATTTTCAAATGCAGAGGACTGAAGGATGGACATGGGAAAAGGTTTATTTCATTTTAATCTTCCTCTGCTCTTTAACACAGAAATCCCACTCTTCTCTCCAACACGTTCGATCTGCAAAGAAAGCTGGGGATTCACTTAATTTTTTAGTAGCTGGAGATTGGGGTAGAAAAGGAATTTACAACTAGTGTAGAGTGGCTGCTCAGGTTATACCTAATATTTTTCAAGTTTTCATAATTTTTTTCTGATTTCAAAAGGAAGTTGTGAATGAATAAACAAAATGGTTTAATAAGAACTTCACAAAGTTCGCTGAAAATGGCCATTATTTTTTGTTAAAATTTGTATTCTAGTGTGTGTGGTTGGGTCATGTTATAGATGGCAAGAATAGGAGAGGAGCTGGGAATCGATTTCGTCATTTCTATGTGTCATTTTTTATACCAATTTTATGAACACATTCGATCACTTGACAGTTTTCGAACTTCACAAGTATGGTCTTCAGACCTTGCAGATGACAGATGATTATTTCTACATTTTCACTTAGCACATTAGATTGCCAAGCATTGTCAAGATTTGAAATGTTGAAATGCGTTAAGATTTACAACCAATTCACTTCTTATCAATGTTGCATTTTCATCCAGGTTTTTTCCAATTTTAGTCCTGTTCAGAATTTTTGGCATCGACAGTTCTGGGCTGGTTAAAGGATTTGGTTTTTTCCAGTTCTCATAAGATTGAGCTGCACATCGAAAGGCTAATTTTACGTGTCAAAAGAAGCCATGTATAGAAAGAATGAAAAGACAAAAAAAAATGAGTAACATCATTGGGCGAGGTATTATTAGTGAAATTTTTTTGGAATACCATGCGAATTTGTCCTTGATTTTAAAGGAAAAAGGGTGAAAACACATGTGACATTGAAAAATATGCTATAATATGAAATAATGTTTCAGATTGCTATCAGGAGTCTTCTTAACCAATAGAACATCCCCACACAACAGAAAGATGACCTGCAGCAATACTAATAAAATCAAATATTACAATGCTGTGAGTTATAGAATGCATCACCTAATGGGTGAAGAATTATTAGGAGCAGTGGTGGTGTCCGACCTCTCCTTGTCGATGACGTTGGGCTGCCAAAGGAAAAAGCATGTTATCAAACTGAAGTGTGCTCTGTACAAACACACAAAGAGCAGCTACAATATATTGAGTAACAGAGGAAATTAGAATAATGGATATATTGTATACATGAATTCCATCGTCGTAGTGTAACTGATGGTTTTCCCTTCTTAACTTTTTTCAAAAAGTGACTGATCTTCTCCATGGATTTTGCCTCTCTTAGAAAATCAAAATCATAATCAACATTTTTCTCCATTTCTTGAAGAAGAGGATGTTTGAGGTGCAATCGATCTTGCAAAACATGGCTTTCAGCCCTAGATAAAGCAGGTAGAGTGAGACCAAGATCATTGAGGGAAGAAGGTTTTTGAAACAAAGGGTATTAATAACTTGGCAGATTGCAGGTACTTAGTAGAATTTATTGCTACTATTGTAGATTATCATTACAGAAATTCATATTGTCCTTCTCTTGGAGAAATTGATGAGACCTTTGACAGCATTATGGGCAGAGTTGGTGTTTCCCATCCATCAGAGGGACCCTTCAATAGAGTTTTAAACACAAGAATTCTGATGTATCATACAGAGAAGGTGGGTTAGAATGAACACGTCACTTTACTTTGTTGCATATGCACTTGATACTAAATGGTATGTGAAGAGACCTTGGAGAGTGACTTCTATGGGTATTTAGGAGGTGAAAGAGGTATTCAGAAAAGCTAATTCGAAGATGTTCAAAATTGAGAAGTGTAAACTTGGGAGCTCAAGGTTTTGTTATCACGATGAGGGCTTTGTTACACAGTTTTTATTCTTGCAGAAGCTAAGGTGCGTAGAGGAGTAGAAGGAGAAACCATGGTAGTCGTTTTACCACAGCCCGAAGTAAAACTTTTCGATCGCTGGACGTTTGAGGACGTAGAGGTATTTTTAATTTTACTCTTGGGCGCTGGTTGTCCTGGTGTTGTTAGTTGGGGTTCTAACTTTTTGTTAGAGTTTTATTGAGAAGTGTTGTAGCTCAAATGTTCTGGGTGGGTTGCGATATCGAGAACCCACTGACAGGGCAAAGTGTCTGCACAAAATAAAAAATCCCCTGGGAAGCAAATGCCAGAATTGAAGGCAAGTCCCATGCAGTGCAGCTGTCTTGGACTGTAAAATAACCTTGACCTCAACTTTTGGAGTTGGTTCTATTTTGTATAATTTGTCTGTTGAATTAATTGTGTCTGAGGTCACTTTCGACCCGTTGATATTTCACTGTGGGCTTTTATTTTTGTGTCCACTGGAAGGTTGAAGCAACTGATCTTGATGGGGTATTGAACTGTGGTTCAGAAGTTTTCTGAATTGTAGATTACTTTGTTGAGTTAGATGGCTTGTCAAAAATGAGTATGATCTTTAAATTAAAATTATATCAGTGTTCTGCAATGTATTGATCTGTTGCTCTATTGGGTAGACTTACATTACATCACTGTTAAAAGGAGATCTTGTTTGAGGAATTTTCTGAATCGTAGCATACTTTGTTGAGTTAGAGGTTTTTTTTTACATATAATTTTTAAATAAACAACTATTGTTAATATATATATCTATATATATATATATATATATATATATATAGATAGATAGATATATATATATATATAATTTGTTATCTTATAATGTATGTGTAGGTTGTAGGTTGGCCTTTTCATCACGCTATCAGAAAGTTACATCTGATATGTTGTTGTTTTACTGGGTGCCTAATTGATTTGCCTGATGGGAAACTAGACTATTAGAACAAATTTATAGTCTTCAGATTGCTGAGATTTTGCGTTACAAGAGCATCTGACATGACAAAGACTGCTGAGGATAGGCACGCAGGCCTTCTCTTACCGATTTCTCTTCCATGATATGCATTGACACAAAAATTGAGTGCTTAAGACCCAAGACTATAGAGTTGACTATAAAATCCATGCTTTTATGGTTCAACGCCCTTGGATGGTGTTCCCATACTGCTGTATCGCCAAGCGCGTTAGAGGGCTTGTTAAAATTGAGTATGATCTTTAAATTAAAATTATAGCAATGTTCTGCAATGTATTTTTCTGTTACTCTATTGGGTAAACCTACATTAACATAGCGGTCAAAAGGGGTATTTCTAAGCAGACATTGCATCAACAAATTTGAGAATCACATGGCTATGTTCAAAATATTATTATAATTTGAATGCCTCATTACATTGTTTCTCAAACATAGAAATCCTCTGTAGGTCTACAATCTATGTATCAAGTTCCATATTCTAGATGATCTGAAGGAATGAGAAATGATTAGTGCATTGATTGACTGGATTTTTATGTGCATAAGATGTATGCTACTATTATTTGATTTTATTAGTAGTCTCTTTCAAACTGGGCCTTGTTTTAAACGTGGTGTTCGTTCACTGGTGATATTTGCTGAAGTATTAAGCAGTGGCTTTGGATATCGCTGTTATCTCTGCCCTATCTAAATGAAATGAGTTTCAAAGGGGCGAATATGTTTGCAAGCAGGTCCCAAGTCCATGTTTACGTCCTAAAACCTGGCGTGCACCAGATGGAAACACTTACAAAAATAAAATAAACCAGGCTATTAAATTCTGTCATTTTGGCAAGAGCTGGATTTTGAAATCTCAAGGTGGCCTTATTCTGTTGTAGTGTAAAACACTTAGGACTGGTTTCAAAACATTTTGGTATTTTCTTGTTCCTTGTTGTTTTTTCATATCCTCCAATGGTAGTAGGTCCAATACAGTGATTTCTACAGGATGGGCTAAGTGTTTTCTCAGCACTAAGCTTTTGGGTATAAGTTATTGTGGTGTTAAAGACTTCCCAAGCTTCAATGGGAATATGAGTGCTCAAACACTAAGGCATACTACTTTGCGTTTTCCCTGAGCATCTTCAATTCAAAATAAATATGGGGCCTACTAGTGTCACAAAAAATTCAATATATATTTTGTGACAACTATATATTGCTTGCTAATAAGTTAAAAGACAATACTTCTATCATGCAAGTGTGCACTAAGAATGTTCTGTTGGTTTGGTTTGTTAGATTGCAATTATACAAGAATATGACTCGAACCGTTTCTTCAACTCAATTTATTCCCAGCCTTTAGATAGTGGTACCACAACTGTATAGATGAAATAATCCACTGGATTCTATCTTTTAAAAATTGAAATAACTACTTATCTTTACATTAATGATTAGGTATGTGCATATAACATGTCCATTTCATATGTTTTCATCTTCAATGTGATATTTTGCACCCCATAAGTTTACATTCATTATGTACCTTTACATGTAGCACAACATCATTCACAGCTCCTCCTTTCGGCATTCCCTTGCACCCCGGTGCAATTGCTAGTTATTTTACCTTGGAATTTTATACCAATACTTATTCCCCAAACTGCTGGTAGCGTATTAAATATATTGCATGAAACAGGTCAGTTACTTTAAGGTTGTCATTTCCTGTTGTATGATTTGTCAGTTGTCTTGTTCTCATTGTTTTTCCCCAACCAAAACCATCTGATCATAACAGGGATCTACTCTTAAGCTCTTTATAATGATATCCTCATTCGTCCTTTACGGTTAGGAGTGTGGTGGAAACTGAAGCTTAAATTTGGGCATTGATTGTATTAACTCTAAGTTTCCTACCTCTAGTCTGTCAACAATTATTTTTTCTAATTGTCTGAATACAAGATGTTACTTCACAAGTTCTTGAGATCTTGCCTGAGAAAGTAATTCTCTTTATAGCATAGTGTGCCTTTAGTTCCTTCTCAAAAATATATCTTCCTCTAATGTGTTAAGCAAACACTGGTAAAAGCAGAATAGAGCTCTCATTCTCTCCTAATATCTTATGCATCAAGATGGCTAGTGTTTAGTGATCTATATCAAGTCTTGTGCTATAATCATAACTCCATTGAAGTTATATGACAGGCCCAAAGCCCCTGTATCTACTAGAATAATTTTCCTCATCTAATAATCACATTTAACACTAGAAGAGAACCATGAATTGTAAGTTATACATATCCTTAGTCACATTGAAATTTTTTGCGAATATGGGATTTGCAAAGAAGTTGGCAATGATTGAGATATATTCTAGCATACTCATGAGATCTTGGAAGAAAATTTTACTTATGACAAGTTCAATTCTCCAAATGATATATAATGAGTATATTATCTTGTGTTTATGTTTTAATTTCATTCAAATCAGACATAGTTCAACTTTGACCATTCATCTTTGTAAGAACAGAAATTGCTAGAACATTGGACATTAATTTCTTGTGCAACGATGTTGGAGGTAAAGTTAGTGGCAGAAAAGTAGTTAGAACATGATAATATTCTTGAAAATCTAGATAGAGCTTCCCTGTCATGTGCTAACAAGCTTGAAGGCCATGGCTAAAAGCCTAAAACAAGTGAAACATCAAATCCATCTTTGTTACACGTTGTTCATCAATCCACTTCAAAATGTCTAGTTGAGATACATGAGTGTTCTCTATAACAACAAAGCTCTGTCTAGTCTTACACTGTCTTGAGCTATGCCTAAATTTGCTAAATGTTTCTATGACTCATCTCTAGATGTTACAACTCTAGTCCAAGCCGTTGTGGGCCAACTAGCATCAACATTATTTTTTGCCTTCTTGGTCATCACATTATTTTCAGAAAAACATGGATTTGACAATATTGGATGATTGCCAATCTCATCTACTTTGTATCCTCCACAAAACCGTGTTTCTTCTTTGAGAGGAAGGTTTGGGATTTTCTTTGCATTTACATAATATGACTATTTGTTCATATATGATTCTTCCATAATGGTAATTGGAGAAAAATTTCCCCGTTGAATATTCACACATCTATTGAAGGAAATGTGGGATAATTTTGAGTATATTGTGACAAATCAATTGTTTGAGACACATACAAGGTGTCTCACTTCAACAATAAGATAATGCCCATTATATTAATTCAACTTGTGGTGTTTCTACTCAGATCATTAGTTAGAAAAATATGGGTAGTATTTTCACAGACAGTGTCTTCTGTGATCATATTTGTGTTAATGTTGTTTTCTAGATATGCATTTTATTTCAGGTGTTCTTTAACTCTTCAATTCTGTTTGTACAATTTTAATGCCTGATCAATTTTGTGGTTTATCTGTGATCTCTCATGTTGACAAGTGAATGGTTGGTTAGTTTTTAGCTCATGCTCTGACTGAATATGCATACAAATCTTACCGTCAACTTTGTTCCTGTACACGTTTGTCTTTCCATCCTTTACATGATTTTTGATGGAATAAAACAGTCTCTACCATTAGATATTTTGTTAAAATTTTCTCTATTAAACATATTTGAGTTATGACTAGTTTCAATGTTTATATTGGAGGAAATAAATAAACTAATTACATTATCCATATTCTGCAAAATAAATATGAAAACATGAGGCTCATCATCTCATCAAATATGACTTATTATCTATGTGGACCAAATACTTAGCTTTGCAAAGTTTTTTCCCCTTCCACCATCACAATGGAAATACCACCCTTAGCCCAGAGGATTAGCTCAATTGGTTGAGTCACCCTCAATTGGTCAAGTCTCCATAGTTAAAACACATTTATCATAAGATTCAAGGTTCAAACCTTATTGGATCAAGTCAAAGAAAAAAAAAATCCCAACATAAAATATCAATTGATCTATCTTCCCAAACATTGGAACCTACCCTATGCAAAGACCTGCCACTGGTTACCATATATTCTTGGTTCATAGACAGATTAGCAGCAGGTGATTCATTTCCTCTTTAGCCTCACTACAACATGGATATATTCAGGGACCTTGTAGGCCTCTTTTTTGGTGTTGATTAAAACAACTTGCGTTTCACAAAAGACTTTGAATATATTGTTGTCTGTTTCTATTAAAAACTTGAAGATGATATTGTTGTCTGTATTTGTTGGGATAGAGGCTTTATAATGGTCATACTTTGTACCATATATTAGCTTAGGAAATTTAAGTTAGGAGTACTTTATCTTATAGAGTTGTGCTATGATGTAATAAATTTAAGCTACAATGGTTAAAATTAATTAAGTCACATGTTGGTGGTTGGGCGTTGAAGGTTTTATGTAACTTGTGTCTCCTTCATTCAGATGAAGGCTATGTAATGTTTCTCATGCCCTATTCTTAATGAATCATGTTGTCTTTCGCCCTTCTATCTGCAACTTTTTGAATATGTGTATATGTGTGTAATTATATAGGAACTAGTGAAATATTTGTGTTTTTGCATGGCAGAACTGTTAACAGAGTAGGCCTTTTATTTTCCTATTTTTGAGGGATTTCTGTTGTTTTAATTATAATGTTCTCCAATATCACAACCATAAGGGCTACCTCTAAAATTCAAGATGCCAAAGGCAAGGAGTGGATCTTTCAGTTTCAATTTTGGCCTAATAATAACAGCAGGATGTATGCTCTGGAAGGGGTGACACCATGTATTCAATGATGCAATTGCAAGCTGGTGACACAGGTATATGCCAGTTACTTGTTAAGTTTTGTTCGAAGACAGTTCTAAGAGGTTTACAAATGGTTTTACAAAGTAATTAATACTAAGACTAGGAAGAAGTGAAGGGAAGGAGATTTTGTAGTGTTTAAAGAAATTCCAGAACCCCACAAGATAGGCTTATCTGACTGTTACTATCTCTGTTTTATTTAAACACGGGCATGCATGGCCACACAGGAGGGTAAGAAAGAGCAAAGTAAAACCACCCTGCAATCAATCAAGCATGGAGTTACAAGCAGGCCCCCCATTTCCAGTTATTCTCCAAGCAATCTTATTAAAGTTTGCATAGGTTACTTTACAGTGAATAATTTCCTTAGTGGAAGCATTCCTATGGAGCTTGGCATATGTCACAAATTGCAAATATTAAATCTAGTAGGAAACATGCAAAATGGGTCAATTCCCCCAAGTCTTGGGTCAAACCCATGAAGCAAGCAAACCAAAAATTCATTTTATTATTATTGACTTCATCTTTACATAAGTACATAATTACATAGTCATTATAATGAAGACCTACCTAGTTACATAGTTAGATCTGATTTATTATACCTTCAAACTAGTTCTTTCTTTTAGTTGGTTCTTGCACTGTCAACTTCATAGGAAAGAATTCAGATTCTTTCAAACTCAATGTAAGCAGCTATACCGAGATCCTCGAATGTACTATTTCACTGTGTATACATATTACTGTTTTGAACTTATTTTGTGATTCGATTGTAAATACTTCACTATACATGTCTCTGACTTCTGTTGACCATTTCTGTGAGACCCTATGTGATACCATCAAACTGAAATGGCATACTTCTCATCAAGCTGGGATGGCACCGAACCAGTGAGACCTTTCTCACTGTGGTAGCACGAAACAGTGATAGATTTTTTACTGTGGTAGTTCCAAATTGTAGTGTCATACTTATCATGTGTTTGATTATACCGAGACTGTAGTTGACCTGTGATTATAACACTGAAGATCTTCACTGTAATACAGATTATACTGATATCTTTTTGTCACACTGAGCCTTAACTGTAAATACACCTTTATAGCTCATTCTCCTCACTGCTGTGGTATCGAAATAATCTTATAAGAGTAGTACTGAATTGAGGCAGAGGTAATTTCAACACTGTGATGTCATTGAGATTGCGATGTTACCGAGATCCTTCTTTTCATAGTGACAGAGATTGACCTTTCTTGTGAACTTGCACCTAGCTTAATTATTGGACTGTCTTACTATAATTTGAGCCCTTTTGACATAGGTCCTTTTAGAATTTTGAATTCGCCTCAAATAGGTCCTTGTAGAATGTTGATATGAGTCTGTATGTATCCTACACATAGGTCCTTGTAGAATGTTGATATGAGTCTATATGTATCCTACACCTAAAATAGGCCAAAATTACAACGACCATAGGGCTGAATTTCAGGCCTGAAATAGGCCAAAATTGTGGATACTACATTGGCCTAAATTTAGAGATTAATGTGCTTACTACAAGTCTATAGGTTAGAAAAAATATAGGTCCAAAAATTCCATCCAGGGGTCTAAAAATATGTCTTGTTTATTTTCTCTCCTACACTATTCTTTAGCTTCTCTTCACCAAGATAATATGATATTAATTGACGCTTTTTCGATTTGAACATTGGTTCTTATATATTTGTCTTCCACAATGGAGGTAAATTATTATTGGAGAGGCATGTCATGCCTACATATGTAAGTTAGTAGTCTTTCATGTTTGATCTTAAAAAAATAATTTTTATTCAATGAAAAGGAATTAGGATGTGTATGAGCACTCATTTAAAATATTATAAATTCCTCTCCAAGCTGGTGTCAAACCCATGAAGCAAGTAAAACAAAGATTCATTTTATTATTATTGACTTCATCTTTACACAAGTACATAATTACATAGTCATTATAATGAAGACCTACCTAGTTACATAGTTAGATCTGATTTGTTATACCTTCAAACTAGTTCTTTCTTTTAGTCGGTTCTTGCACTGTCAACTTCATAGGAAATAATTCAGATTCTTTCAAACTCAATGTAAGCAGCTATTCCGAGATCCTCGAATGTACTATTTCACTATGTATACATATTACTGTTTTGACCTTATTTTGTGCTTTGATTGTAAGTACTTCACTGTACATGTCTCTGATTTCTGTTGACCATTTCTGTGAGACCCTATGTGATACCATCAAACTGAAATGTCATACTTCTCATCAAGCTGTGATGGCACCGAACCAGTGAGACCTTTCTCACTGTGGTAGCACGAAACAGTGATAGATGTTTTACTGTGGTAGTTCCAAATTTTAGTGTCATACTTATCATGTGTTTGATTATACTGAGACTGTAGTTGACCTGTGATTATAACACTGAAGATCTTCACTGTAATATGGATTATACTGATATCTTTTTGTCACACCGAGCCTTAACTGTAAATACACATTTATAACTCATTCTCCTCACTGCTGTGGTATCGAAATAATCTTATAAGATTAGTACTAAATTGAGGCAGAGGTAATTTCAACACTGTGATGTCATTGAGATTGAGATGTTACCGAGATCCTTCTTTTCATAGTGACGGAGATTGACCTTTCTTGTGAACTTGCACCTAGCTTAATTATTGGACTGTCTTACTATGATTTGAGCTCTTTTGACATAGGTCCTTTTAGAATGTTGAATTCGCCTCAAATAGGTCCTTGTAGAATGTTGATATGAGTCTATATGCATCCTACACCTAAAATAGAAAACTACATTTTGGCCATCGGATTAGCCAGATGGTTGTATTAAATGAAAACCAATTTTTAGGGAATATTTATAGCTCCCTTTTTGCTTCATAAGAGAGATTTCAGAAATTTGCCTTGAATTCTAGGGCAATCAAATATCAGGGGAAATTCCTGCAGAGGTACTAGGGAATTATAAATCATTGAAGTGCTTAGAGACCTCACATAATCAAATTAAAGGATCAATATCACTCACCCTTGGGAATATAACATCATGAATGCCCTCTGCCATATGCTATGAGTGCTCTAGCATATATTCCACCATTCACATAGCTTCTAACAATTGACATGTGGGAGCTCATACATTTGCTCATTATATAAATCTCAGCGACTTTTTAGCTCTGGATTCCTCAAAAGTTATAAATTGTTAACCCACTAGTTGAAATGTTACCCAGTTCAGTAACAATGCAAACTATTGACTGTTAAATATTGACTGTTTTAGAATTTGGAAGTTACATCAATATGTTGTTAATGCTTACATTTTTTAAAGTGATAGCCCTTGAAGAATGGCGGATGAAAAAGCTTGAAGAAGCTAAGAAACGTGAAGCAATGAAAGCCAGTGTGAATTCCTCCACAGAAGCCAAAGATACTGGTATGCATTTTTTCTATTCAGCTTATGTGTGACTTCAACTGATGGCTTGTCTGTTAGTTGTGATGGCATAGTATTTTTTTGTGACATCAGGTTCTTTTCCTCCCTGCTCCTTTTGTTCCACAGCTCCCAAATTCGGGCGTGTGTTTATACATTATGTATTGGGGTTCCCATGAGAAAAGATGGTGGCAAAAGTATTGGAGACTCACTGGGGCCCTGTGTTGGAGGAAGCTGGATTCTCATTGCCTCCCAAAGCTTCAAGCGAAAATAGTGGAAAGATGTTGGAGGATGGAACTGAGATCAGTAATGAATAGATGGGCAATCTTAGTTTGGTGTTTTCGCTTTTGATTTTTTGGGATTTTGACTACTAGGTTAGCATCACCAAATTATTTTTTCCTCTTCACTACATTATGTCTTGAGAGCGTGTTTTACAAAGTATTCATATAGCAGTCTTATTTATTTTTAAGTTTATGACTAGAGGATTATGGTTTCCTGACAATTTCTCTAGGTTCCTTTTTTCAACATATTTAAGGTTATTGTTATGTTGCTAAATTTAACAATTTGATTACTTACATGCGGGATAATGGAATTTAGCATTTTGCAGTGAAGAACTGTTAAAATTCGAAGTATTTTGTTTTAACATCTATTTTCTTTTCCACCTTTTCCCAGGTGTGTTATTTTTGAATGAGTTATATTGTTTCTTTGTTCAATTTGTCCTAAGGGTAGCAAGGGTTTGGAGAATCCTACCTTATTAAAGCCTAATGCATAGTTTGATATTATTTCTGCAGAAGATGGAATCATACCTGTAGGCCACTTCCTTCTGAATGCCATGCAGAACCACATACAGACTATGACGGAGCGACAGTTAAATGGGGTCTGATGCACCATAAAGAAAGTGCTGCAGATTGTTGTCAGGCTTGCTTAGACCAAGAAAAAGGTGAAAAGAAGTGTAAAATTTGGGTTTACTGTCCATTTGAACCTGGTTTCTATTCTCCAGATATATATCAGCACAAGCATCAAGAATGCTGGCTAAAGCAGGTAGAATTCTCATGCTTCCTCCAAAACTCTAGCTATAAATTTTAAAATTGTATATTTATTTTTAAAATTGCAATATGTTAAAACATATTAACATGACTGTTTATTCAATATCTCAATCTTGCAAATGTTCTACTATTGAGTCAATATCTCAATTTTCCAGTTACTTCAGCAATTACTAACCTTTAGCTGCTTCTGTAGAATACGTCCTTCAGTTACCTTGGAAGTTGTATCATTCAGTTCTTCCTTTAGATAGGTATACAATCAAAATTGTTCTTGTATTTGCTATCTTTCAAACGTTGTCACCTTCAGACTTATACGTAGACAATCTTGTCCTTAGATCTGATTTGTTATACCGTCAAACTAGTTCTTTATTTTAGTTGGTTCTTGCACTATCAACTTCATAGGAAAGAATTCAGATTCTTTCAAACACAATGTAAGCAGCTATTTCGAGATCCTCAAACATACTATTTCACTGTGTATACATATTACTGTTTTGACCTTATTTTGTGCTTCGATTGTAAATAATTCATTGTACATGTCTCTAACTTCTGTTGACCATTTCTGTGAGACCCTATGTGATACCATCAAACTGAAATGGCATACTTCTCATCAAGCTGTGATGGCACCGAACCAGTGAAACCTTTCTCACTATGGTAGCACGAAACAGTGATAGATTTTTTACTGTGGTATTTCCAAATTGTAGTGTCATACTTATCATGTGATTGATTATACCGAGACTGTAGTTGACCTGTGATTATAACACTGAATATCTTCACTGTAATACAGATTATACTGATATCTTTTTGTCACACCGAGCCTTAACTGTAAATACACCTTTATGACTCATTCTCCTCACTGCCGTGGTATCAAAATAATCTTGTAAGAGTAGCACTAAATTGAGGCAGAGGTAATTTCAACACTGTGATGTCATTGAGATTGAGATGTTACCGAGATCCTTCTTTTCATAGTGACAGAGATTGACCTTTCTTGTGAACTTGCACCTAGCTTAATTATTGGACTGTCTTACTATGATTTGAGCCCTTTAGTCAATATCTCAATCTTCCAGTTACTTCAAAAATTACTAACCTTTAGCTGCTTCTGTAGAATACGTCCTTCAATTACCTTGGAAGTTGTGTCATTCAGTTATTCCTTTAGATAAGTCTGCAATCAAAACTGTTCTTGTATTTTCCATCTTTCAAACGTTGTCACCTTTATCAAACAGTGAAAAATTGGAGCTGCACAGTTGGGGAATTGTTGTAGACTTATTTTCATTTCCCTGTTTTCAAATATTTTAGATGGAGTTATCCCAATAGAGATTGGCAAGCAATCCATGCTTGAAATGCTAGATGTTTTAAGGAACTCCCTCACTCATGAGATTCACAAGGAGCTGGGCAATTTCCATGAGCATTATGTACTTGTGTTCACAAATCTGCTGGACTATACCCTTGGAAAAAATTATATTGATTCTGAGCCTACTAATGGTTTATCAAACAGTGAAAAATTGGAGCTCAACTATTTTCAAGGAGATATTCCTGACGATCTTATCACACTTCCTCGTGTTAAGATTATTTGGGCTCTACAGAAAACTCAAAATGGAACCTTCCCTGAGGGTTGGGGTGAATGTTTAATTTGTGTCAAAATATTTTGACTAGTCGAATTCTTATAGTTTTAAGTAGATACAGGAACTTGTATTTCTAGCTTAAGAGGCAATCAACTTAGAGGGATGATTCCTGAATTTCCAGTTTCTTCTATGCTTCTATTTAATGTTAGTGGAAACAAATTATCTAGCAACATTTCAACTTGCTCGAATAATAGCTTCACCAAACCACCACTGCTTTCAATAAATGAGTTTTTCGATAGTTCGCAAGCTCAGGTCACCTTTGCTTCTCTTTATGCATCTCTCTTTATGTGTGGTCTTGGGGAAGCAATCCAGATACTTCCATTCTATCTAATCTCTTTATGTGTGGTCTTTGGGGAAGCAATCTAGTCACTTCCATTCTATCTAAGGGTCTGATGGTGCTTCATGATTTCAAACAGTAACAACTTCACTGGTTTGCTTTCTCCGCCACTAATAGATGAAGGGATAATGAAAGAAAAACCATCTTATGGATTATTATTAAATGACAAACAATTTTTAGGGAATATTTATAGCTCCCTTTTTGCTTCATAACAGAGATTTCAGAGCTTTTCCTTGAATTCCAAGGCAATAAAATATCAGGGGAAATTCTTGCAGAGGTACTAGGGAATTATAAATCATTGAAGTGCTTAGAGACCTCACATAATCAAATTAAAGGATCAATATCATTCACCCTTGGGAATATAACATCATGAACGCCCTCTGCCATATGCTATGAGTGCTCTAGCATATATTCCACCATTCACATAGCTTCTAACAATTGACATGTGGGAGCTCAAATTTGGGCCAGATTCAGGGTCGGATTTAGAGCAGTGTTTTCAACTTCAGACAGAGACCCATATTCAAAGGGCGCATCCTCTAGAGCAAGTATGTCTGGGTTAGATTTTGTTTGAGAATTAACCCGATGTCCATGTGCAAAAGATGGGTTCCTATTCATCCAGATGGAAGAATTTTTCCTACCAGGTAAAACCCCGCCAAGCCTCCTTATGCACCTTGAAATCAGATGTCCAACTTCATGCAGGCAGCCAATGCACCTGAAAGGGATGCTCCAATAGTCCACAAGTTGTTTGATTGAGAAGGTTTCCCAAAAAATATCCAAAGTTGCAGGGAGCCCTTTGGAAAAATCCGCTTCAATCAAGAACCAAGCCACTCTTTTGTCCAATAATCCTATGCAGGCTTCATCCACATAATACAACCTACCAATATTTTTGCTATCTCAGAGATTTCCCTTTTGGACCAAAACTCACGTGGGAGCCCTAGTAATTTGACCCAAATATATTTTCTCTTTGGATTCTCTTTGATGGGATCAAATCCAATGTACCATTTGTGTAATATTAAGACCTCTCTACCTCTCACCCATGGAATTTTTCTTATCTTATTTGCATCCTCTAAGGCATAAAATGGACACCAAACCACCCATTTAATAATATGTTAACCTTCAGACGATATCCAAATATAGATGTCCAGTTTTTGTAAATCCATTCCTTCATTTGTGCTCCTGCCATTTTAGGTCGTCCCAGTGACACACCAGAGCTCTTTTCTTCAACCTAACAACGTTGTCTCAGTAAACATCAACGGCTATACTAAGTTTTTCAAATTCCTCTAGAGCTTTGACAAGTTTCGCCTTCCTCCTTTTTTAGCGTGAATCGCCTCCATGGCAAGCTTGAACAACATGAATGCCTTATTATTCTTTATTATTATGTTCATAGGCTCCAGTGTTCTTTTTCACAGTCGGGTTGGCAGTTAGGTTTGTCCTGTTATCCGCGAATTCATTTTCAGTAGCTATTGTAATACCTAGGAATTCCATTCATGAAGTTATTAGGTTATACCTGGGAATTTAGTTTAGGAAGTTGTCAGGGTATTTTGGGATTCTGTTGGAATTTCAAAGAACCCAACAACCTTACCTCATAAGTAGTTCTTGTTTTAACACATTTAGGGTTCAAGTTAGAGATAAGAGAGATATAGACAATTAAAGTGTACTTCGTAATTTCTAGATGATGCATTCAAAGCCTAGATATTTTATTCCAATATGGTTCCATGAGTAGCATTTATGTGTGATGGATTCAACACCTTGACCTTCAGAACAACAGCCCACTCAGGATGTGCAACTGGGAGTAATACTTTTCCCTTGCATGGTTTGAGTTATGTCTTGTATGGTTTCATTTATTTCCGTAGTTGTAGCTAGTGTGTGTATTTCCATTTTCTATAGCAGCACTCATTCAATTAAGATTTTGTGACATTGTTTCTGGAATGATTCACTTTATTTGTATTTCTGCATTCAGAGTGCTACTCCCAGATGTTCTAAAATTTCAATTCATCAATTGATAGTTAGTTGAGTTATTTTTTGTTCAAGTTAAATAATATTTGCATAAAACAATGTCATGCATTTATAGAATAAGATTATTGTTCTCCCAAAGGCACAAGCCTTGTAGCTGCATATACAATGGATGACATCTCAAAGCTTACATGCCACGGTTGAATAAGAATGTCCTGATGATCTACATTAATGTTTTCACTTCTTCACACAAGATCTATACGCATTTTCATGGATTGAAACTAACAATAGGGTAAAGCACAGTGTTGGTAACATCACCCAAACTCATTCCTCACATTTTACAAAAAACACCAAATCATAAAATGGAACTAACTTCAAAGGATTCTTACTTTAGACAACATTCACACTTCTAAGTTGCATTAAACAAATGAACAGTTGTATACATGTCCAAAATCAACATTTTCAACTTTCTTTTGTGAATTATGATAAATCGTAAAGCTACAATATCTGTGCTATTTAAAGATCATCAATGCTAAAAATCACCTGCCCTAATCACCCAAGACTGGTCTTGCACCAACAAATTTGGCTTCTCTACCATATTTTGTAAAGCCATGCTCTATTTTTATAGTCCCAGCAATCAACACACAACCATGAAGTTTCCCTATCGTTCCACTTGCTAGGTCTACTATAGCATCATTGTGAACAAAAATCTTCACATTGCCTAAAAAAATATTTCTGAAATGATGACGAAAGTTAGACTAATGTCCGAGCTCTAAAGTTAACCAAAATGAGAATACACCAAACCTTCCAGGACTGTGAGGCATACTGCAATGAAAATAAAAGGAAGAAGTAAATGGTGTTGTAGTTCCATTCCTAGATTATGGTTTCCTGGCTAATAACGCATTCCTCGATTGTAGTATTTGGCATACAACAGTGTATCCTTCCCTCGAAACCTTCTAAGCAATGAGGATGAAGGGGAGGAGGTAGGAAGAAGAGCATAAGTAGAAGTAGGGATAGTACTATATTTATTTCTCATTGAATGATGGCCCATGGAACGATGACCCACTACTCCATTGGCATTCTAAGGTAATGGCCTCTTCGAGTGCTAATTACCACCTACAACATGCCCTCGCTCCCTTACAACATTCACAATTTGAGATTGAGGATATTGAGTGACTTGAGGTTATGTGCACACCATAACTGGACCCATTCTAGTCTTCAACACCTCCATTTTTCCATACAACTCCACTTCAAAAACCTACTTTGCCAAAATGAAAAAACATGCTCATGGTTACAAACTTATTTCAGAAAGACAATCATATAGTAACCCCGTTGAAAGCCATTACCAACCACAGATTGAATCCATAATACGGCTAAAGTTATTCTATGCAGCTGAAATCCAATCCTTGATATAATAACAGTTGGGTATTTAAACACATGGACAATTTCATTCCAAAAATCTTCGAAATCAACCTCAACATTACATAAAATCCTTGGATAACCTCCCACAGAATTTATCAGAACAACATGAAGTGACCCTAAATGCAGATTTCCACTACATTAAAAATAATGACACTAGAATCGAAATGTAATAAATGAATTAAGAATTTGGGATGACATTTACCTTAGGGTCGAGTAGGACAGAGTCTAGATGCCTACTTGTTCTCCAATGCAATAGCGACAACCAATGCTCTGGGATCAAACCTATTACCAAGATGTGGATATGGATGTCTCCTCTGGCCAGGTTGAGGACTCGTCTGTGTAGGTTTTTGAGATTGGCTCTTTCTAGTAAAGGAAACAACACCGGAAACAAAAGATGAAATGGATTTAGACATGAACCTGGAATTTATTTCTCCAACACACTTCTTGGCAACACCATTTTTCTCATCGAGCAATCTTGGGGGAAGTATTGCAAGATTTTCATCTGATTTCTTCTGTTGGGGCACTTCATTGGACTCCATATTGAATATAAGAGGGTATCTTCAACATAAAATTCCCTACACAAGCCCTCAAATCACGCTCTAATTTGAGTAGCTAAATCCCCATAACTAGACTTTTGTCAATACCCAAATCCTTCCATCAACAAAACTCACCCACAAAAAAAATCTTCTTACCCTCCTAAACAAGAAGCAAAACAACGACATATGAATTCTTAGCATACCTTGTGAATCATTTCTCTGAAGTCCACACTGCTTAGTAGGATATTAGAATGAAAGAAATTATATCGATTCTATATCTGGCCACGCAGAAATCCCTTCCATCCCATCTTTTCAATAAAAAATATACCCCTAATGCATCCAATTTTATAACTAGGATTTGCACCAAAAGGGTGCAAAGACATGCCGATAGAAGGGTAGATGAATGTAGAGTGATGCAATGGTAGCGCTGCAAGAAATTCAGCGAGTCTTGATGCCCGAGGATAACCAGAAAGTGATGATAGATCAAAACAAAAGCATGGATTTTTTCTAATTTAAAACTTGAATGCAACAAAATCACGTGGAAACTTAAAGATCTTGAAAGTCTTATAATGGCAAAGTCAAGGTATAAATTTTTTTTATTAATCAACCATCTCAAAAGGAGAGTAGTTCTAAAGCCTTGAGTGCAATAAGTACATTTATACATACATGATGAACACAAAACTTGGTATGAAGATGAACACATCTCCCTAGGATTTAACGACAACAACCATTTGGGAAGGTGGACCAAAACTATAAATTAGGTAGCTAGTATCAAGTCTAAATATCCCCAATACCAACCAACTAGTCAATAGTGTAAGACAATGAGTCGAATGTGTGTCATATAATAACAAACAAGAGTTATATTCCAACACAATAATGACCATATGAACCTTATATTGCTCCTCTCTAGCAAGAGGAATGTTTGGTGGGTGCACGGTTATTACAGTTGTGCTTACTTTATCTTTTTCTTCAAGTTTTATTTCTTTGTATTTATCATTGTCATTATTTCCCTTATCTTCAATCACCATCCTACAAGTTGTAACCTTTCTTCCCCGAGATCTAGGCTGGAAATTGTCAGATGAAAGAAAAGTAGTTGTCACACCAACGACTCTATGGTTTCAGCCTGTTCTAGAATTTTGTGTAGCGGTGTTTGCTACAGCATCATGGTGTTTCGTCAATGCAAAAACATCTGACTGCAATTTCATAAGCCTACTATGATATGCAGCAATTTCAAACTCTGTTCAAGCCAATGCACACCAAGTAGAGCAATTTGAAATCTTATAATAAGTGGAATATGTATATGTATGATTTAAAACTATCGTGCCCTAAAGTGATGAAGAAGAAGATAGGGCAACTGGAGGGGATCGATTTCAGCAAAATCCAAGCTCTCGAACAACTTGCTAAAATTTCTATTCCAAATGTGACAAAGTGCAGAAACATAGAGCAGGGTTAGACAGGGTTGTTATTCCCATCACCTGCTCCAAACATGTAAGAGGAAAAGCACCATGTCTAGCAATCCAAGCTACTACTAATGTTGAGGCAACTCTTATCAAGCCATCACATGTAACCCCACTCCATGAGCAAGGGTAGTTGTGCCCATATTCTAAAACATAACATGAAATAGAAATCTATTTGTCATAGTGTATCAAAGATTGGCTATGCCCTTAGTTTTCCCTCAATGTCTAGATTCATCATTCATGCACCCTACTATAGTTGAGATTCAAATAATATAAGATGTCTTATGATGCCCGACTCTAAAATATATCAACCTTTAAATTCATGAGGTTCATTCACAAATACTACTAGTCGAGTAAGTGGTTAAACTCGCATCATGGATCATCAATTAACATAACTCAGAATTCTATCAGCGTTGAAATTAATTAGGTTCACTTACAAAGATTGCTAGTCAGTGTTGTGTTTAAACTCGCAACATAAATCATCAATTAATAAAAAGAAAAAGAGAAAACTCCAGTTATGTGCAAAACATTATGAAACTTTTATGATAATCATTATCTTGAATCAAAGGTCAGTTAAAATAACGTGTGAAATGCAAACAGAAGGATATAATGCGCCGAGTTTCAACAACAATTCAAACTCAAACATTTGAAGTTGAGCTTTTTTCTGGTGTAAACTCACAAGAAATAGCATCCAAAGAAGCCTAAAACACGATATTCACATACCTGTGCCTGAAGGTCCTTGAATGAAAGCTACTCGATTTTTTAATAGAGCAAGTTTAATTGCTTTAATTTGACTGTCATCAAGGTTGGTTTTATATCCATATTCTAATAAATTTCCCAACTCATTGACCTAACCTCTCATGGGGTTTCCCTTATTATAATTTTGCACCGAAATATCACTGGAAATGCTTGCTTTATTATAGGCTTGGACTGAACTACCAGTGAAAACGCTGGACATAAAACTCAAACTGTTCATTTTGATATTGCTTATGTTTTCATTTGTAAGGCTTTCCTTCTCTTCGTTAAATAAGCATCTCCAGTTCAGAGTGGTCGTCGGAGTGAGATAAGCTGGAGGCTTATTTGGCCATTCTGCGTAGACAGGCTCTTCCGTGAAAGGAAATTATTCCAAATATTTCTCCTACAATGCTTTTAATACATGTTGATAGGCCTTGTAAAATGTAGGGCTTTCAGTTGTGACAATATTCAAGCTTGCACACAACAGTCAGCCAATTGCTTGGATCTCCACTTCTCCAGTTCCACCTCTTCCATCCACAATCCCTGCAAACATGATCATTCCATTCACATTGAGCCACAATGCCCCAAATTGGGACCTCGAAGTTCCCTTCATCGTCGGAGAGACAAAGAAGGCTTCCAAAGAGTGAATGCTTATAATTCTTCAGCTTCTTTACGTGTATAGCCACAGTTATGCCAGAATAGCTTCCACTGGAATGGATTCCCAAAACATAACCATTTTTCCAAATCATCACGTGCCTCGGCGCATCCTGTAATGAATTCTTACTTAGAGCAGAGATGCCCTTCTTCAAACTCCAAAAGCAATCCTCTTGGAGCTATCGAAAATAAGTATCCATATACACATCAACAGAGCCATAGCTTCCCTTCTTCTTAACAGAAGGTAGCCATTCAAACAATTTTTCAAACTTTCGTCATCTGTTTGGAAACCTGTAATTTCAGGTAACAGCGGCATTTTATTCCATGTAAGATTAGCGTTTGTTGAGGAAATTGCAGTTCCCGCCCGATCGATGAGAAAACCTAGAAAGAGCTGACAGTGGCAACCAATATTTTCTCCACTCTTTATTTGAAACACCATGTTGTTCAACAATGGAAAAACATCAGAACTGTTTAAGGACAGTATTCTGCCAGGCGTATCAAGAACTTCTTGAGCAACTTTTATGCTGAAGCTGAGATGAATATTCCTACAATATAATCTTTGAGGGAAAAATGAAGGAGAGTAGTACCTCTGAAATAGAACTCAGCTTCAAGTTTCAAATTTCTCCATTCATCGCACAATCTAAGACAACCCGACCTTACCAGCCCGGCCTGCTCTGCAACAGTATATAAACAGGTGTAAATTCGTTTCTCCCACAGCAAGTATATACAAACCCAACTTGATACAAAAGCCGAGAAACGTACATTGAAATCCCCAATCCAAACATGCATTGAAGCTTTGGGATGTTGAATCTCCCACCTAAATTAAGTGTGTAGAGCGAAATCTAAAATTTAAAATTTAAAATAAAACAAATTTGTGATCACTTAAAACAAAAATATGGAGGGAAGGAAATGATGAGAGATTTTTAATACGTTAATACTAAAAAATACTAAATTATTCTGATGTCCTATTCCACATTGATACACACAATTTTTCATTTTATGTATATTTATATATGGAAATGTTAAAAAATAAATTAGATTGAAAATGTCTTGATCATTGTATTCATTGAGAAGAACTATATATATGTATTTTTTTTTTTTTTATCACAAGGATATTGACTATGTTAATATGTGTTGTGGTTAATCATTTTAATAGCAATTTTTATGTTTGTTTAGTAGTGATTGTATAAAAGTGTTATAATTTTAGCATTATAGATGGATTCATTCCTCAAAGGGGTCGTTCAATTCATCTACCTAAATTTTAACATTGCAGATGACGGTCTCTTAACTTTAACACTGCAAATGGACTCAAAGAGCCTTTTGTCTCTAAATTTAACACTACAAATGGATTCAAAGAAAGGGGTCTCTAATCCATCTATAGTGTTAAAATTTAGAGACAAA
This sequence comes from Pinus albicaulis, assembly GCA_034641835.2. Taxonomy (NCBI): domain Eukaryota; kingdom Viridiplantae; phylum Streptophyta; class Pinopsida; order Pinales; family Pinaceae; genus Pinus; species Pinus albicaulis. Next base: position 874,211,269 of record CM076575.1, on the reverse strand, counting down.
AGGGTATTCATAATTTTAACACTATAGATGATTCAGAGACCCCTTTGTCTCTAAATTTTAACACTGCATATGGATTCAGAGACCTGTGTAGTGAAATGTAACACCGATATCAAAATTACAATTTTCCATTTCTGGAGTGACATAATTAAAAATTACTAACATAAATGACTAATTCATATACATTTTGTACTTGTTATTTAGTCATATTTTTATTCTTGGACTATAATAGTCATTTAAGTCAATCATTATTGATTTTGTCACTTATTATCTAGTCATATATTTTAATCCTAGACTAAATTAGTCATTTAAGTTAGTCGCTTTTAGTTTAGTCACTTATTATCTAGTCGTATATTTTATTCCTAGACTAAATTAGTCATTTAAGTTAGTCGTTTTTAGTTCGGTCACTTAAAATTACTCAAATTTGGTAGTAATTCACTTGAAATCATTGCGGTGACTAACTTTTTTAGTCACCTAGTCACTAATTTCATCATTTTCTACTAGTGAAAAGAATAATGAGCTAGAATCATATCCTCACAATTTTAGAGTTTGGGATGGGAATGATGCTCCAATTAATCCTTCACGTTCGACCCCCTCCTATCTATTTGTTGGGAGTAATCGTAAACTTGGGGCCGCTGGCATTAATGTGAGAGATTGTCCATGCCTCTCCTCATTCATAGCACAAACCTAGATATGGAGAATCGTTTTTTTCCTCCTCCCACAGACTCAGAGCTAGAGAACATACTTAATGATGACTCGATGGGTCTGAAACCATTAACTATAAAAATATCATTTTTCCATAACGGTGAAGGGGTTTCCAGTTCTGAGAAATTGAAGCCTGGCCCATCCAATAAAGAAAACCTCTTAAATATAAGAAGATCTCTTCATGTTTCAACCAAGCCTTCGATCTCAATAATAGGTTTGTTGAAACTTTGGAAGCAACCCTCTACCCAACGTTTGATACGTGTTGTCTTGCAGACAAGGAAGGAGCCACTCACATGCCTAACATCCAAGGCCTTAGAGCAAAAATCCTCGAGGTTGACCATCCCAAATGATAATCTTGTCCTATAATATTAGAGGGTTGGGGTCGGTACTCTCTCGGCAAACACTTCAAAATTTAATTCTAAATAAAAGACTCACAATGATTCTCTTCCAAGAAACAATGGTTGACAGGGAAAAGGCCATCAAATTACTCTCTAATTTATGCTCAAATTGGGCCATGTGTGCCATTAACAAAATCAGAAACTTTGGTGGACTTACAACTATCTGGAACCCAATCATTTTCTCCCTTAAAGCCTACAGAGTTTTCGTAGGGATAGTGCTTTCTAGTTTCTACAAGGGATCAACACACTGGGTATGTATTCTTAATAACTATGCCCCATACTCAAATCAGAAGCACTTTTGGGAAAGGCTGGATGACTGTGGGATTTTAGATCTCCATGGGATAATCATTACCGACGACTTGAACCTTACACTGAGCCCATAGGAGGTCTGGGGAGAGCACAACAATTCTGATCCGCTTACTGGAATTTTCACATCGTTGCTTTCACAAAAAATGCTCAGAGACATCAAACTGTGGCCTCTATGCCCCCCTTGGAGGAATGGAAGAACACACTGAAGGGATAGTGGAAAGGCTGGATCAATTTTTTTTCCACACTTTCATTTACGAAAGGATCCAGAATCTTAAAACATGGAACTCATACCTTGGCACATCTGACCACGCTGCAATTTTTCTTGAATGGTCCGAAGAAAATGACCACATTGCTTTGCCTTTTAAATTTAATCACACATGGTTGGAAGACAAATACTTTGTGGAATTGTTCAACAAATAATGGATGAAGCCTAAAATGGACCTCACATAAAATGGACCTTGTTACTCATAAATTGAGTAGCCTCAAACATGAGGTGAAAATATGGATTCAGAAGATATTGGATCATATCTGGGTTTTTCTTATACAACTACCTTTTTTCACATCATGTATCCTTCAGGATCTTCCATCCTTCCACATGAGTATCAGTTGTAGATAACATCCACACTTCTCTTTAGGTATCCCTGTATTAGCCCATCTAGATATTATTCAAAAATTACAAATGAAGATCAAATACCAAATTATCTTTTGTGATGGCCCTTTGTCATGACATTTTCTTGTTGCAACATCAACAACTTGCATTCGTATTGACACGTGTCCAAGATATTCATTATTCAAGAGTATTATTCCTTTTCAGACTTTTACAAGGTCTTCATATCTTTCCCATGAAGATATCATAGTCAATCCTTCTAGTCATTGGATGTTGATTGCCTTCTCCATAGTCGCATCTTTCACGATCTCTTCTTTTCTCTTTATTCACATATTACTTTCCAAGAACTCCCAATCATAGTTCATTTTTTTCAACCATCTCATATTCCATATGAGGACATATTATGTTAATTTCATCTAGTTCATATGAGACCCATGCCTTCATGCTTCCTTTCAATGAAAGAGATCCTTTTCCCTTGATCATGCTTCCTTTCAATGAAAGAGATCCCTTTCCCTTGATCATGCTCATGAGGTAGAGCATGCATCCTTACTATCTGCAACTATATAATGACATGACTTGACTCATTGAACATATGCATACATACCTCTTTTCTTCTTTGGTCGTCTAGACTTACTTTAGCAGCTTCTTGTCCTTGATTGAGGGTGCTTCAATCATATTTGACATGTTGCATTCTTTTGTCACCATACCATCATTCTTTCAAATAGTGAATAATATCCAAGGTGGTATTCTTAGCAAGACACTTGCTTCTTCCAAGAGATGAACCTTCTAATGAAGATTCCAATGGAGGATCTTGATTATCCTCATTGTGCAAATTCTCCTTTCCAATGATGTATGATGATCTCTATACCAAATGACTTCCTTCTACTCATAAGTACTACTTATGCTTATAATGAGGTTACCAAGAGCTGCTTCCTTCTATTGATGACTGCCATAGACTTTTACTCCAGCTACATTTCAATATTCTTATGATGATGTCAAGAGATCTTGTTTCTATCGTATGCATTTATGATGCCATTCCTTCAATGATGCATCCCATCACAATGCTTTTCTTCTTGAATGCCTTAGAGGAGGCCTTCTTCACCCTACTCTCCATCTAGCTGAGATCCATACATCCATAGTTATACAAATTCCTTCTTCCCTCATGTTTCTTAGAACAAAGGTTCAACCATCCATCTTTACTTCTTGTACCTGCAATATTTATTGACAAGCACCCCAAGCAAAGTATACGATACCAAAACATGATGCCAAGAATTTTAGGGATTACATGCAATCAAGAGGTCATCCTAGGGCTTCTAAAGATTAAACCCTAGATCAGATTCTATCCTCTCTTCATATCATGCTAGGGTTCATATTTTTCCCTAGAATACTAAAAAAACCTTAGAATCTTATCTTCAACCCAAAAATATCTTAATATATACCATACATACCTTATGGTTACTTATCTTTGTAGAGATGACTTGAATTTCCAGATGCCATCTTGATCGATCTTTTTTCGGGTGTGAGCTATCCTTCACTATACTTTCTGCTGATTCTTTCAAGTATATGATTGCCACTGACCTTGGATTGATGTCCTTATAGCTTCACAGGTCCTTATGCAAAACTGATAACTATAAGCATGTAACTATTTCTTTCTAGCTTCAACATTTGATTGATGACTAGATTGATTCAGTTCTGTTTTCCTTGGATCTTTCAAACTTCATGACAGTGATCAGATATATATGAGATTGGTGACTGCCACATGTACTCGGTCCCCACAGGATTTAAACTTTGTAAGAAGAGTACAGTACCAGTGTCACAAGGACACATCTTTGATGAAGATATGTATGCTATCACAGAGATAGAAAGATCTATGCTTCATACTTTTGACAAGTTTAGAATTCTTGACAGGGATCAACCGTATGCCCAGAAGAGGACCTTAATGAATATGTATTGATGCTTCTTTTTGCACAATCTCAACTCTTGAATGGAAACTTCAAGATAATTATATTTACGCTTGGATCTGTGGTTGTTATGCAACGGTGTAAATAATTCAGACTTATTTTCTTAAAAATATTGGCTTGCAACTTAACTTTTTTGATTCCAGATTTTGGCTCTAGATCTTGACTAAAATTCAATGCTACTTCTTTGGTGGATACCCTAGATTCTTCACAAATGAGAGGAATTACAACCCAGAAAATTAATCCTGATATCTTCTTCTCTATATGATGAAGGAATGAGGTTCCCAAGAATGCTTCAAGTGTAGAATGCTTCAAGCGAGGTTCTCAAGGTGAATAAATGTAGCTTGTTTTGAATATGAATTTAGATGCTGCTAAAATGTTTCAACCTATTAGCTTCAGAATTCCCTTCTTCTCAAATCAACAGGTCTGGAACCTATTTCTTGAAATATTTCAAGTCCTCTTAGAGATGTCATACTCTCTAAGACATCTTCTGGCCTTTGTTAACTTCTAAACTAGATCCAGTACCAACCTCGACCCTCTGAATAGGGCTTAACAAAGTCACTAGAGACAAGGACTTGAAGGCTTCCAATATGAACTTATGGAATAGGCATATTTGAGATATCTTCCCTCAAACTAGGCCTTCACATTATTCACTGTATAAGCCTCCACATTATTCAAACTAGGATAGTATTTTTTTTTCCTCCATCTGTTTTACCTTTTCCATTCATCACAAATGACATAATTTTGGGCGAAGAGAGGCATGCCAATTTCTAGTTCACTAGGTTTTTCCCTTCTTGTCATTTGTTCTTTGTGTACAGAATTTTCCCAATGGTTCCTTGTGCTCACAATCCCAAGGGTGTAAATCCAACAAAGGATAAATGGAAGGAAAATTCTTATCAATTTAAGGCATAGATGGGTGCCACCTTTTGTGTTTTTCTTAGAACTGGCCATATTCCACTTCTCCTTTGGCTTTCTTATCAATGTATCTATGTTACATGTGGACAGGTGAAAAATCACTATCCCTTATTTGACATGGCTTATCAAGGTTTTTCATGTGGCGACATGGACAAAGATGCTAAGGAAATCAGGATATTCTTAGAGGATGGTTACCAGATTGCACGTGCACAATATTTTGCAAAAAATATGAGCTTGTAGGTTCTCTAATGTGGGTTACAATAAAATTTTTTCTTTGTGAATGAAAGAAATTGATATAGTACATGAAGTAGGGAATGTGTTTTGAAGGGAAAATATTGTATTGTAGTAGTATGTGGATTATTTTCATCTTAAATTTGAATTTTCATCTAGTTCACTAGGTTTTGGACATCTCACCCATCGAATAACTTGTCTTCCTTTCTTGTCATTTGTTTTTTGTGTATATAATGCTCCCAATGTTTCCTTTTTATTGATTCATGCATGTTATCACAATCCCATAGGTGTAGATCCAATAGAGGAGTAATGGAAGGAAATTTCTTATCAAATTAAGGTATAGATGGCTGCCACTTTATGTGTGTTTCTTATAACTGACTATATTCCACTTCTCCTTTGGCCTTCTTATTAATGTGTATGTGTTAAATGTGGACAGTTGAAAAATCACTATCTCTTATTTGAAATGGCTTATCAAGGTTTTTCACGTGGTGACACAGACATAGGTGCTAAGGAAATCAAGATATTTTTGGAGGATTCTTACCAGATTGCATGCGCACAATCTTTTGCAAAAAATATGGGCTTGTATGGATAGAGGGTAGGTTGTCTAAGCCTTAAGGTGGGTTACAATAGTTTTGTTTCTTTGTGAATGAAAGATATTGATATAATACATGAAGTAGGGAATGTTTTTTTAAGGGAAAATATTGTATGGTAAGTAGTAAGTGGATTATTTTCATCTAGTTCACTAGGTTTTGGACATCTTACCCATCAATTGACTTGTCTTCCCTTCTTGTCTTTTGTTCTTTGTGTACAGAATGCTTCCAACAGTTCCTTTTTCTTTCTTCATGCATGTTCTCACAATCCCACAAGTGTAGATCCAACAGTGGAGAAATGAAAGGAAATTTCTTATCAATTTAAGGTATAAATGGGTGCCACTTTATGTGTTTTTCTTAGAGTTGACTATATTACACTTTTATTTTGACTTTCTTATTAATGTGTCTATGTTAAATGTGGACAAGTGAAAAATCACTATCCCTTCTTTGACATGGCTTATCAAGGTTTTGCAAGTCGTGACGTGGACAGAGATGCTAAGGATATTCTTGGAGGATGATCACGAGATTGCATGTGCACAATCTTTTTCAAAAATAATGGGCTTGTATTGACAGAGGGTAGGTTGTCTAAGGTGGGTTAGAATAATTTTTTTCTTTGTGAATGAAATAAATTGATATAGTACATGAAGTAGGGAATTCTTTTTTATTGTTAATCAGAATGAAAATCTGGGATCCACCAGCTATAAATATAGGCATTTGGAACCAAGATTCTTTGTTTGGTCTTCATTTTTTTCTCTTAGAAGATCGTTCAAAATTAAAGGCTATGGCATTCTCGCAAACAAGCGAAAAGTTGATATCTATCTTATTGTGATTTCTAACCATCACTGCTTCACCATTTCTCTTTTGAGATTATCACCTTCTTAATTTAATTTTGAATCAGTTTTTTTTTGGCCCTTTTTGAGCTAAGACAAGATAGCTTTTTTCTCATACATTTACCTTTCTAATGCTTGGAAACTGTTTTTCTCATGTGTTCATCTATTTATATATTAACAATGGGTGTTATTTTTATACTTCCTCTGATTTTTCCATGGTTAGTTGTTCGACATTGTTGTACTTGTGAGTCTACCACATTGCACCTTTTCAAATTCAAGCCTGTTATGAATGTTGATTGTATTTTGTTCTTCATGTGGCAGAATTTATAGTTGTCACAAAGTTTAGATAGGAAACTTTTCCACTATTCCCATTGCTTTCTGTCCTGCCTCCTTTTAAATCCCTCTCTAGTCCTTTTCATATACAATTCATGGCCACATTTAGTATAATAATGATACAATAAAAGAAACTTTCTCCTTTTCCAATCAAATAGAACTACTTTTTTTCTGAGGAAAACCTCATGGTGAAACCCAAGGGATGCTTCCCTATGTTCCTGTACAACAGCCCTGGTAAATATGTTAGCATAGAGTAGTGACCATCATGCATGGGGGATTCAAATCATTTACCTGATGGCACAAAAATAGCCAATACTTAGCAACATTGGTGGCAAACGGTTGAGCTAACCAATTGGGCTTCCATAAAACAACTTATTTTCATTTGGTTTCTAAAACAATGTCACTCACCCAACTCAATTGGCTGGATAAGAATCTGAAAAAGTGACCTTTTCTTGTAGCAGCATGGCTGGATGTATGCCAGAGAACAACAATGGACGTGCCAATCATCCCATGGATGGCAGATGAGGATCACGTAAAAGAAATACCGTGGAAAGCATTTCAGATCCATCTTTAGATGTCCTCCCATGTTCTTCACAATGGGATGATGGCCACCTCTTCCTTACAGCTTCTGGACAACACACCATGGGTAGCAGCCTAAATATTCCTGATACCATTACAACAATTCTTGTTGTTAGGCCTATAGAATAACCAATCATACCCAGGGCTAGTGTGGGTGATGTGGGTCCATATTTCAGAGGTTTATCTACGGCTGGGCAATCAAAAGCTCCCTAGAGATCTGTTTGAGAAAGACACAACCCTCCACATCAATAGGAATAAAGTTTACCTCAAATATGGCCATCTGGAAATGTTGGAAGGTATATACCTGACTTGCAGCCAAATTCTTCACATTCCAGGAGACTAATTTATGTGAACTTTTTGATGTTAAAGGTAGCCCTGACATAATTTAGCAATACAAAGAACCACAAAAGCCAAAGAAATTTCAGCATATAAGCTCATAATTGCAATATTTACATCATAGTACATCTATAATGGTACCTATCCTACTTGTCTGCCAGAAAAGGACTCAATCAGGTTTAAAACTGAAGGGAAAAAGCCTACAAGGCCTTCTCATGTCCATGCAATATATAAAGCCATAATACATTGCTTATTGGCTTTGAATCTCATGTATAAAAGTAGTTATGGCTTCCTCACATGTGCCAAAGACAGAAATGTGAAACAATGCTCATCTTCTCCACCCAAAACCATTCAAATCAAACCCTCTTTCCTTGTAGGACACTGGTATAACCATTGGAATTCAAGTCCAAATCCTCTGTCATTTAAGAGAATTTTTTATACCCCTTGGAACATGTTTTATCTTGATTCGTGTAAAATTTGGATGTCTGATACATTTGACTATTTTCTTGAAGAGATAAAGCACTAGAAAAGGTTAATGTTCTTTCTATGGCTAGATCAACAAGCGCTCCATTTATTTTACGCTCTTTTAATTTTTTGTCTGATAAACGGTTGTCATTTTCTTCTGCTTGTACTATGTCACTGGTAAGCCCTCTCGTGAAATAAAATTGAAGAATCCTTGGTCCTAGAGGAAGGTGAAGAAATATTTTCTTCTCCTGTCAGTTCTTGCAGCCTCATATCTTCTCTGATTTCATCCTGATAAAACTGCACTTTGTTATCATAAGTAAACCTTGGGAATTTTCTACCAACAGCCTGCAAATTCTCTATAAGACTCTTCTCAGAACTCTCATTTAAGTGAGGTAGCTATATGCAGAGTAGTCTACAGCTTGGGATTGCAGATGAGCAATCTGAGATTCTAGAAATAGACCAGGGATTTCAGGCATTGTGGATAAGGTCAAAGCATAAAATATAGATTTAAAACACTCACTTTTCACTTTTGAGGCCAAATCATGAAGTTCTGCACGAGTATCTTCCAATCTAGTTGACCCCACGCTGTAACCTGCAATAGTTTCCCTTTCTTTTTCTAGAATTGACTACAAGTACTTTCACTCTGCTTCTATACAACCTTGCAAGTGTCTTTGAACCTGCTAAAAATAAAGGTGACTTTTTTAAATTCAGACTTCACAACATCATAGTAAAATCATGTGCAAAGAATGGATTCCAAAAAAAGGGAAATATAGCCCTTGCTTCCAGCTGTTCATGCAACCTTCTATGTACCTCCATCTGCATCCCCAGTGTCTTTGTGATTTGTAAGGTGATGAGATACAAGAATAGAATGATAGCTAGATCTTACTTAATCTTAAGAAGAAAACATCATTTGGAGAGGATAAAATGGCCTAGAGACCTTAAACCAGAAGCACCATACTCTCCTAATAGAAATAGACTACAACAGTCTCACAAATCCTGACAAAATTAATAAACATTTTTTTAACAAAAACCACCCAGTTTTTGGCTGGAAAAGGATAGGGAAAAATTTGGGAACATATCTCTCTGGGAATTATCAGTTAGAGCCCATAAAGGAATGCACTCAGAATAGAAGCTGGGAAAGTTGTGGTAAGATCCCACCAGCCTACAGCTAGACCATAGCCCAATCAACAAAAAAATTGAAAGAATAAACCCAATATATGAGAAGGTTCAGAAAATAACAGAGTTTGAATAGTAGGCCTATCCAGATTGAATGGAAAGCCTATCATAAAGAAAACGACTTAAAATAGAGAAAATAAATTGTGTTGTGTGTAAAAAAATGTAGATGAAAAGATGATAGTGGTGTTTACTCTGTCATATTTGTTGGAATGATAGCGTCGAACCAGTATGTTTCATGTGTCATCTGGTATAAAGAGGAGTTTGCATTCAGTTGGATGGAATGAAAGTTATTCTACGCCTAGACTTGGCAATGCTTCCAGCTCCAATGGTGGTGCAAGGGAGCGTTCATTTTCTCAGTATGAAGAAGCTAGTTCAAGAACCATGATGATGGGTATTGCTAGTAATACCTGGTTTGTTGCAGGTTCAAAGAATAGAGCAACTAATCATGAATCTAGAAATTGGGTTCCAATGAACAAAATCCAAATGGACCTGGGGATATTGCATCTTTGATGTTACATCCACTACCAAGTATTCCTTGGGGATCACATCATATTCCATTCACACAAGCACCTAGGAGAATTAGTGGTTCTTCTCAAGGACATGGCTTATTATCATCTGTTTCTAGGCCTTCACATGATAGTCATTTTAATCCTTCTTAGAATATTTATCATAGATGTGCCTATGCCACCAGTCACTGGTTTGCAAGTCCCACAATATCTTAGATCAATAGCTTTATTGATGGAACGATAGGGTGATGGGTTTGTAGGTGTACCATTTGGGTCACTGCAAGAAATTTCTACTGAAGGTGATGGATGCATCAGAATAATGACTATGGTTTGTACCTTTCCAAGATTTTTTAATGAAGCTTAGTTTTAGGGACAATGACTACTATTTTGATGACATTTTTTATGTAGTTCTTCAATCTATTGTTTGGTTTTTTCCCTTATTTAATTTTTTCTCGGTCTTGAATAACATTCTCTAACATGAATCAGTTCCTAACAAACCCTGTTCATGCCAAAAAATCCTTTCATGGCAAACAGGAATATTGTACTCACAAGAGGTGAATTGTGCAGACTATCAGGATCCATTGTTGTTTGAGTCTAGTCAGTGCTCTATGTTGATTGGACCCCTTCCTCCAGTGGTTTCTACTATGTTCTGGAAAATATTGTGACAACCAAATAATAACTATGTTCTGCGATAGGGATTTTTGGAGTGCAGTAGGTCCTGCCTTCTACAGTGGTAGAAAGCAACTACAATGAAAGCTTTCCTTCCATCTTCTGAGGTGCCTCAACTTTTGTCTTATGTGCAAGCTGGAAGCCAATGCCATGCTGATAGGGGTAAATTGTTATTTTTCCATGAAAAAGGTCTTGAATTATGTACTAAGCTACCCTTTGTTTTTATTTATATTTATGCTTTGATATATATATAATCAATATTGTGGTAACTTTTAGTCACTAACAATTATAACATAGGGTGGGGTATGCAAACCTTTCGCATCCTTTGAGGATGATTGTTAAACTAGAATGCAGATGAATGTGCTGGTATGCTTGTCTTGAGCATATAATGATATTGATCCATTTTTCATTGCAGTAGATTCACAGTGTATTGGAGCTTGTGCGGAGCTGGAGAGGTGACAATCTCAGATTTGAGGTTAGTTTTTGAGTTATTTATATCTTGTTTGTTCTGATTTTATTTTATTTGTTATATATATACCTAAAATACATACCAACCAAAAATACATCACTGACGACATAAATGGACACTCCATTCTCCTCACCCTTCATCAGATTGAGGGGAATTCATCCCTTCAATTTCCCTTGGGTTGTAAGGCTGAATTGTTATGTCTTTCTCTGGCATAGCTTGGAGTGAGTTCTAAGTTCCTTGATTATTAGAAGCAATGGAGAGATTCCATTTGCTGAGTGAAAATTAAGCTTCACAACATGTTGCATTCAGTTTACATTGTATGCAATCTCTGTTTATGGGAAATTTTATGCTCATTACATTGGCATTGTGTGTAGTTCATGCTTGTTCTGAATCAAAAAATTTAGGAAACTACTAACGAAATTCTACAATTGGCTTGATTGATCTCTTTGTGATAGTGTAAGACTCTCCAAATTTCTTTAACATCAATGTTGACCATAAAAAAATTGCCCCTGATTCCTGTAAGCTTGCATGCAAAAGAGTGCCTGGGGACCTGTTATGAACAAGAGTTTTCCAGTGTGAGCAGTAGGCCTTAATGCTATTAAAATAGGAAACGGGCCATGTAGCCCCAGACTATTCAAACTGAATCCAAATACAGGGGAAATTAATAGCTCTACATAGGGTGAATGACTGAAACAGACTTTGAGTCCTTCCAGAAATTAGAGAAATGGTAAACTGCCAAACCACCAAAAAAAATTTCAAAGGAAAAAAAAAACATATTTTGAGGACATGCCTTGCCATGTTTCTGGGATTGGAATGTAAGGAAGAAGTTGAAAACATCTGAGAGGGGCAGTTTCTTTGAGCCATAGACACTTCCCACTAAGATTCCTCCAATTTGTGATGTGTTGAAGCCTGCCTGAACCTCCACCTTCCATCTTTGAACATGTTTGTTTTGGGTGCAACAAGAGCTTGAGGGGAAGGTATATATATAAGGAGAGTAGGGACGCTGCCTCTAGAAGGCACTCAAATATGCAAGTGATTCAAATCAATGAATACTAAACACTTACAAAGACGACAAACCAGCAAACATAGAACCATAACCCAACCTGAATTTTTCCATTGCAAACTGCCCTTGAATGGAGCTCTTTGATCTGCTATTCCCAAGGTGTTTGGCTCGCTTGTTTGCATTGAATATTTCATATTGATTGTTGTGCACATTAGTATGCACATTATTATCATACAGTTTATTTCGGTTGTACATTTTTCTTAGGAGGCCCATTTTAGACCTCAAAATTCCCCTAATGAATATCCACTTTATTTCAAGTTTAAGGGATCAGTATAAAGTTCATCACCTCACCTTTTAATAATGTTCCAGGGCTAAAGTTCCGAAGCTAACATAGCCCAATGATCTGCCTCATTCATTTCTCACTTGAAAGAATCATATTCATTTGAAAAGCGAGAGAATGTTGTTTGATTATGGAAAGGAGAATCTTTCATCTATAGTTTTCTTGATTGGATTGGTCGATTGTTGCTTTTATTGTTGAATTTCCATGACCTTGGGTCTAGGTTAGAGTCTTAAAATCACTGACGCTACCAAACCAAGAATCTCAACCATGAACAAATTTTCACAACGGAAATATAAAGCAGTAAATCACACATGCACATAATATATATATATATTTTACAAATTTTCAACCCAACTTCATTATATTAATAAAAATGATATAATAAAACAGTCTAGGGACCTCGTAGCAGGGATAATGGCTCTCATACATCCACTAGTACAAGATACAAAACAATATACTCTGACCATATTGCTGTAGCATGCTCTCACAACTCCTCTCGGTTAGACCTTGTACCTGCCTGGTCCTTTGGCTCTCAATCTGAAGCTCTTGCCTCTATTAATTCTCCAAGTCCATCTGGCCACTGAATCTTGGGTGTCAACCTTCTCTCTATTTTTTCCTTAGTCCATCAAGGGCACAACACATCGAGACTCCTGACGAGTTCTTCAAAGCTCCACCTGTGAGCAACTCTCAACCTTCCCATTGCTTCTCCTCAGCTACTCAGGGACTTTAGCCCACTATGTTCTTCCTGCGTTGCACCGATGAATACCAACATAGGGCACGGAGGGCTGCCACCTATCACTGCAAGATGTCCATATCCTACAATGAACACGGGCTAGGAGGACCACCCCTCATCTCCTGTAGAATTCCTTATCCACACACAAGTCTCGGGCTCCACAATCCTGCTCCTGGTTGATTAGACCCTTGAGCTCAACAACTGCCACTCTAGCAACTACTTTTTTCCACCAAGGTGTTGAACACCGGTCTCCAACTTGGACACTATTACGTTGTCCTCTAGCAGAACATAAGTGCCCAATCCACGTCCACACTTGGTCCACTCTCATGCTGCCCTCCAACATTCCATGAGTGACCAAATCCACAATGTAGCATATGCACCTAGTTAGGGCATCCTCACACCTAGGAGGCCCTTACACATGGCTGCCAATAGACATCTCCACAACTGCCCTTTGCTTTTGAAATAGAGGAGCTATTGCAAAAATCTAGGCACTAATCTTCACTGTGGAAACTGCTCACTTCTTAGGGCTTCTAACATGCCACATTAGCCTTACCTCCTTGGCTTCCACAGGCTGCAACAACTCTGTCCACACTAGGACACCTACATCACTCCATAGTGGGATCTGCTCCTAGTTGAAGTTCCTTCATGCCCAAGGCAACTTCAACAAATGGCTCCCAACAAATTGCAATATAGATTGATCCAAACACTAGTCAAAATGAGGACCCAACAAACATTAAACGTTGCTCCAATAAGCATGCATAAGCTCAATGTTTTAGGGTTTGGTCTACGCTGAAAATATGAACTAGTTAGGGCATGAACCCGTCCCTAACACCCTTCAATTTCGGCCCAGAAATGCTCCTTAGAGGTACGACTGTCTCTTTCTTGGAGGCCGTGACACCTAGCTGTAGGTCTAGGTTGTTTATAGCCCTTGAACAATCCTTACCCTCATTAATCTCTGTGATAGGCTTCAGTGAGGCCTCACAGGCCTACAACACTCTTCTTTAGAGACAAACCACCGATAGACAAATCCTCCTTGCCTCGGCCCTTTGAAAAGTCCCTCGACTCTCCTAACAACACCTCGAACTTCTTGAATTGACCCTCAAACAATCCTCTATGCCACACTATTATGGACCTTCACTTGTTGTGGCTAAGACAAATACTTTGTCTCTCCTCCACGAGCTATTCACTTGAGTGTTTGTGGCACAATGGATGATCTAAGACTTATAAATCACCCTCTATTTATACTAAAGAGAGGGGCTCCTTCAATGTTATACAAGGGCTTCCACAACTTGTCACATGTCAACTTTACAGCAAGACGACCTTGACACGTCATGTGAAAACCCATCCATAACATTCAAAACTTCATAACTCCATTTCTACATCTCAAAATCAGATGATTCTCATTGCGTTAAAATCGTCTCGCTAACAGTTATCATCCTCATCCATCACATGTTGAAATGTGCTCATGTTTTTGGCCCAAATCACGATGGCTGCAAAACCTCAAGCTTTGGTTCCAAACCCACAAGCCTACTTGTGGTTCTTTTCCCATCTCGAACACTAGGGCTTAGAGTAAATCCCATGCTACACAAAAATCAATACTCCCTCTTAGCGAGGGAGGTACTTACAAGACTAGGAAGTAACAATAATCATCTTCGGCGACACTAGTCCATCTGGATTCCATCATTGCAACTTACCCTCTAGAATGAACCCTGCAATCTCGGTAGTGCCTCTACCTCATCACATCTGAATCCTTAATACCTCAAAACTCGATAGGGTTTCTCCCTCTGAAGCTAGACTCACTTTGAGCCTACATGATCTCCACTGGTTCACTCCTGCAAGCACTCATCCTCTTGGATCAAACACCACTCGTGCAAATCCCACCAATCTCGGATATGCACATCACGATCCAATGAAGACTCTAGCCTGCCAACTTGTAGTCCATCACATGAAGCCATATCGATCAACTTGATCTCGTCCATGCTAAAGAAACCCTTGAGTTGTCCCAACCATACATCGAAAATCAACGGAAGTCCATGATCAGCAACCTGCCCTACAACAAACTGTTGTTCACCAGGCTCACCACAAATCAGCCAGAACTCCCAGCCAATCTTGCTGCCAAGCCAGTCAAGACCAAATGTCCGTGTCTTCAGCTGAACCATCTACTCCATGATCTAGACACCCTCAAATCCCTTTGAGTTGCTTCGCTGTGCACACTCGGATTCATTGTCCCTCAAAGTAGCTCAGATATGCTCTGATACCATGTTGAATTTCTAGGATCTTGGGTCTAGGTTAGAGTCTTAAAATCACCGATGCTACCAAACCAAGAATATAAACCATGAACTACTTTTCACAGCAGAAATATAAAGTAGTAAATCACACATGCACATAATATAAACATTTTTTTACAAATTTTCAACTCGATTTCATTATATTAATCAAACTGATATAATAAAATAGTCTAGGGAAAATGTACCAGGGATAATGTCCCTCATACATCCAGTAGTACAAGATACAAAACAAGATACTTTGACCATCTAGCTGTAGCATGCTCTCACAACTAAAATCACCAAACTGACTAGGTGGCTAAAATCACCAAACTGAGCCTCACATTGAAGAACTGTGGACGCTATTTGAGATAACCAAACCATAAAGAAATAATCCCCCAGAGCTCAATGGAAATAAGTTTCTAGTGAATCATCCTATTGTTCGATATCTTTAGTAGAAGCATTGCTTTCTCTTGTAACAGTTCTAGTTTCTTCTTTTTTTGGCTGCACTGCTTTATGGGATGTGGGTTTAATGCCAACTTTTCTCCCTCTTCTCAAAGATTTGGATCCACAACATATACACTTGGTAACAACTTTGTGCATGTTCTTAAGGATTTTATGGACCATACTAATCCTGCTACGACCTCCTTTAGGGGTTTAGGAGCCTTGGACAACACCATTACACGTTTGAAGTCTGCCATTTTGAGGAGAAAGGTTGCAGAATGGAGAATCACAATCAGGTTCCAAGGGCAAGTCTCCTCAGAACAATGTTTCTAGGTTAGAGGAAATGAAAATTTCTCTACCTGAAACATTGGTTCCTTATCATAAAAGACTTATTATGAAGGATTTTCCTTAGGCTCTATCTCTTGGCACATATGCTCCTAGAAATACTACACTGCTATATGATTTGAAGAGAGTTCTTTGCTATTTTTCTTGTGCACTATATTCAGAAGATCAAAGGAATTTGGTGGTGGGGTATTTGACTCTTTTCACTTTCAACTGCAGTCACAAGTGATCTTATTTGCAAAGATCCAACTTGCTATTATGTTCTAGATGTTGGTCTGCGTAATGATTTTTTGGATGCCGTCATGGTTGGTGTCGTCCCTTATGCAGATGCAATAGCTTGTATACCACAATGCTTAGATGGTTTGTGACTTAATAACCTCATACTTCAAGCAATTAATGATTGTGGTTCTCTAAGATCTTTTGTGAATTTTTTTACATCAAAAGCCTACTTACAGGCTTTGGCAGGTGACAGCCCTAGGTCCTTATCATCTGCGTTAGATGAGGTGATATGGAATGTTGCTTCTTGGGGGGGTCATGGTGTATTGATTGAAATATTAAATACTATTGCAAAAATTGGATTTGGCCTTGAAGTATCTTCCCTATTGCAAGAATTTTCCAGCTCTTCTGTGCTTGTTCCCATGGAGATGATTTAGAATAGAAAACAATCAGTTCAGTGGAGGAGATGAATCATCAAGGGCGAAATCTAAACTAGGGGTTGATACTTCTGCTGAAAATTTGTCTTCAAACATGGAATCCATTGTCCCAAATTGTATAAGAAACTCTACATGTCTCTTAGAGAATATTCTGCATAATATAGATACATGGGTGTTTGTTGAGAAAAAGGGTATAGAGGCTATGCTGCAACTGTTTGATTTACCCCTCTTACCATTGTCATTTCCAGGTGGCCAGAATACTGTTGTTGCATTTAATAATTTTTCATCGCAACACTCATCTCCTCTCACAAGGGTTGTTTGTACTACTTTGAGAGAACACAAGAAACTTGAAAATGAATTCATGGTTTTGTTGGCTATAACAAAGCTAGAAGATATTGAAGTAGCACAACACATAAGAATTTTGAGATGCCTTTCAAGTCTAGATGGTATTTCGTCCTTTTCAACACATTTACTGAAAAGAACAACAACAATGATGCATGAAATTGGTTATGGGGATGCATATATATTGAAGGATGTAGGGATGGTGTAAAAATAAATAGTTTGGTAGATATCTCTTGTTAGTGATTCAAAAGTGGATGCGAATAAAGAGGTCGAAAAAGATCTGAAATTGAAAATTTGGCACCAAATGTAGTAGGTAAAAAAGCTAGCAATGACACTAACACAGTTTCAGTTGTTTGGCATGTGAAACGAGTGTCTATGAGGAATGGACTTGCTTCTCATTAGTCCATTGAAACCTAATATATTTCTGTTCTATAAACAAGTCTTCATCACCATAAAAAACAGTCCATGGTATCGAAGGGATTTCAAGAATGTGACTTGGTAAGCTTGGGCGACATGCAGATGCATCAGAGGTTGACATTGGAGGCTCTTTAATTGTAGGAGAAACATCTCAAGTCCAGGAAATTAAAAGGATGCCACTTGATCTTCTGGATTTTGACACTATGAATAAGGTTGTGTTTGCAATGTGATTGTCTTATGTGACCCTTGTGAAGGTTTTGGTAGTGCCCAATTGGCATCGTGATGATAAAGGATTGCTCATTGCAACAACCAAGAGTGTAATACAACAATAGTGAATTATTTCTATGATCATAATACAATGTAAAAGTATTTCTAATCACTTTTGAAGCAAAAATTCATTTATTTTGGATAGTACCATTATGTCATAGCAAGGAATGGAAATAGAAAATGAAAAACATATTGGAAATGACAAGCAAGAGCATGCACCTTGGTTGTTAGAGACATACGAAGCTATTGCGGGCTTTTGGATTACCTTGTGAATTCTTCTTTGATGTTATTTGTTCCCTCTACATCATAGTTGTTAGTGAGGCTCTGTCACTATTCCAAGGGATCTAGAGGTTTTTGATTGCACCCTACAAGCTCAACTTCTCAATGGTGTTCTACCGATCTGGAGCAATCCAATGTTTTGTCACTGTAATCTAGCTTTAATTACCTTTGTTTCCAATTAGGAAGAAATGTTTCAAATTTTTGTGAACAGGTAAGAGAGAAAAATAGGGAATCCCTTTAGTAAAGTGGCAGTAATTAGCTAAACCAAAGGAAGTTGGTGAATTGGGTTTCGAAAACATACATTCCTTTGGTAAGGCTTAGACAACCAAGAGTCTATAGAGGTTGATTTCTAAGAAATTCATACATAGGAAAGTGATTCTTCGTAAGTATATAAAACCACTATCAATGGAATATTGGATTAGATAGCTTATCTTGTTGATCGTCACATTGTAGAACTAGGGAATCCATTATTTGGCACAAGCAACAGATCCAATTTCCACACCTATTTAGAACCAGAGAATCCAATACTTTGCACAAAAATAGATCCAATTCCAAAACCTATTTGGAAAGTGGGATATAAAATTGAGGTAGAGTTAAATTTATCATAAAGGTAAGCATAATAGTGTAAGGAATATCTAGTACAACTTCAGAAGAATTACATCAGGATTAGAGAGGAGGATTCTTTTGTCTGGTCAAATAATCTTTCCATAGGGGTATATACTTTGAGGCTAGTATATAAAGCTATATTTTTTGGAAGAATCTCTAGAAGTTCAAAAGTCTTCAAAAAGCTAAGTGACTAGATGCATATATACCTATGAGGGATATCACATTCAATTTTTAAAAAATTGTGTTTTGAATAAATACTTAAAGGGCTATAAGGCATCACGTCTTATGCTGTTTTGATGTATCTGGCTTGCCAAAAACTCTGAGATTTTTCAAGGTAAGTTTGAGCCATCGTTTCAGTGTGTCCCCCAGTCATGACTGAACTTTCAAAGTAAAAAATCCCCTAACACTGGTAAAGAAAGGACATTGATCCATCCTTTATTGTTAAGAGTGGGAATGGTGTTATTTCAATTTTCAATAGTGGAAATCAAGGTCAACAAGAAGAATATGTTGCAGGAGGTATCCTATACCTTATTGATTCTATTATACTCATATCTTAAAAAATTAAAGCATTTATTGGTACAGGCTCTAACAACTATGATGAAATAAAGGCATTACAACTTATGTTAATAGTAGTAGTAGAGGAGAGGTGATTGAATTCAAGGTCTTTAGGGATTCTTTGGTTATCAATTGGTTCAATGGTAGCTTTATGATGGAAGAATTGTTTGCACAACCCATTTTGGAGTAGTTGAAGATAGTCAAGGCACAATTCTTGAAGATATCATTCCATGATATTTACAGAGAATTTAAGTCAAAGGCTAATGGATTGTCTAAAGAGGGCTTGTTGATGACGCAAAACTATGGTTTAGCATGGGAATGTAGGTATGGTGTAAGCCTTTAGGATAGGTCATTGCAAAAACCACCAATATAACTACTGAATTTACACCATATGCAAATACTAAACACTATTGATGGAAAAATTATTGCCTCTTTTATTATTCAAAGCATCCATTGTATCTATATATTGTTCATAACATCAAAATTTTACTAATGGGAGTGAAAAAACATCTTGCACAAATCAATAATTAGATCATACTAGCAAGACAAAAACCTTCAAATTATTAATGACACCCTTGTGTAGAGATGCAGATAATGGGCATTTAACACATACCTCAATCTTGACAGAATATAAAATTTTGAATGATTGGTTTCTTGTAAATGTACTCCACAACATGCTATAATGTGATATGTTTATGTACACATTATCTCAAGCTCTCCACAGGATAAGGTTTGAGAACTAAGGAAAAATATTTATGATGTTACTTGTTTACAGATTTGAGAAAGCCTCAAGGGTTGCAATCAAAATCTGGAAATTATGTTTCATGGTGGAACGTAAAACATGCTTGGATATGTATAGTGCTTCAATGCTTTTTTAGGAACTAGCTAAGTGTGATTGAATACTTTTTTTTTTTTTTTTCATTTTTCTACATTGGATTCTCATTCTCTTTAAGTTATCAAAGGAAAGTTAAAACTTGATTAGACTAAGGGACAACATATTCCATTGCCAAACTTTAACCTTACAGGGAAGTGCACTACACTTGTTTAATACTTCCAGACATTTTGAGGGGATGCTAATATAAATGTCAATGTTGTTGGATACACCGGCATTGGTTAGTTTTAGAAAAGTTCTCTTTGTCAAACATGTTATTTTCATGAAGTAATATTTCCAACTAAGAGGATAAATACTTGGCATGCCTAGAACATAATGGTGTTATTTCTTGCATGTATTCGTGATTTATTAGTATTCCACCACTAATAACTTCATTACGTAGCTGTTCATTTAGTAGTATATTACAACAATGAATTGTTAAAGGAATATGATTCTAGTTTTTTTGAACGTCATAAACTAGAAGGAAATTTAGCTTTGAATTAGAAAAATGGAATATATTCCGAAAAATATGTTTTCTGATCAAATATAGGCACGTTGCTTGATCATTAAAAAAAAAATCATGACAATAAGAAATGATTTTGACACGATGAATTACAAAACTCTCCAACTTAAAAACATGTTAGCATATTTTGTTTTTTCTGCATCAGAGAAAAATGAATGAGTAACATTAAGTTTTCTTTGAATATTTATAAAATTATTTTAGAGATTCTAAATGGAAATTGCATGTGCTAATCTCTCTCAATTAATTATAGGGAAACAAGCGGCATACATAATTTGTTGGCTTATGGGAATTGGATTTTTTTTTTTTCCCTTGGAATAGTACGTTGATAATTGAAGACTACTATATTGAAGCTCTGTTCCCGGTTAGTATTGCAATTTACAAAGTCTTGTCTTATGCTTTTTTAGTTTCTTCTTGTAATCTTATGTCAGCAATACTTTGCTTCGCCCATTAGATTTCTTCTGACCAGTTTTATTGTTGAAGTGTTGCTGCTTCTTAGAGATAACTATAGGAAACAATACAACTATAAAAGTGGAGCATGAGACATTCTTAGTAGAAATTTCTAGTTTTTTGTGTTTATTTATGACATTTATTTGCTTTGTTTATACAGGTCATTAGGCCATTATTTCCCAAGTGAAGAAAACTTATTCAAGTTTCTTGCTTTTATGGAGAAAAATGGCATTAATAGTATTGCTGATGTTGAGGTATATACCATATAAATATTTTATAGTCTAATTTAGTTTATAGTCTAGTGTTCATAGACTTTCATAACTTATGCATTGCATTGTATCATTTTTTTTTGTCTAGAAAAGGAACTCAACATTGATGGTAAGAAGCAAGGATTGAAGAAAGAGGAGAACAAATAACACTAGAGCGACAAAATGAAAATTAAAGAGAGAAGAAAATTGGTCTAGTGGTACTCATAGAGCCAATATCTTTCACAAGACACACACATAGAGACTAATGATCAAGTCTTCAGAGTTGGTGAATTCACTTGCAATGCCTTGGCAAGACAATGATAATGTTTGAAGTGATGAAACATTATTTCATGTGTAAATTGTATTCCAACTAATATTAAGTTGGAAACTCATATTGTCATACTTGACATTTTATATATAAATATAATTTATGTCGTTGGAATTATTTATAGTTTCACTTGATATTACATAGTATTGTAATTAACATATGTAACTTTATGTTTTCATATTAGATGAACATGTACATTGTATGACATTTTTTAAAAAATTTAGTAGCAAAATCATACTAATTAATTTATGTTGATTAATAATGAACACATAAAATCCATCTAAAACCACTAAATTAGTAGCTTATGTTTATTAATGATGAACCCAAATAAAATGAATATACAACTAAATTATTTGCTTCTAACGATTGTTAATGAAAGTAAATGAAATGAATATAAACTAATAAAATAGTCATTTATATAATGAATATGAAACTACAAAAAAAAAATGACTACTGCAAATGATAAATTTGTGATTACAAATGATGATTAAATTGTGCATATATATGACTATTAGTAGCTAATTTACAGTAGCTTATAACACGACCAAAATTTACTCATTTCTATGGTCATTAATTGGCTTCAAACGATGACTAAAATTTGCATATATACGACTATTAGTAGCTAATTTACAGTATCTTATAACATGACCAACATTTTAGTCATATTTCTTTGGTCATTAATTAGTTTTATCAGGTGATCATTTAGTAATACATTTTTTTGTATAACTGGTCATTAATTGTGGCATTAAATGATCAAATCAATGATCAAATAAATAACCAAATCAATGACCAAATCAATGACCAAATTAATAATCAAATTAATGACTAAATCGATGACCAAATCAATGATTAAATCAATAACCAAATCAATGACTACAATGATCTAATAAATGACTAAATTAATGACCAAATATACTACTAGACAACAAAATTGAGACAACCAATTAATGACTAAGCTAAAAACGACTAAAAGTTGGTCGCGTTATAAGATACTGTAAATTAGCTACTATTAGTCACCGACTGAAAAATAGTCGTTTATATGCAAATTTTAGTCATTTTTTTAGTAACTAATTAGCCATTTTTTACTAGTGATAGTTTCTTTATTCAACCGATTAATGCAAAAAGGCTTGAGGATTGTTTTCCCAGTTGGTTTCCCCTAGAAATCACTTTGTACTTGTGGTTTTGGTTGTTGCATGTTTATGCATGTTGTTCTAAATTGTGATTTCCATTCCGTAGATTAGTAGAGTAGAATTGTGTCTCTTGTTTTTTAGTTTTAAATATTTAGCAGTTGAAATTTATATAAAATTTCTACATGGGATCAGAGCCTTAGAATCACATTGGAACTAGTATCTTAAACTTGTCTCTTAGGAATTTCGATTTGGAAGCTTCAGTGCAACAGTTTTTCTTTAGGATTGGGAGAATGTCTTTCAACCGTCTAAGATTGGAGTTCTCCCTAGCTCAAATTTCATAGCCTAGAAGGATCAAATGGAAGAATTTTTGGATGAAAATGGTGTGTTATAATATGTTAAAATTCACATTGCAAAGCCCTGACAGTTGGATGCATATAAATTATTCCAATGGAAGAAGGATGTTGCAAAGGCCATAAGAATTATTCTGGAAGGTGTGAGAGGCCATGTGGTCTTAAATATCCAATGAAAAGAGAAACCATTTGTTACATGGAAGACATTGATTAAGATATTCGAAAATAGAAGTTACCATAGAAAATTGGCCTTGAAAGACAAACTTCAAATCATCAAGATGTAGAAAAATGACACTATTTCATAGTATCTCTCCAGGTTTACACAAGTTCGAGATGAGCTTGGAGCGGTTGCGTTGAATGTTACAAAATATGACCTGGTGATCCTAGTTCTTCTAGGCCTTCCAAAATATTGGCACAACTACCATGACTCTCTGAATGGAAAGGAAACAATATCAAATTAGGAAAGGTTGTGATCTGATTTGGTTCAAGAAGAATTCAAGAGAAATAATAGAGATGGAACATCATCCAAAGATGAGGATGAAGATAATTTTTCATTGTTTGGAAGGGGGAAGAAGAGAAAAGGAAAGAAGACCCAGAGAAAATTTGAATCCAACTAAAATAATGGAAAACAAAGACTTGACCAAGATAAAATGCTTCCATTGCCACGAATTCAGGCACTATGCAACAAAATTTCTGCACAATAATTCTACCGATAATACTTCAAGAGGAGTAGCAGGTGAACCACTGGCTTCAAAATTAGAATTATACTTCTAGCATGCATGGCCAACATTGTTATGGGGAGTGTGTGGTACCTTGATTATGGTGCCTTGTTCCATATGACAATGTGAAAAGAGTTTTTAGTAGTATGGAGGAGAAGGATCTCCAAATGCATATCGAAATGGGGGATGATGGGAGGTACAGTGCTGTAGGAATTGGTAATGTCACCGTTTTGAGGGATAAATCCTCTCCTCTTCGCCTCAAATATTTTATGTTTGTACTTGGGTTGAAGAAGAACATAATATTTGTAGCAGTATTAGAGGATCGTGGCTACGATGTTATTTTCAGTAAAGGGAAATCATTTATGAGACATACAGCTACTGATCAATTGAAGTATATCAGGGTTCAAGTGAATAACCTATACAAAATTGAGGTGGGATATTGAACCACATTGAGCAATAAGGCTGAAAAGGTGTAGATTCGAGATGTTGGAGAACTTTGGCACAAGATATTGGGTCATCTACACCATGGTGCCTTAGAAATCATGGAACAAATTAACATTGTTCTCTCTAAAGGCTCCCTT
This sequence comes from Pinus albicaulis, assembly GCA_034641835.2. Lineage (NCBI taxonomy): Eukaryota > Viridiplantae > Streptophyta > Pinopsida > Pinales > Pinaceae > Pinus > Pinus albicaulis. The sequence continues at coordinate 874,186,754 of CM076575.1, read as the reverse complement.
TAACAACAAGATGTCAGCAAGGGTTTCACATTGGGGAAATATTTCAAATCCACTTTCCATGACTGAGATAGCAGAGCAGATGCAATTTTAGAGCGATTCCACTCTAATGTTTGTGGACACTTTTCTATACCCTCCACAGCAAAACATAAGTATTATGTTATTTTTATTGATGATTTCTCTAGAAATTATTGGATCTTATTCATGCGGAAAAAAGGATGAAATTTTCTCAACAAATTTTGGATTCAAGGCATTGGTTAGGAAGAAGGTGAAGGCTCTCAGGAGCGATAATGGAGGTGAATTTGTTTTGCACGCCTTGAAGTATTTTTTTTTTGAAAGAAGGTATTTGAAGGGATCTAATAGAACCACATAACCCATAGAAGAATGGGGTAGTTGAGAGGAAGAATGGGAAAATATTGGGAGCAGAAAGGGCCATGTTGTATGATTAGGGGTTTCCATTGCATCTATGGGAAGAAGTATGCAACACAAAAATCTACTTGCAGAGTAAGATTCATCATAGAATACTTGGCATGATCACACCATAGGAAGCTTTCTCTGAGAGAAATATTGATGTGTCTCATTTCAGAATTTTTGGAGCTTCATTTTATTTCCATGTCTCCAAGGATTTGAGGAAAAAACTTGAGCTTGCAACAGAGTTGGGATTTTTTGTAGGATACACAAAAACTCCACACAATTATCAGGTGTATTTACCTTCACTAAGGATGATAATTGTCAGGAGAGATGTCAAGTTCGATGAGGATAAGGATACAAGATTCTCTCTGAAACGAGAGTTGAGTATCCCATTGGAGAAAGAGCTTATAGCTCCAAAGGAGGATCCTCGAGATGAGATTCAGGATATTGTGGAGCAGCCACGTGTAGAGGAGTAGAAAAAAGGCAAAGTGGAGGCATCCACTGAACCAGAATCTTCTAGAGAGGGGATAAAGAGAACTACATAAGTTGATAGATTTTTGCAGGATGCTAAGAAGAATGTGGGAGCGCCTACATCACAACGCATGTAGAGGATGTCATTGGATAGGTATATTGGTTACATGGCTCTCATGACAAAGTTCATTGAGTCAAAGCCTTCTTAATTTTAGGAAGTAGTTTCTCAACCTATTTAGGTTGATCCCATGGTGGAAGGATATGAATCCATCACGAAAAAAAATTTATGGGAGGTGGTGTCGAGACCAGAAGGGAAATTAGTGGTTGGTTCCAGATGGATCTACAAAATGAAGCATGCAGCTGATGGGAGCATAAAAAATTACAAGGCTATATTTGTGGCCAACGGATCTCTCAAATAGAGGGAGTGGAATATGGGGACAAATTTTCACCAGTTGCAAGATATTCCTCAATCAAATCCATTCTAGCATTAGTTGTGTATATGGGGTGGAAAATACACTAGACGGATGTGAAAACTTCCTTTATCAAAGGTGTTATTGAGGAAGAAATTTACATAGATCATCCAGAAGGATTTGAGACATATGATTGAGAGTCGCATGTGTGCATACTCAAGAGAGCATTGTATGGCCTCAAATAGGCAACCTGAGCATATTACACTCAAATCGACAGTTATCTTAGTGGATTGGGCTTCACTAAAAGTGAAGCAGATGAAAACCACTATCACATTGTGGTAGATGGTATGTTGCTTATTCTTGTTTTATATGTTGATGATTTAATATTGGCAAGTGATGAGAAATTGATCCACTCTTTCAAAGAGGATTTTGCAAGGAATTTGAGATGAAATACATGGGCCTAATGCATTACTTCCTCAAGCTGGAAGTATGGAAAGGTGATGGTGAATTTTTTGTGTCTTAGGGGAAGTATGTATTTGAAATAATTCAAAGATTTCACATGGAGAATTGTAAGCCCATTGACACACTTCTAGATACAAACTGGAGGAAGGAGAATTCTACTTCAGCTGAAGAGGTTGATGCTATCATTTACAGGAAGCTTGTGGGTCTATGATGTATCTTGTGAACATAAGACTCGACATGTGCTATGCAGTAAACTAGGTGATTCAATCAATGGTGAGTCCTACCAAGTTGTATTGGAAGGTAGAAAATCGTGTGTTATGGTGCCTCAGAGGCACTGCCAAGTATAGATTATGGTACAGGAGGATAGAGGGAATGAAGTTTCAAGGCTTCATTGATACATATTGTGTAGGGATTCAAACAGACATGAAAAGTGCTTCAGGTGTTATCTTCGGTGTTGGGTATGTTATCACTAAACTGAAGTTGATGGGCTGCTCAATAGTCAATTCAGAGTAATTTTTTCAAACCGCTTTTGGTTGGAACTTAGCCTTTCCAACCCGAGAGGGCTCTCTCAAGAAATTGTATGATATTAAATAAAAAATGCTTGGAACAAATATGGCTAACTCTTGAGTGTGTTTTGAATGGTTTTCATGCAGGTGAAGGATGTGAATTAATGGCTACCATTGGGCATGGAGTCAGAGTGGAACTCAATTTCATGGAAAACATCTGTCATGGAAGCTGAGGCATGTGTACTCTCATCAAAAACATAACTTGAACAGTAAAATATATGCATAAAGGAAGTTGGAGCATGTTTAACCATGAATTCCAAGTAATTACACATAAATCAAACTAAACAAACATTAAAAAGGTAGATAGGATAAACACACATAAGAGTACAATAATAATCTCAGGTCTCAGAGAAAATTTCTATAATTGTATATTATTGACTGAAAAATATTACAAAAGTAGCATATGGCATAACATCAATCAAACCTCTCTAATCCTATAATCTCCCTATTTATAGAATTAGACACCTTTACATGTAGTCTTCCAGTTGGGCTAGACCTTCAAATACTACTAAAGACACTTTATCCAAAAAGGAATAGATTACAAGGAGAGAATATAGATATATTTCTGCTTACAAGAGTTTTAAACATAATAGGACTCTAACACCATTTACTTCACTAACAACCTTTAAATGATCCAAACATGATGGTTTTCATCGAACTAGATAGCTTTGCCTAAGGTGGAAATGAACATGACTAAGTAATAAACAACCACACTAAAATCTAGGGTCTCCTTCTCAGATTTTGAGGATGTGTTGTTATGCTTGATGATGTGTCCAAAATCATGAGCTGGAAACCCAGTTACCTTCCTTGTTGGGTGTTCTCATCAACCATAGTCTCCAATGATTTACTTTAACATATCCAGATGACTTATGTGCTCCAAAAAGACATTTAATACTTCAAAAACATTAAAATTCTCCCTCGCTGCAAAAACATAGCTCCTCAGGCAAGTCTGTAGCGAAGAGTTTGTAGCGTTCTTCACTTGGCCACTTCTACAAATTTTTTTATTTCTCTTCTCATTGGAGGATATTCACTAAGCCAAAATACTTAAATAAATTCCTTTACTTACTCATTTTATGACAAATTTTGGAAATTATGACATAAATTATTCTTCAGCAAAATCGTAGTGAAAACTTGGCTTTAATCCTGGAGTACGCTACGAACTTGCTTGATAGATCCCATATTTTGAAATTTTCAATTCTCACCTCCAAAAACTGTCCATAGTTGTGTGAAATGATAATATGAAGCATCATAAGGAAAAATTGGTTTAAAACACATCTTACCCTCCTCAAGAAACAATAGGTTCATCTACCACTATCATTTTCAAACCTTTCTTCTTTAGCTCTATCTGCACCATTCCCATTTGGATTTCTAGTTCTTTAACCTAATTTTGCAGCTTTCTCCTCTCTACCTGTAGCCACCTCTTTCTCCTCATGGAGTGCTTCATCATTCTATGCAAATGTAGTGTTCTTTTAATCATTTTTTAAGAACTTTCAACCACTTCATCATAAAAACTGATTTTCTTGTTGAATTCCCTCTTAAAATATGACAGCTCCTTTCTTTCTTGTTTGAAATCCTCTAGCTCCAGCTTGGTCTCTACTACCTCATCTCTTGGTTCTTTAAGTTTCTCTTGAAGAAGGTCCACTTCATATTTATCTCTAATTTTCTCTTTACCTTTATGTGACTTCGTGATTTATGCTTTAGTAGGGGACAATTCAATAATCTCTTCCCCCATGGGTTGTCTCCTATTTTCTATTTCCTTATACTTCTTATCAGACTTACCACCTTTGAATATTTGTGACCTAGTAAAGGTTTTCTAGGCTTGAAAACAAAACCAGAGTCCTCACTAGAGGAATCAAGATTTTTTGCAGTGAGACCTTATTCATTTTGGTTCCTTTTGTCTCCATAGGTTTAATCACAGGGGTTTATTCAATGTCAATAGCCTGCAGAATGTCTTCAAGTTTACCCTTTCCTTCTCTCTAACTCCTAGTAATTCTCCTATAATTTCTTGTGTCAAATTTTGGCTTGTTTCTTGTAGATGTTGGCTGAGGTGCCACTGTTTCCTGTAAATGTTCAATTTCCATCTCCATGGGTTCTGCTATAGACTGTATTTCTTCTTCAAGTCAAACTTCTACTTCAACTATGGATATTTATCCTTTTTTGGAGTGCTTTTCTTTGGCTTGGGTGTTTTCTTTGGAGTAGGCACATCCACATCATAACCACTTAAAAACAAAAAGGTAGCTCAGTCCCTATTCAATTTTTTCAATTCCTCCATTACCATCAACTTAATTAATCCATGATGAAATATAGATGTCTCACTACTCTCAGGCCTGGATTTCACTTTATCATACATCTTACCTAAGATTCTGAAAAGGAAAAATGGAAGATCTAGGAGTTTTTTACCTTTAAAGTGGAGTAAGACCCTGAAATGATACTAGAATATCATGTGGAATATTCCCTCACATGTGAAATATTTCTATAGTACTAGCAATATATTTGAATAATTCTCCTTAAGGCAGATCATAGGTATACCTGAACTCATATACACTCCTACATGCTATTGCTTCAGGAACTCATCACAATTCTGCAGTTTAAACTTGGTGGCCTTGAACCATTATTCCCCTAACCTAGGAATTTTTGTTGCTTGAGCAATAGTTTCAGGGGAAACTGTAAGACTCAGTATGACAACCTCTGAATTCGTGGCAAAAAAATTGACAACAAAATCTTTGGAGACTTGAGCATGGTACCCCTGCAACTTTTGACAGAATCTCATGCAGCCAACATTGGTGAAGGCCTGTGCAAAAAATTGGATCCTCCATAACTAATTTCAAGTCCATAGGCTCATATCTAACTACTGAACCTCCCTTGTTGGTCTTCTTATGTACATCCATATCCTCCAAAACATCGATGCCCTGTTTAAAATCTTGACACATGCAAAAGATTGTATCTGACATCAAAGTGCTTGTTGACACAACTTGAAACTACCTATGACAGCAGCTAAACAAAGGATAAATGAGGAAAAATGGTGGCAATGGATCAAGCAGCTCACAAGGATGGCAATGTAAGTGATGTAGTTTGAATATATGAAGGTTAAATTAGGAAAATAAAATGGGAGGGGAAAACAGAATGATATGGGTGTGATGATGGCCAAGCATGTCATACACCGAATAATGACTCATAAAAGGTATGAACATGATGAAAAACTAACCCCTAACCACTGAAAAAATGACAACTCATCGATCCCCTTACTGGTTGCAAAAGAACACGAGTTCGTAGCAAATTCCGCTAGAAAGATGACAGATTCACTATAGAACTGTCAGGTGAGTCCGCAGTGAAAACAATCTATTTTGCACAGAAAACGTTGTGGACTCAAGTAAATGCCAAGTGTCCAAAATGACTTATTTAAAATCATGTATCCATATTTTTGAACTTTCCCTATGACAAGACCTTATTTACATGATGGATAAGTACTAAAACCCTTTAGGACTATACACCAATCATGAAAATTAATCAATTTTCATGAATTTATTTAACCAACACAACTTGACCTAACTCAAAATGACACTCCTAACCGACCTAATTGTTATTAATGATAACAGTGGATCCACTGGGGATGATGCACCCTTGTGGTGTAGCACAGAACCAGTAGCTCCAGTGCATTTCTTGGAAAATTTTGAAAATTTATGAAATTGATGAAATCATCCCCAAGCTCTTATGGCCTTCTCCTCGAGCTCAAACTTGTTGAAAACTGAAATCCAAGCTAAAAACTAAATCTGTACATGCTGAAAATATTCTAGGAATACTTGAGCTTATTCACACACACACATACCTACCGTATACTGTTGAGAAACTACTGAATCAGATGACACAAAAATGCCAGTGAAGCCAATCATGTAGTTGCTGAAATAAAAAGAGTGCTTGAATATGCACCAAAAAAATCGAAACTATAAAATATAATGGAAAGTGACAATGGATATGTTTCTCACAGTGAAGACATGGCTGAAAACTCAGGTTAAATTTTTTTTACATATAGTCTGCTAGAGGATCAATAAATATATGATATTTTTTATGAATATTTTCTAAATATTGAGAAAATAAATCCTCATAGCTGAACACTTCACACTTATTTTCCATGTCATCATATAATTTAAGTTATGTGTCATTGGATCTATTTTTAAAACAAAACATTTCTCCATCTTGATGTCAAAAGACAACAACTCATCTACTTGTTTTGGCTAGAAAAAACTTTCAACGGGTTACATATGATCTTGAAAATGATAAGACTGAATTTGAGCTTCCACATCTTCAATGCCCTTTTCAAGCTCACGAGCCAATTCATCTAAAAACCTGATCTTATTTTCAAGGTCTCCTTTATATGACTTTAAATAAAAATACAGTGATGAATAAAAGTTCTCATTGACTTCTACATCAGAGCACCATCCTATGAACTCCTGAATGGAAAGAGAGCCTACCAAAAACTCTGTATTCTCCATCCATGTTTCTAAGAATAAGCCAAAAAACTGAAAATGATTTAATAGATCTAATAGGTAACCTTTCCACCCAGCTTTTACACTTTCCTTGGAATGAAAAATATAAAATCCTAATGAATACATCTTATTGTTTGACTCTAAGGAACTTAGTAAAGTCACGAAACATTGATACATGCTCTAAAGTCAAGATTAATATTCTCCATCGAAATTAGGGAAAATACTTAAAAGATATGCATCCTTGGGAAAAATATTTTCAAAATCCATAAATTTTTAAAAATTCCACACATGCATACCTTGAAGAAATTGTAGTTGCATCTAAGTTTCTCATTTCCCAGTAGTGTTATCATGAAGCTATGATTTTATGAATTCTTCAAGAATGGAGTCGCCAAGGTAGAAGTACAACCTTTGAATTTTATGATCTCCTGCTACCTTCAAGAGGTCATTTCCTTTGACAATAATCACCCACGATGATATGAATTTCAGTCTCCCAGCAGACACACCAAAATGTTATCAGTAAATTGACGCTGATGGGTTGCTCAACATTCAATTCAGAGTAACTGTGTTAAACCGCTTTTAGTTGGAACTTAGCCTTTCCAACCTGAGAGGGCTCTCTCAATAAATTGTATGATATTCAATAAAAAATGATTGGAACAAAGATGGCTAACTCTTGAGTGTGTTTTGAATGGTTTTCATGCAGGTGAAGGATGTGAATTAATGGCTACCATTGGGCATGGAGTCAGAGTAAAAATCAATTGCATGGAAAACATCTATCATGGAAGTTTAGGCATGTGTAATCTCATCAAAAACATAACTTGAATAATAAATTATATTCATAAAGGAATTTGTAGCATGTTTAACCATTAATTCCAAGTAATTACACATAAATCAAACTGAAAGAAAATTAAAAAGGTAGATAGGATAAACACACATAAGAGTACATGAAGAATCTCAGGTCTAAGAGAAACTTTCTGCAACTATATATTATTGACTGAAAAATATTACAAAATTAGCCTATGGCATAACATCAATTGACCCTCTCTAATCCTCTCAACTCCCTATTTATAGAACTAGACACATGTAATCTGCCAACTGGGATAGACCTATGAATACTGCCAAAGAAACCTTATCCAAAAAGGAACAGATTACAAGGAGAGAATATAGAGATATTTATGTTTACAAGAGTTTAAAACCTAGTAGGACTCTAACACCATTTACTTCACTAACAACCCTTGAATTATCCATACATGATGGTGTTTATCGAATAAGATAGCTTTTCCTGAGGTGGAAATGACCATGACTAAGTAATAAACAGCCACACTGAAATCTATGGTCTACTTCTCGGATTTTGAGGATGTGTTGTTATGCTTGATGATGTGTCATGTTATCACTCTATCCAACTTCCTAAGGCTGACAGTAGGATTGGAGAAAGGTAACCACAGACCATACTTTAGGTCAAGTAGCTAGATCTACCCAAACCAAAGAGGGCTCTCTCTATTGGAATCACAATTTCCATTAGACCAAAACTCGCAGGCATTAGTCTCTGCTACAATTTCTAGAGTTAGGATCCACGAGAGGCAGTTAGTCCATGTCGCGAAACACACGAGGAGCATTGAACCCAATGTCCAACAATCTCCCCCCCAACGCGAGCCGGGTGAGTTTTGAACTCGAGACCTCTCCCTCTGATACCACTTGTTGGAATCACAATTTCTGTTAGACCAAAACCAGCAGGCATTAGTCTCTGCTACAATCGCCAGAGTTAGGATCCATGAGAGGTGGTTAGTCCATGTCGCGAAACACACAGGGAGCGTTGAACCCAATGTCCAACATTCACTTTGTCACTCTAAAAAATCAAATGAATGGTTGAGTATCATAATATTTTAGGCTAGATATGTAAGCTTAAATAAGTAAAATTTGTTTGATATTTTGAATGCTGGATAGGAAAATTCAGTGAATAGATTATAAAAGAGGCTTTTAGGTCTTAACTTTGAGGTGAACTTGCATGGATTGTGTGATGCAAGATAGGCAGTTTGGATACATATTAAGCAGTAATTGAGTATAGGATAAATATGGAGTATAGTTTGAATGAGCACTAACGCGAATTCATTCAATTTAAGAAGTAGATAAACATAATATGGTGAATATTGTCTAAAACAGAGCATGCATAAACATTAATTCTTCTCTAAAACTTAAAAGATAGGAATTTTGAGACATATATGCACAATATATGCTAGGGATCAATTTATGGAAACTAAAAACTAATCTAATCATACCATTCCTACATTAACTTGGAAATCTATTCTACCTTCAGGAATTAAAATTTAATCTACTTGCATAATTGAACTCAAATCTACGACTACTGTATGACTGAATACCCAAATCTGATCCAATTGGAGAACGATAGTTGCCACCCTCTTGAAATGACTTAGCGAGCACAAGATTAAAAAGCTAATTGGAAATTTAATCTAAGAAAGCATGTAAAAGGAAACTAAGACTAATGTATGACCGAATACTCAAATACAATCCAATTGGAAAATGGCAGAGCCACTTTCTTGAGACAATTTGACGAGCATAAGATTACATAGTTAATTGGAAATTTAATATAAGAAAGCATGTAAAAGCATGTAAAAGGAAATTAAGACTACTGTATAACCAAATACTCAAATACAATCCAACTGGAAAATGGCAGAGCCATAGTTAAGAAAACTTACAATCAAACGGTTGAACACACTTGCATGAATGGAAAATCAATTCTATCAAACTTTCAATGAAATGAAAACAACACAAAAATGAAATGACATACTTGAATGAAATCAAAACAAAATTGCAAAATAAAATCTACTCTATCTTACATTCCAATATGCTCCATGATATCTACTTCACATCTCCTTCCATGCTTGGAACCTCAAAGCTTTATTCAAGTTCTTCAAAATTACAAAGTACAAAATAATGAGAAGTTAAGTTAACAAGGTTACAAATAAAGGAGAGAGATCTCCTATTTATACACATTTCTAAGCAACCTCCTCATTAATGAGAATCCTTCTTCTTCTCCTTTGATCCATAATATTCTCAACCAAATTGCTAACCATAGGCCACATATCCCTCCTTAAAATCTCCTTGATATCATGAAGATCCATTCGAATTTGATCTTTGGGAGCCACATAAGAGGGCATTGGAATCTTCCAATGAACCTACACATGTCACACAAAATTTTCCACTTTTAAGATATAATCATATGCATATTATTTCCTAAATTTTGATCACAAATTCACTTAAAAACATTAGAAATTAATAATGTTTGGAAAACACAAGGGTAACCCAAATGATGATGAAAGTGAGATGAATGTAGTGACATGGTAATGAAATGGAGGTGAAATGGAGTGATATAATGGACATGATGGTGAAAGTGGATGCCTTTTTAAGGACATTTTTGAGACCCAACATACCCCCCAACTGAATTTGTTGCATGTCCTCATGCAACCTATTACATTGATTCATTTGATATTTGAATTTTCTTGATTTTGAATGAGATTTGGCTTGTCTCAATTCTCCTTTAACTTTGCATTATCATAGCATTTGATAACTTCATTATTTTTTCGAAGTTTTCTTTGAAATACATTGGATTGCAACTTTCATCTTTATGGTTGGTTCTTGTGTGACAACCAAAATTGATGAGTATTGGTTCTTGCGTAAAAATACTTTTTTTATTTTTTGTTGCATCCAACTATCTTGAAAACATTGAGAATTTATCTTTTCAATTATCCATAAGCTCATCAATTTGATTATTTGCAAAACATACAATATTTTTGAATCTTAATGCAATAGTAGTTGTATGTTGGTTATATGAAAGTGATGAGGCATAAGATGTAAATATATGGAGTGATATCCCTTCCCCCCAAATGATGGTTTTTTTGCAATTCTATGAAGTGAGAAAAGGAATATTGTGTAGTGTTTTTCCAAAAATTATAACTTCAGAATTTTAAGGAATTACATGATAAAAAGTTAGAAAAGAACATATCTTCACTTACCTATGAAATGGATAAGCTGTGCATATGTAGTTGCTACAAAAATATGATCTGATGCTTCTTAAATTGGTCGTACAATTGGTGGATGAAGTTGTGAAAGCGAGTCTTTATTGTTGCTAATGAATTTGTTGAATATTCTATGTCTACTACAACTACTACAAATGCTGAATAATGATGGATCTGATAGTCTTCATGTCGTTATCACATATTGGCACAATTCTTATCTATACGAATGCATTTTTTTATGTCGAACATAGTAAGAAATTGTTGAATTAGTGGCCATTAATGTATGCAACTAATCAACACGAGACCTCTCACCATTGATGAAAATGAGAATTAAGATGCCTAAGCACATCTTGCTAGGTACGAATAAATTTGTTGATGTCGAGTCACCTAGAAGATCTGTAAAACAAGGGACATTAATGTATTCCCATTGTTTTTCGGCAAGAGAACTTTCCATTAAGGCATGCAAGCCTCGGGGTACTTTTTGAAAATATTTTTAAAACTAAAAATGGACTATAGATATATAATTTGCTTTGAATCAGGATTTATTTGGGAAAGGAAAATGAACATGAAATGGAAAAAAATAATGGAGTTAATCAACATGTAAGTGAGTTGATTTCTTTTATTCATGAATTAAGGATGGATGGAAGTGAATGAATGCGAATGGATAGTGAACATGAATGAAGAATGAATGTGAATTGAAAATATGAAGGGAAATGAGGTGAATGTTTTATTACGAAGCATGGATGTAATGGAGACGATGGTATCTGAAATGCTTGCAAGTGCTGGATCTGATCTGCATTAGCATGTGCTCATGCATTGATGTTTCTTCTCTATCGCTGATCATCTCTTTGTAAAATAAATGTGGTCTCTAAGAGAGACAATGTTCACTTGTAGTCATTTTTCCTTCCTCCTGGAACCTGCTGCTAAGTGTGGAGCTTGATTATCTTGTTTATTTTGTATCACAACGTTGGACCCCTATACCTTAATGGGGCGGAAACGCCACCCATAATTAAATACTACTTGGGGGGTCCAGGGGGGGCTGCGACTTTATGTAGCCCCCCCCATTAGTGGGGGGTTTCGGGAGCAGCGCTCTCGAAGCTAAAAACATATGTAAAATTGCCTTGTAAAAGTATAGTAATTTCTAGTCAATCTGGGCCGTTCATTAGGCGGATGATCTGACGATAGAAGTTATGTTTAGTTTAGGGTTTTTTTCCCCTACAAGGCAACTCCTCACAAGTATGAGGGTATTGTATTGTGGCTGTGTATTATATGTGTATTCTTAGAGCGAGAAATAGATAGGGAGACTGTGAGAGAGAACAGAGGATATTACAACGGATCTGGTATAGGTTGTGTCTCTTCATTTTGCTGGATAATAGAAAGGAAGGACTGGCTGTTCGGGGTGGACGTAGCCCAAACTGGGTGAACCACGTATATCTTTATCTCTCTGGTTTTATGTGTTTTTTGTGTTTGTGTTTCCGCATATATTTTATTTGTTCCATTGCTTGGTAATATTTAATTTTCTAACACCTGCAAGAAAAAACTACTACTTCTTCTGAAATAGAATGTAAGAATATCAAAAGAGAGAGGTGATCAATCTCTCTGGTTATAATATTTAAACAAAAAAATTTAGAATTGGTACAAATGAAGCAAGTTCATGAAGTAAAGCCAAAAGAATTTATCCCTGTATTGAAATGAGTACTTCAAGTTACCTATTGTGTAATTTTATAAATTTCTTGATTCTTTACTGTTTCAAACTTTGATGATAGATTTATCATTGTGTAGATCTCGTCAAGATCTTTCCAATGATGCTTGAATCGTCGAAATCTGATATCATATGAGAAAGTTAGGCTAATTTAAAATTTGGGTGAAACAGTGAAGTTTCTTAGCTACAGAATTGATGTTTAGCTGCAGAATTGCACAGTTTCTGTAGCGAAAAATCTTGAGCAGAAATTTAAGTATACATAGCTATGCATTTTTCATGATCAGTCCAATCTTTGAATTAATTAGTGCCTCCTCCAAAAAAACGAGCAAATATCGTATTTATTTTATTGAATTGTTTATATATATATATATATATATATCTATATATATATATATATATATATATATATATATATATATATATATATATATATGAAATTTTATTTTATGGAAAAAATATACCATATAATTTCAATCTAAAAATTATTAAATCATCACTTCAAACAAAACATAATGAGCCATAAATGCTCCATAACTTTAAAACGAATGTGAAAAATATGTGAAGTGTTAAAGTGAAGCATTTTCATGCATGTGGTAAAGAAAATTAAAACATGGATTTCTTGCAGTCTCTAAACCAGAGAGAAATATACGAGCACGGTTAGACTTTGAAATGGCTTGTGATGTTGTTTATTCTTGGAGAGTTTCTTTGCTCATCACCTCTTTTATCAAATTAGCTCTAGCATTTCTCTTTCTTTGGGTGGCATGGATTTCCTTCGTCACGGTCAAATTCTTGAGTTTCTTTTATTTGTATTTTCCTTGCACCTGCAATGGATTCATCAAGGACAATAATTCTAGGGTTGAAAATATATGTGCTACAAGAAACTCTGATGGGGAAGCCAGCCCATCTAGTTTACATAGAGATGTGAAGCACATCAATTCAAAATAATGGTCGAAGAAAAATCAATCTATGATGAAGAAGCAACTGAAATTATCAAGGAGATCATAGTCAGGCGAGAAAGAGAAAATCTTGATCTAGAAGATGAAGTTAATATGTATCGGTAGAGCTTGCTTAGAGATGGAACTGATAAGTGGGAAAGAAAATCATGCCATGAATCAGAGAAATACTGCAAGGAAAATAACAAACCATCACTACGGGCACGGAGTGAAGAGGGCAGTATTGATTGCGTTTTTCTAGGTGTATGGATAACTATTCAATTTAGAATAATAGCAAGAGATTTGATGGCTGTAGAAATATGCTTCACTTCCAGCAAAACCCGTAACTATCTCTGCATGAATTTAAAACCATTTTTCTTCTTCACACAATCTGCAAGATGGAGCTAAAAGGATTCCTGAAAATCACCCAAACGATTAGGAATCTGGGAAACCGTTTCTGGGTTACTTAATTCATCCTGTTCCTAAAAAAACTCATGTGTGGGTTTTTTTAGATTCAACTCCATTTGTGCAGAAAATGTGTTTAAATACGATGTGTCAAAATTTTTGCGTTTTCTGGAAATGCTCTTCTGGTAACCCACGTGTAATGTTTTATTTCAATTGAATTCATCTTCTTCTTACTGTTGTCATGCAAACATCGTGGACCAGAATAGCTTTAATGTGGCATATGTTCTCATGAGTATGTGCTTGCTTTGCCTTGCACAGATCACACACAATCCACAACAATGTCAATGCTAAGCTTATGCTTTGGCTCTGTTTCATAACATTTCGCCACATTCGGCTCAAATGGTAGAGACAAATTTGTCATTGGGGCTCCACATGATGAATTAAATTTCAACTCAGCTCCAGGCTTGTAAATCATGACTCTATATTTTTAGGTGCTCCTTGAGGAAGTGTATTTGATCTCAATCTGCGTTGCAACTGGCAGATCCAACCAAATATTAATAACTTGATGTTCATACTTTGACCCAGCCTCAAATTATTTTTTTTGACATTTTGCAAAGATTTGGGCGAGATTTGGGATTTCACCTCTCAGATGATGGTGAGAGAGGTATTAGTTTTTACAAACACCACAAACAACAACTTGATGGTTTTACATGGAATTTTATGTTTTGTTTTAAAAATTTTATTTGTTTTCATTATTTTTTTTTTTTTTAATTTACTTATTATATATGTTACATTATATATATATATATATATATATATATATATATATATATATATATATATATATATATATATATATATATATATACAAAAAAAAATTATTATAATCATTATTATTTTTTATTTTTTTTTAATTTTAATGTTTGATTGAAAAATGACTTTATTAATAAAGAAAATGGAATTTGATATATATATATATATATATATATATTAATTTAAAGAAAACAATTTATTATAATCATTATTATTTTTTATTTTTTTTAAATTTTAATGTTTTATTGAAAAATGACTTTATTAATAAAGAAAATGGAATTTGAAACAAAATTATATATATTTTTTATTTTTTTATTTTTTTAAATTTTAATGTTTTATTGAAAAAATCAAATCAAATGATGAAAATAGAAGTTAGCTGCAGAATTTCATTCTGTAGCTAAATTATATATATATATATATATATATATATATATATATATATATATTATTTCTCTGATCCTCCAGATCACACAAGCACAAGAGGAGAGAATACTCGAGAAATTAAAAATTTATCAACATTGAATTTTGTTGTATTCTATTTGATTTTGAAAGAATTTTTTTATTTTTATTTTGCCAAACCTTTAAAAAACTAATTTTATTTGGTCAAAGTCTAAAAACTAAAAAAAAATATGATTTTTGAAAATGAAATTGCATAAAATTAATTTGTTAGGTAAAATGAAAAATTAATCTAATAATGAAAAATTGAAATTGCGAAAATGAAATTGTGATGGAATTGAAACTAAGTTAACAAATGAAATGACATTCTAAACTAACACTAATCCCTATGTACGCTTCCCCGGCAATGACGCCAAAATGTTGATTAAAATAATTTGTATTAGATTACTAACATAAATTATCAATCTGGGATCTGTAGGACTTGTGAGACATATGTGCACAATATATGCTAGGGATCAGTTTATGGAAACTAAGAACTAATCTAATCACACCATTCCTACACTAACTTGGAAATATATTGTACCTTCAGGAATTAAAATTTAATCTACTTGCATAATTGAATACTAATCTACAAATTTGTATGACTGAATACCCAAATCTGATCCAATTGGAGAATGACAGTTTCCACCCTCTTGAAACGACTTAGTGAGCACAATATTACATAGATAATTGGAAATTTAATCTAATAAATCATGTAAAAGCATGTAAAAGGAAACTAAGACTACTGTATGACCGAATACTCAAATACGATCAAATTGGAAAATGGCAGAGCCACTTTCTTGAGACAATTTGACAAGCATAATATTACACAGTTAATTGGAAATTTAATCTAAGAAAGAATTACAAAGCATGTAAAAGGAAACTAAGACTATTGTATGACTGAATACTCAAATACAATCCAATTTGGAAATGGCAGAGCCACTTTCTTGAGACGATTTGATGAGCATAAGATTACACAGTTAAGTAAATCTACAATCAACTAGTTGAACACACTTGCATGAATGGAAAATCTAAACTATCAAACTTTCAATGAAATGAAAAAAAATAAAAATGAAATGGCATACTTGAATGAAATCAAAACAAAATTGAAAAATAAAATCTACTCTATCTTACATTCCAACATGATCCATGATATCTACTTCACATCTCCTTCCATGCTTGGAACGTCAAAGCTTTATTGAAGTTAAGTTAACAAGGTTACAAATAAAGGAGAGAGATCTCCTATTTATACAAATTTCTAATCAACCTTCTCATTAATGAGGATCCTTCTTCTTCTCCTTTGATCCATAATATTCTCAACCAATTTTTTAGCCATAGGCCACATATCCCTCCTTCAAATCTCCTTGATATCATGAAGATAAATTCGAATTTGATCTTTGGGAGCCACATAAGAGGGCCTTGGAAAATTCCAATGAACCTACACATGTCACAAAAATCTTTCCACTTTTAAGGTATAAGCATATGCATATTATTTCCTAAATTTTGGTCACAAATTCACTTAAAAAATCTATAAATTAATATTTTTTGGAAAACACAAGGGTAACCCAAATGATGATGAAAGTGAGATGAATGTAGTGACATGGTAGTGAAATGGAGGTGAAATGGAGTGATATAATGGACATGATGGTGAAAATGGATGTCTTTTTAAGGACATTTCTGAGACCCAAAAACAAACATATATGAAGAAGTAGACATGGTATTAAGCATAAGATAATAAGCAAACATGAGAAACACATATGTTCCAAAGCATACCACAAGAATATCAACACAATTCCTGCAAATTTGTCTCTAATTTCATTCCACAAGTTGATTACAAGAGATCCACCGCAAAATATGAGACTATCCAACACCACAAAAGACATAAGAGAGTCTACTTATATAAATATATAATATGACACCTCATCAGGTCGAAATCCCATAAAAAATGGATCATAAAAGGAAAAGATTAGTCTTTTCCTCGTTTATAGGGAGGTTAGAAACCATTCCATGAATTATAGCTATAAAATAGGAGTGTTTGTAACTTAAATTAATTAAAAATTCCTTCAATAACTCTAATGACAACTCATAGCCTCGAATTTTTGACCATTTCTGAACTTGACAAGTGTCCTGAGGGAATCCAACATTGGTCTGTGACAATTTTGACTGGAGATTTTAAAAATAATTTGCAGAAGCATAAAAAAACTTTGGAGTAACTTTTGAAACAATATTAAGAGTCAAAATCCACTTATTAAAGAATGAACAGCTAGCCCTGTGTGTCTAGTTTCCAAAACATCGTGAATTTTTCAAAATGGACCACGGGAAGGCCTTCAAAAATCCATTTTCCCAAGGTTACTCCAAAAGCTTAATAGAGTGTTCCGGAAGTGTAACAAATCCCTTTGAGAAGAATTTTGGAGGTATTCCCAGACGATTTTTGGGCTGCAAGTTGTATGGCTGGAAATCTTAGTATTTTCGCTACAAAATGGAGTCATTAATCACTACAAACCCCTGTTCCAAACCCCTTAAAAAGTTGATTTGGAGACTACTTGTCCATAATTGTAGAAAATGACCTGAAACAAGTGTATTTTTGTCATTTTTCTCAAACCATAACACATGTGCATAAACGGAAGGATGGTTTTGTTATTTTTCCTATGATTAACAAAAACCTATTTCACTTTGTAAAATTCATCTCCACTACTTCTGAAAATGATTTTGAAGCCAAATTGTCTCTATGTGCAATGTAAACCCTAACAAATGAACACGAAGCTCTAAAAATTATGCCATGGGTCTGAGTTAGCTCAAACCTGGAATGGTGTCCTCCCTTGTATCTCTTCTTCTCACTCTCCGTATTTTTTATCACTGAAAGGGTGAAAACCCTAGTATTTTGGTGGAATGAGTGAATGAATGGAAATATGGAAAAATGGAGTGTCGGAAAGTGTGAGTTTGGTGGATGAAATGGAGGGCCTTGGGGTTAAGTAAAAATTCTAATAAAACCTCAGTGGATAGGGTAATGTCTTAACTCCACAATGAAATTGAAATGAAGGGAAATGGATAGTTTTAGGGTGGTAAAAACCTCAAAACACGGAAAATTCCCAATTTTGACTATGGGAAAAACTTGTGAATTTTTTTTTTTGATGTTTGAGAGCCATGGAGCCAAGTAAAAATTTTGATAAAATTTTAGTGAGGATTTTGGCACCTTAGCTCCATTTTTCAAGTATAATGAGGGAAAATGGATGGTTTTAGGGCAATCAAAACCCTAAAACACAGTCAATGCCCAATTTTGACTATTTTCACTGTTTTGAAAAGCTAGAATGAGGGTTTGACTATGTTAAACATGTTAGGGGTAGTGGTGTAGGTAATAGGAGTGTATATATGGATTATAGGAAACATATGAGTTATGGTTTAGGGTTTATGTGATGGGGTTAGGGTTTATTCAATGGGTAGGGTTAGGGTTTGACAAAATAAATAAATAAATTATATGTATGGTAGTGACATATGGAAACAACATTAAATGAGCATGAAATGTATCAAAGTCTTCATCATTAAATTGAAACACCAGAAAAGGATGGAGGTTTACATTGTAATGATATCACACAAATGAATGGAGCTATAGATTTAAATTAGTTGGAGGGTTCCCAAGCTCAAAAAACTGGAAACTGCCACCTTACAGGAGTGTAACACTACCTTACAAGAGCGTAGCACTACCTTACATGACCATAACAGAGTGTGTGCAACACTTGCCCAGCACCTGCGCCACACTCCAAAAGGGTAACAATGTGTTGCGTAACACTCTCAGAAGGGTAACAACATAGTCTGAGAGTGAAATACAATGCCCAAAACTGTAAAAAATGTGGTTTTAAAGGGTTGTAAGCAGGTTTTGATGGAATGTTAAGGATGTTCTTCGAATTTTAGAGAGTATGGAGAGGAAATGAAAAGGAGAGATGCTCTCTCGGTTACATGAAATGGTAAATATGAATAAAATGAAGGCTGCTGCCATTTTATAAACTTGTGAGATTACCTTTACCACATTTTCCTTTTGACACTTGACAGTGACCCTTTTTAACCTTTGTGCACTTGAAAAGTGACATGTTTTCCCTTAAAATATAAGAAGGCAGATTTAAACTCTTTCATTATTTTTTACTCTTGAGGTGACCTTTTTTTGGAATTTTAAATGAGACACTGAGACAAACTTTCTCCTTTTCATGAGACAACAAGACTTCTTTTAAAAACTTTGAAATCTTTCACCTTTGGATTTGACCCTTTTCAAATCAAGATGAGGTGTCTATAAGATTGGAAATGGTTCCCTTTGCATTTGAATGGAACAATAGGTTAGATTAACCTCCTTTGAAGCTTTGAGAGTCAATGATAACTTTTTTGACCTTAAATGAAACAGTGAGACAAAATTTCTATTTTCTTGAAACAGTGAGACAAAAATGAAATGATTTAAACTTTTTGGAACTTGAGCCATATGAAACATGAGAGGTGGATTTTATTTCATCTTCAAAACAAGACTGCTCCTTCATTATGGTTTTATGAATGGAATGGAGGGTTGTTTCCTTATTTTAGATGAAAATTTGAAGATTTTTCAAAGGTAGAGATGAACCTAGACAATGACCTATATGAAATGGAATGACCTAACCCTAGACCTCTTCAGTGATGATGATGGATATGGTGATCTTGAAACTAATGACGGCGATGATCTTGACAATGGAGGCAATGAATGAATGAAGGAGAACCATACATTATTTAGACCTCTTCAGTGACCAAAATTATTTTCTAAGAAAATGTTCAAAAAAGTAAAAAAAAATTGACCTATGACTTTGTGGAAAACAACTGAAAGAGTCATTTGATCACTGACATACATGGGCTAACATTGGATCCAACTAGGGATGGTAGCTCCTTCAGGACGTGTCAAGAAAACCATAGATTGGGTAGCCTTATCATTGGGCGATGGAGTCAAACTGGACTTTGAAAAACTTTGACAAACTGGAAATGATGAACTAATTCTGGAAATGACTTTGACTAGAAAAAAATGACTTGACTCTGACTTGACAACTGACTGAAACTTAATTATGGAAGAAAACCATCAGGATCTTAGGGCCTTCACCTCAGGCTTCAAATCCTGATGATAATTTCCAACCTACTGAAGATTTATATACAATCATGCGATATGATCCCTCCAGTGTAACTAATCCAACAAATCGCTACTTACCTAAATCTTGCTCACACTTTCCTTGAGCACGCAAAAGGAACAAAATATAGGCGACTCAAAGTGTCCACTGGAAATTTTCTCATGATCCATAAATACAAGAATATTCATCTTCCCAAATGGCTACAAAAAACTGACCAAAGGATCATGAAGAACATGTAACATAAGCTTTTCTAGAAGACTTGAAACAGGAAAACAAACCTCCTTCCAAAGTGTTGGTTTATCTATGTGCTGAAACTGGTCACCTTCATCAATGAATGCTACAACATCGACCTTCATTACTGGCTGTAACAAAATGGAAATATTTTCTTCATTAATATCAGGAGAAAGGGAAGGTTATTCTTTAAAATATACGTTTGAAGTAGCCATATTATCAAAAGAAAAAATGTGCAAATCCATAGGATCTAGGACAAACTCCTTTCCTTTAGCATAATCCTCAATTTCTGAGGAGAATCATCATCTGAAAAAGACTCTAAAACAACCTCTTATTTTTCACTAATTTCTGCAACTTAGGATGGTCATCTTGAAGCCTAGCATCTTCAAAATCTAAAGATACATGTATCTCTCTTTCGGAAAATGGATTCAGGAGTAATACTTCATCTGAATCTAAATTAAGAGTTTATAAAGTATCAGATTCACTATATATTTGAAAAATATTAACTTTAGTAGACTCTTCAATAATTGGCACAACAAGATGCAATTCTATGTCACATACCCCTTTAATCCAATCTTCTTGGGCTACATTTTCAAGTTGTAGAAAATAAGAGTTTTCAGAAGGGTTTCTAATCTGCTTTTCCTTGATCATTGACCCAGAATATGAATAAACCAATGGACTCTCTATTTACTTTCATTTTTTAAAAGAGTTTTCATACTCCTGATCTTGAAAATATGGAAAAGGTTGCAAAACTTTGTTAACTTCATGGGATATAACTTGACTGTTAGGATGTTGTAATATCCCAAAATTGGGATTGCACAACAAGCCTGCTAAAATAACACACTTCTGGGAGATTTATGCACAAAAATGATTTTGTATCCCTTGGATCCCTTAGATCAGAAGATCTGGAGTCTAGATCCAAAAGGGGAGCAAAAGAAAATCAAAATAGGTGTGGTAAACAGATCTCCCACCACCTAGTCTAGATGAAAAACACCCTACAAGAGGGGCTGCAGCTATGCACAAAAAACTGCTTCAGAAATAACACAGTCTTGGAGAGCATGAGTAGGAGGCCATCAAATAAGATCAACCTTTGAATATACATCAGCAAATCAGATTTACAATGGTTCTCTTACATTATACAGTAGAATACATAAGACAAGAGAGAAAGAAATCTTCAGAAAAGAAGGTTGCAACACATGTATAAACTGCAAAATGGCTTAACAACATTATTTTATGGAGCTGCAGCAACTAAATGTTACAATTAAGATCTAGAGCAGATCTGTGTAAAAAATATCAGATCCATTTCAGATATGTACACTAGAAAGGCTCTATTACAAGATCCCCTTGGGGTTTTGACCAAATCAAGCATTACAAAGAGTAGATGTGATTTTTAAGTGGCAGGTCTGCAATATTATTCAGAAATTTCTGAATATGACTTTACATTGAAACAGATTAGATCTAAACAGAACATGTATTAGAAAGCTAATCCATGGATCGCCAAAGTGAAA
Organism: Pinus albicaulis; assembly: GCA_034641835.2. Taxonomy (NCBI): domain Eukaryota; kingdom Viridiplantae; phylum Streptophyta; class Pinopsida; order Pinales; family Pinaceae; genus Pinus; species Pinus albicaulis. The sequence continues at coordinate 874,164,767 of CM076575.1, read as the reverse complement.
GGCAAAGCCCAGCACCAGATATCTCTCATCAAAAATGGGATCAAAACATCCCTGCAAACCCTCCATTGAAAATAATGTAGTCCCTCAAGGGAAAATACGTTGTAGCTTGAATAACAGAGATGGCCTAATGCCAAGATACAAATCTGAAGCTCAAACAACTGATGCACTCTTCCAGGAGGTTAAAAGACACACTCACTGAGAAGAGGCACCAATACAAGCTAGATATGAACATATATAGAGTTCCACTTGCTGTAGCCTACAAAAGCAACCAAACCCTCCCTAGATCTGCACTACAGTTAGAATTATAGCTTGGCCAAATTCCTGATAGTGGATGAAATCAGCAAGACTTCTCCAAGAATCCTCAATGGAAGAGGTGAAATCCCTGCATAGGAACTCCAAGTGCTAAGCAACACTATTCTCCACTGAACAACAGAGAATGGTATTTGTCTAATCAGAAAAGATACTCAGAAATATAGACAATCAACAACCTTCTCCTGCTGCCTTCTCCTTCCTTTTATAAGATGAAATCTTTTTCAAACCCTAAACCACCTTGATGTGTTAGCTCTTTTCACATGAGGGGCCTCCTTCTAGAACTGCATTGTCCCTTCATGAGGTGCATTGTATCTAGACAATGCTATAGATTTGGTCAAGGTTGACCCAGTCTCATAACTCAAACCCCTTTCACACCTGCAAGTGATTTATTTACATGGCCCAGATTTATCCATGTTCATATGGGCATTGATTTATTCATTCTTTTAGGAGTTTTACATGTCCTCCTTTATTCATTTATTCATGCAACAAAAAATAAGACAAAATTGCATATTCCTCTTAGCTTAGGCTAAGTAGGAATATTACAATCCTCCCCTCCAAAATGTTGCTTGTCCTCAAGCAACTGATAGGGTGAGAGCTGTAGTACTTCCCCTCCTCCATTGATGACATCATCAATGATCAAGTCCTCATCATAAGCCAAGTGCTCATCAAGCCAATACATCATGAATTGTTCCTCCAAGGTCAACATAAAATGTGCACAGTCCATCCCACCAGGAGTGAAAAATTCAACATAAATAAACATGGCTGGAGCAATGCTCCATCTAAAACATGTAGCATGAGGTACAGGGAGAAGTTCCAACCCATGTGGTTCATACAAAATGCCCATCCTCCCTCCATACAATCCCATAAACAATACAAATATATCATCCAAGTATGGAAGCAAGACTACATATATACAAACAGAAATCTGAGCTTGAGGAGGTGGGTCAAAATCCCACATGTGATGCCAGCGCAGTGCATCTCCTGCTTGTATTAGATCAAGGTGTGGTAAGTGGCATTCCCACCACACATTTTCTGCATGAATCACCTTAACATGGCTGAAGATGTCAGATAATTTTGGTGCCTTTGGAAATCACCCATCATGAGAAGGAATCTCCCTTTGCACAACAAGGGAGTGGCCAAGTTCAACATTTCTATTGGCCCACCAAAAGCCATGAGATCCACATTATCTCTCACTCTCTTTAGGAGACATATCCTGCAAAAACATGGTAAAATAATATGACAAGTCATAAGATAAAGTTTTCTCTACATGATCAGATCCTTTACCATCAAAGTTTCTCATACACATGGAGTTGTGCATGGAAATTTCCTCTCTCAAAAGAAGGAAGAAATGGCTGTAATGACTCTTGCATAGAGTCCATTGGCTATCCCAAATACACATAGCTCATGCACTCTTGAAAGTGCTCATACAGTTCCTCTCTCAAGCCTTCCCAATCAAAGCTCCTCATGACCAGGGTATAGATCTTCATTGAATGCATATGGCTGAGAAAAAATTCTTTGTGTGCCCCTTGTAGTATCTTTTACTTGAGCTTGGATGCTCTAGCCAAGAAGACCCTACCATGATGATAGATGACTCCCCCTTGGACTAAGTAGCCCTCTTCGTGCTGCATGTCATCTAGTATCATACTTGTGTGGAGATCTTTCGAATACTCTACAAGCAGTTGAGATTTCCAATACAGATCCACACTGTTCAACAATGACAGTGTTGATGATACATCCATGGAAGTGTCTGTCATGTTGTTGATCTCTTCTTTGACATCTCTCATGCCAAAGTTGTGTGTTGGAAGGCTGATCATCCCATTCTTCTCCTCCCACAGCGTAGATCTAGAAAAGAGAGAGGGTGATAGTGATGCAGGGAGAAGATCTCCCTCATTATTGAGCTATCCCAAGCCCTCCAACGTTGTAGCTTGGTATCCATATAGATTTGGAGCAACAATTTATGAGGCCTCCCCCACAAGATCTGAATCTTGTGGCCTCCTAGGTGTTTTTCCACTAGATAGGAATGTCCCTTGTAGAATTCTCATGAACATAAGAGAAGGGACTGTGAGATCCTTGCTTCCACTGCACAAATCCATCTCTTTTGTTTGTGTGGAAGTGCTAGGTGAGGGATAAGTATGCATGCCTTGGTTCATTTGGGGTTTACCACTCTTCATGTCCACCCACTCCATTTGCAAATATTTCCAATCAGTGGTTACTTTCCCCAATGTAATCAACCATTGGACACCCAAAATTATATTGGTGTCTGGTATGTCAACTACAAAAAAGTGATCCACCAAAGTGTAGGACCCCATAGTGACTGAGAGTGATGGGACATATTGCATGCATTGCATTTTCCTATCTTCTGGGACCAAAACAGAGAATCCCTCAAAAGTATCAGTGGGGATTGCTCTCCTCTGCAAAAGATGAGCATCAATAAAGTTGTGGGTTGCCCCACTGTCAATCAGTATAGATACCCTCTGATTCATGATTGAACCTTGTACTCTTAGGGTCAAGTACTTAGGCACTGCTCTCAAATATGCAAGAGTTCCACCTATTGGAGCAAAGGCTCCATCCCCATCTCCAGATGGTGTTGGATCTCCCTCAACATTATCAGCGTTGTGACCCATCCTTGGTTCATCATCTTCATCTTCCTCTTCAAAATATGAGAAGACTTCTATGCAGTGTGCTTCCCCAGCAACACGTCTATGTCCAGGTGCCCATGACTCTTGGCAAGTGAAACATAGTCTCTTATTTCTTAGCTCCCTCCTGACTTCAATATCAATATGCTTCTTGAATGAGCTCTCCTTGGAAGGAGCAACTCTTTCTTCCTTCCCTTTAGAAAGGTGAGGGGCCTTGCTCTAGAAATTTTCCTTTGCTTTTGGCAAGGCATCTTGGAGATCTCTAGCCCTCTCAATGGCATCATGCAAAGTGATGGGCTTGGTATATTTAACCAACCCATGAAAAGGTTCTTCCAAGCCATCGATGAACATGTACACCCTCCTTGTTGCAGAAAGATCAGGAACCATAACAGATAATCTCAGAAACTTAGAGATATAAGTTTCTACATTTCTTGATTGCTTTAAATTTGCAAGGCTCATGAAAGGTTCTTCTAGATCCTTTCTGTCAAACCTTTCCACTAGTCTTCTAGTAAATTTAGAATAGGCAGTAAAATTGGAATATCCCAAGGTAGACAACCCATGGAACCATCAATTGTGTGCTTCACCTTCAAAGTGAGGCGATTCAATCTTGATGGCTTCAATCTTGGGGACTTTTTTCAACTGAAAGTAGATGTCCAACTTTTCTACCCATGCCTTGGCAAAATTGCTGGATGATCCATCAAACTTGGGCAAAAATAATCTGCCCGTAGAGTGATGTCTATCATGATTAGGGAGGAACCCACCATCTCTATATTGATGCCTTGGTCTTCTTTTGTCCTTGAGGTGACAAAACTCTTGGAAACTCAAGTGGTCCTTGAATCTCTGATTCTAAGAATCATATTCCACAAAGTAGTCTTCAAGGGATTCTTGCTCTTGTGGTCCTTCATTCTCCATAGCCAAGAAGGTAGGCTTAGTGGAGCGTTGTGGAGCTTGTGGCTGGTTCACTGGTTGACCAGTCCAGTGGTGAGACATGCCAGATATTTCCCTAGGATGAAATCTCCCAGGAGATTCCCTCATCCTGTCCATTCTCATCTCTTTGATCTCTATATCAAGATCTTGCATGGCCACCAAAAGAGTTCTTGCAAACTCTTCTCCCTCTTTATCACTTCCAGTTTCAGGGGCTTTTCCCTTGTCTTGATCCTCAGTGGTGTAATCAAAATTCTTGTGGCTTCTGTTATGATACCTCTTCTCCCTCTTAGTAAGAGGCTCATCTTATTCCAAATGCAACATGGTTGTGATTCTCTAATGCAAGCACAGGCTGTGCCAAGAAAGGAGCTATGATACCACTGTAATATCCAAAATTGGGATTGCACAGCAAGCCTGGTAAAATAACGCACTTCTGGGAGATTTATGCACAGAAATGAGTTTGCATCCCTTGGATCCCTTATATCATCAAATTTGGAGTATAGATCCAAAAGGGGAGCAAAAACAAATCAAACTAGGTGTGGTAAAAAGATCTCCCACCACCTAGTCTAGCTGAAAAACACCCTACAAGAGGGGCTGCAGTTATGCACAACAAGCTGCTTCAGAAATAACGCAGTCTTGGAGAGAATTAGTAGGAGGCCATAAAATAATATCAAACTTTGAATATACAGTAGCAAATCAGATTTACCATGGTGCTCTTACATTATACAGTAGAATACAGAAGACAAGAGAGAAATAAATCTTCAGAAAAGAAGGCTACACCACATGTATAAACTGCAAAAATGGCTTAAAAGCATTATTTTATGGAGATGCGGTAGCTGAATGTTACACTTCAGATATAGAGCAGATCTATGTACTAAAGATCAGATCCATTTCATATCTGTACACTAGAAAGGCTCTATTACAAGATCCCCTTGGGGTTTTGACCAAATCATGCATTACAAAGAGTAGATCTGAGTTTTAAGTGGCAGATCTGCAATATTATTCAGAAATTTCTGAAGATGATGTTTAGTCAATTAAGTGTCCTAAATTGATAGCATAAATTATCAACTAGGGCTAGTAAACTGATGAGGTGTGCTTGCACTATATGTGCCTAAATATCCTTTTTCTTATTTCATTGTTTTCAGTATTTTATTGATGTTTTTAGGTTTTGTTATGTTTGAGTTTTAGTATGCTACTATATGCTCAAGATATGAAGTTAAATCTATGTCAAAAAAAAAAGAAAAGGAATCCTTAGACTTAAAACAGAGTTTAGTTGCAAATTCTGTCCCTAATTAGGAAAATGGTGAAAAAAAGAGTATCCTAATCCATGGATGTTATAGCTTTCAAATGAACATGAAAGGTAACTCAAAACACTACAATTCAATCTGATCCATTTAGTTAGAGGTTTATTGGAATAGTTTGTGAAATATATTAAACTCCAATGTGATGAGGATCTTCCTAAAAAAAACAACTTAGAATATTATAGTGAAATCTTATTCATATGATAGAGGTGTTTTGGAATAGCTTGATAAAAGGATTGCTAAAATGTAATAAGGATCTCCTATGGAATATTTGAAACAACTTATGACATTACAACTAGATCTCGTTCATCATTTAGAGATTTATTGGAAGAGTTTATTGAAGGAGATTAGACATAATATGATAAGGATCTTCTAAACAACAATCAAGCAGTAACCCACATTATTACAACTAAGTCTTTTCTGTGATTTAGAGATTTATTGGAACAACTTGAGAAGAAGATTGTTTGTAATAATATGAGGATCTTCTATCTAGTTGCAGAACAGGAAATGCTAAGAACTCAACATAGTACAACCAAGTCTCATTCATATAGTAGTGACATATTGGAAAAGCTTGAGAAAAAGAATGGTTGTAGGATAATGAGGATCTTCTTAATCTAGATGACAAAAACTAAAGTGCTAGTAACTCAAAATATTACGATTAAATCCATTCATTTAATAAAGATATGTTGGAAAATCTTGAAAAAAGATTAACTGTAATATCATGAGGATATTTTATCTAAGCAAAAAACATGAAACATGATACTAAAACCAGAAAGAAGTTTAAGTAAAGAAATATAACAGAACAAAATTGAAAACTACTTATCTAGAAAACATGTAAGGCTTCCTTGAATAGCAGGGGCCCTTTACTATCAATTTAGCATTAATTCTTCAACTCCTCAAGGTTGTATTTAGAACAACATCAAATTTTACTCCTTCTATTATCAAAAATGCTTTGGAAATAGAGTATCAAAGAAATGATAAAATATGTATCCAACTTGTTTCCCTCGGATTTACAGAGTTGAATTTATATGCAATTACATAACTAATATTGAATAATAGTAGGTCCAAGTGTAGTTTTAAAGTTAAAATCAAAATAGAACTTTTTTAGGATTCCTGATTTGCTGTGAAGCAAATCAGGAGTCCTGATTCTTGTAGAAGACAACTTGCTTGACTTTTGCTTTGACCACGTACATAGGCACATCCATATTTCGATCTAGTCTTCGTGGAAGGGAAAAATGATGTAGGAAAGATTTGGAATATTCCTATGTGTGCCTTTCCTCTAGATGACACCTGTAACATATGTAAACACCAAAACATCTACAAAACGATGAACTAGATACAGAATGACTGCATTTTGTAGCTAAAACTATTCAAAAATCATTAAGACAACAAAATCACAAAAGTACAATAAGTTAATCATTGTATGCAACCTTTAAGTAATCTTAGTCATTCTCATTGAGTTTTAGGTTTATGAAAGGATAAAGGAATGATGAAATGAAGTAAATTTTGGCAAAAGAGAAGACAATTTCAGGGCTCAACATACCCCCACTACAAAACTCTTGCATGTCCTCATGCAATTTCATCAAAAAATTATTCCATTTTCACTGATACTTCTGCAAGAACATCTAACCTCCTTTTTCTGATTTTTCTAGTAGTCAATTCCATCCTAGGTTTCCTCATGAGTGTTTTGAACTTTAGATTAATGAGTGCCCTGTTCAATTTCTTGTTTCTTTTCTTCAACTTCTTGTTTGCTTTATATAGTGCTTCCATTTTCTGAGAGAGAGTGTTGTTAATACTGCCTTTCAATTTGACCTGCTCTCTTAGGATTTAATTTTCATTCTTGATATGGTTATTTAGTATCTCCAATTCATAATTGTCTCTTTTCAAAATTTCTATTGGAGGTTCTTGTGGACTGGGAGATCTTTCTCTATTTTCTGAGGCCCTTTTCTCTAGTGACTCCACATAGTCATAAATCTGTTGTTGAGCCAGATCTATATCTTGGGTTCTTCTGTTAGGGTTTTCTTCATACTGGTGTAGAGGATATCTATCAATTGGAGATTAGATTGGAGTTTCTTCTTCTTCAATGTTTATGACTCCAGTTTCTTTAATGCATGTCTTTTTTACCATGCCTTTAAGCCTGGAGCTTCTTCTCAATTTAAGTGGATTTTCATCTTTTTCTTCAGCACATTTACTTGTTAATTTCTCCTTCCTTTTTTTCTTGAGTTGTTTCGTGATCTTTATCAAATTTTTAGAAATTATTTCTTCACTATCTTCCTGTGTTGATGTATCAGGTTTGACCTCAATAGATTTAACAATTTTTCCCCTCCTACTTTTCCTTACAGTTTCTTCTTTAGATAATGTTTCTTCTGGTTCTTCAAAATGGTTTCTTAGGAGGAATTCATCCCAGCTATCTCCTACTTTCTTCAAGTGAAACCCAATTAACATTTTAATTAAGCCATGATGATGTAAAGTAGTTTCTAGGAACTGAAGTCTTTTCTGAACATTAGAAGCCATCCTTTTCAGACTATTAAGCAGGAAGAAGGGTAAATTTATTTCATCCTCTAAGAAATTCATCATTAGTCTAATATGATAGACATACAAAGTGCTAAATCTACCCTCACGGGTTATGAATTTATGTAAAATCAACTACAAATTCCTCCATTTATTTTTCAAGGCTGTACTAGGAATACCTTTTCTAAATACTAAAATGTCCATACCTAGTTTTTTTAGCATTTGCTTCCAAGTTTCATTATGGAACTCTTTGTTTTTGAACCAGTGTTCACCCTGTCGTGGTAATTCTATGGCCTCAACTATGAATGACTCTGTGATGGTGAACTTAATATCCCCAATTTCTACCTCTGATCCATCGAATGACCTTGAAAATGACTTTGTGACTTCTTTGTGGAATCCATTGAACTTATTTATAAAGCTCAAACATCCTACCTGCTGTAACAATCTCTTAACCTAAGGGTATCCTTCTAAATATTTAGTCCCAATTGGCTCTGATCTCACAATAAGCACCATTTCTCTCCTTGATACCGATTACTTCCTTTCTTTGGCTTATATCCACTGCTCTGTTTCTATTTTCCTATCTAAAGAAAGAGTAGTTGTGGAGGGTTGTTTTTCCCTTAAAAATGACTTCTCTGCGGATGAGAACTGGCTACGGAATATAATAGCAGTGAGTGGATGTGAAAAAATTAATAGGGTAGTGGTAAATCATGAGGATGATCAGGTTTTAAGAGTTTTATGTGGAATAAAATTCCGCGAAGAGATCTTGTAATGATTTTCAAAATTCATCAATAAATGATATGATCTAAAGACGTGTTCTAATAGGTTACATCAAAGTTTATCCGTTAATATTTTAAATGATGAATTACTCTGGAGCATAATGTAAGGGATTTTTTCAAGAGGTTTTTTATGACAGGTAAAGATTAATTCGAATGATAAGATAACTTTAGGAAACATATGATTTAACTATACTATATCTTTCATGTTTTGCTATCAAAATAATTTCATACAGTTTACCTTAACCTTTTTGATCTTTGCTACTTTGTTGTGCTTTGTCTTTCATCTACAAAATATTGATCTTGTAGGCTCCATAATTTTCTTTGACTCATCCTCTGTTTGCTAAAGTAGGTTTGCAGAATCAATTGGTTGCAGGACAAGTTTGGCTACAGAACAGGTAGCTGCAGAATGTACCTATAAAAGAAACTTTGAGATATGGAATGGAATGAAATGAAATATGGATGGAGTGAAGTATGGAATGGAATGAGATGGATCATGAATATGTAGTAGAAAGAAATATGGATGAAGTGAGATATGGATGGAATGAATGAGATGGATCATGAAGTGTGAAAAGTGAATCTGCAACTTATGATTTTATGATACTTAATTGCAGAAAAAGAACAATTTTGAAAGTCTAAAGTGTCAGAAATTTTTTTATTTTCACCTTATATTTTTCTGTATAAACATGCCAATAAATGATTGGTTTTCATGTTTATACTTTCTTTTTTTTCTATGATTGAAAAAAAAAACAATTAAGTTAGTGAAGAAGAAGAATTCTTCTTCACTAACTTCATATCAATGTTATCTTGAAATTTCTTGACAAATTCTTCTCTTGAAAGTGGCTTATGATACAATTTCAGTCTGTGTCCATTTACAAGAAAAGCTACCTTTCCTTCATCTATTGTCCTGATTTTTATTGCTCCATTTTCAAAGATTTTCACAATCTCATATGGCCCAAGCCAATGAGTTTGAAATTTTCCCTGAAAAATCTTTGAAATTTGAATCAAATAAGAAGGCCCAGTCACCTTCTTTAAATTTCTTTTCCTTGATGTATTTATCATGCCATCTAGTCCTTTATTGTTGGACTATGCTTTTTCTCTGGACTGCATCTTGTCTGATCTTATCCAATTCATTAATATGCTCCAATCTGTGCTTCTGTTAGATCAAGTCCTAGTTGGACTGCCATTTTGAAAGTTTGAATTTGAAACTCTATGGGAAACAAGACTTTTTTTCCATAAACAATTTCATAAGGAGTGTGACCTGTTGTGTTTCTCCATGTAGTTCTGTAGGCCCACAAGGCTTCAGGAAGCCTTTCTACCCAATCTCTTCTATGTAAACGAACAAACTTTGTTAGGATCCCTTCAATGACCTTATTGGTAGATTCCACTTGGCCATTTGCTTGTGGATGGTAGGGAGTAGATTTTATGTGTCTGATTTTGTACTTTTCTACCATTTGCTCCACCAGCTTCGATGTGAATTGAGCTCCTTGATCTGTAAAAATTTCTCTTGGGACACCAAAATGAGTAAAAATATCCTCAAAAAGAAAATTAACTACATATGCTTCAGTAGTAGAAAGTAATGGTTTGGCCTCTACCCATTTGGTAACATAATCAGTGCAAACTAATATATATTTCTTTTTTCTTGATGGAGGATTAATAGGTCCTACAAAATCCAAAGCCCATTTCTCAAAGGGTTCAATGTGTACTTGAGGTTGCAATGGCATCTCACCTGAAGGAGAAGGTTTCCATACCCTTTGGCAACTGTCGCACCTTTTGACATACTCTTTAGCATCCTTAAAGAGGGATGGCCAATAATATCCTAAATGAAGGATCTTATAAGCTGTCCTCTTATCAACAAAGTGTCCACCACAAGGTTCATCATGACATGCCTTGAGAATCTCAGGCATCTCGTCTTCTCGAACACACCTCCTGATAATAAAGTCTGGACCTATTTTGTATAACTCATTAGAAATCCATGAATATTTTTCACTATCATAAATGATCTTTCTTCTATCTCTTGCATTCATAATTGAAGGAAATTTCCCTGAAACTAGATAATTAGCAATATCAGCAAACCAAGGAGTTTGAGTAGTAATTGCAAAGAGATATTCATTAGGGAATTTATCTTCAACTGGAGTATTGTATTTAATGTTTTGGAGTCTAGATAGGAAATCAGCTACTGTATTTTGTTTTCCAGGCCTATCTAGAATGGTGATGTTAAATTCTTGTAAAAGCAATAACCATCTTGTGACTCTGCCATTAGTAATTGATTTGTTCATTAAATACCTAATTGTAGAGTGATCTATGTGAACAAAAGTTTCATAGCCTGTTATATAGTGCCTGAATTTATTTATGGAATGGACAACAGCTAAGAACTCTTTTTCAGTTACAGTATAATTTAACTCTGAAGGAGTCAAATTTTTACTTGTATAGTAGATGGCATAAGGAATCAGGGCTTTTTGTCCCAATACAGCTCCTAAAGATGTATCTAAGGCATCTGTTTAAATATGAAAAGGTAATTTCTAGTTAGGTCCCCTTAAGATAGGTGCTTCTAAGATTTTTGTTTTCAGGGTTTCAAAGGCTAACTGGCAGTCAGGATTCCAATTGAATTCACAGTCTTTGGTAAGTAATTTGAAAAGTGGAGATGCTATCTTGGTGAATTTTTCTATAAATCTTCTATAATACCCTATAAATCCTAGAAAACTCCTAACATCTTTCTGAAACCTGGAACTAATAGTCCAGAGATGACTTCAACTTTTGACTCATCAACTCTGATCCCATCTCCTGAAATGTGATGTCCTAGGACAATCCCTTCAGTAAACATCATAAAACACTTTTCATGACTTAATGAAAGGTTTGCTTCTTTACATATCTTTAGAACTTTTTCCAAGTTTTCTAAGGCTTCTTCAAATGTGTTTCTCTAGACTGTGAAGTCATCCATGTATACCTCTACACAGTCAAGTATTAGATCTGAAAACATTCCTAATATTTCCCTTTGGAATGTTACAGGTGCATTGCATAATCCAAATGGAAATACTGTAGAAATTATATAGCTTATGTGTTATATGTCCAAGATTCTCTTGATCTCACACTATTTTAACTTCATGCAAAATACAAAATCTATTCCACCATTGATCATTTGCGGAAATTAAATCAAGATTGCAATGCACACATGAAACAATAAAAATTCACACACATTAACACAACTGTTTAACGGGAAAGCCTGAAGCTGAAAACCCCAAATATCTGTATATAATATATGTAATAGAGATCATGTAAAAATCCTCATACAAAGCTTATCATATCAAGCTCTCAGTACAATACAATCGCTACACACTAATCAAGAACAATCAGAAAAAATCTGCACTGATTTTTCCCTCCTGATAGCTTGCCTCTACTGCGCAATCCCTGCTGAAGAATGGCTCTGGATGAGTTCGAATTGCTCTAGCCTTTCTCACACAATCCTCATTTTCATCTCCAATGAATGTGTGGTGCATGCAATGAAACACTATAGTCACAACTGATAGTCACACTTGCTCTTTCACCAATCTCTCCACTGAGTCTCCACTGATCTGTTCTGCACTGTAGTTAACTGTTGTCTCTGTCCAGTTAAATAATGAGTTTTTATTTAGTGAATTAATTTAATTAATTAATTCACTCAACTCCACTGGAAGTATCAATCAATTAGAAATAGACACAATCAATGCAACTGAGTTTAACTCCACAAGTGTAGTTAAAAAAGAAACCAAATCCACCAACTACTTCTCCAACTCCACCAAACTCTGCCACTTGAGTTCTAACTGAAGTCCTCCATGCATGAACCACCAGTAGCTCTAGGAATTGCGTAATTCCTTCAGCTAGCTGATCTGAACAATTTTTCAACTGAATTTCAGTGCTCCAAGAGAATAAGATAATGTTTAGAGTCCAAATATTATTAAGAGCTAATAATATCCACCATGTCTATTTTTAGACTGGCAGTCTAAAAATAGACTTCGCCCAAAATTTCTAAAAATAGAAGTCCATATATTTTTCCAACTTGACCAACCATCCACAAATAGCATCCTGCAACTCATAGAATATGATCGACATGTCTAAAAATAGACATAGTCTAAATGTTGGCAATATGATGCAGAGTGTTGTCCTTGATGGCAACCCATTGAATGAAGATGAAGACATGAGACAGTTGACATGTGTTGTCCTTGATGGAAATCCACCTGATGAAGTTATTCTTAACCTGTTGGACTTGGTAAATGATGTAAATCTGATATGAAATGATGTTTTCTAGCAATATGATGCTAAGGGTTGTCCTTGAATGGCAAGATGATGGCAACTTACTTGATGAAGTTGTGCTTGATAGAACATGTCTTGATGAACTAAATCTGATGTATCTACAGTGTGTACAGAAGGCAATGAAGAAAGGAATTCAGTATGTGCTAGATCTATGATGAAAAGAGTATGTCTCTAGGCATACACAGATCTGCCTAGGAGAAGTCGCGTATGCACGCGGGAATCAACGTTCCAAGTCGCGTATGGGCAAAAGCGCTCAAAAAGTGCAAAACCAGGGGTAACCACCATGGCATTGACCCATTGTATTGGGTAATGATTCGCCTAAGTGACCCCGTCCAGGAATACCATCGGATGTAATGTGGTTTTGGCTCATGGTATTGAAAAAGGGTAAACCTATATAAAGAGAAGAAATTCATTGTGCAAATCATGAGTGTGGGTGCAAGATGTCTGAGCTTGAATAAATACTTCTCTCTGAAGTAGATCTGAATGGAAAGGGTTACAGTTGAATGAAAGATCTGAATGTTGATGCACCAATGATGAAGAAGGGGATCTAGATCTGATATGTACTTGTATCTGCTAGATCTGTTTATGAAGTGATTAGATCTGTGATGAGAAGAACATCTGTCTGAAGTAAAGGGTTGAATCTGAACTGAATGTCTGATCTGAAGAAGCATGCAGCTCTGTAATGGTTGAAGATTTATACGCTACTTAGCCGCAGAGGAAGCGCATATATACGCGGCTTCGATGAAGAGAAAGCGCGTATGCACAATGAAATTTGTACTAAAGTATACACTGGTTTATGTGGACGGAAGCGCGTATATACACGATATCAGTGAAAGGAAAGCGCGTATGCAAACTAGGGTTTGCTGAAGTCTGTGATATGAAATGTATGATCTGTTCTGCTATGTTTCTGCTATCTGATTTTTGTTGTCTGAATTGATAAGTATCTGTTGGTGATGTATGTTTGAGCTTAAAAGTATGGAAAGGGTCCAGTCTGAAAATATGATGAAATGTGGCCTGCAAGTGGTGTCCTATTGAAGTTGTTGGATCCAGTGTGAAAATTGATGAAACGTGGTCCAAGGTGGTGCTGAGGGTTGTAGCCTTCAGTCAGGGGGTTGTAGCTCCCTTCCAGGTGAGGCTGGTAAACGAGATCGTGGGGTCGTAGCTCCCTTCCAGGAGAGGCTGGTAAACGAGTCAGGGGGTTGGAGCTCCCTTCCAGGAGAGGCTGGTAAACGAGCGCAGGTGGGTGCCTGCGTGCTGGTCAAGTCTGCGCCAGCACATATGTTGTAAGATGTTTTCTCTATAATAAATTATTGAAGGCTGAGCAACTGCAGCGGTGGTTTTCTCCCGACTTGGGTTTCCACCTAAAAATCCTGGTGTTCATGTGTGATGCTTTGTGTGATGGTTTATTCTGTTCTTACTGCACATGTTTATTGTTTATAGAACATCTAATAAATGAATGATGGAATGATATAAGTGAAGAACTAATGGCATAATTAGATCTCTGTGTATACGCGAGTTTTATGAAGGATATCCGCATGTATACGCTAGTTGGCTTCAGAAAAGTAGCGTATGGGTTTTAAAGAGCATGAAAAGAAAAATTTTTAGTTTGCTTTAAATACTGATTCACCCCCCCCTCTCAGTATTTTTCCCAACAATTGGTATCGGAGCAGGTCCTTCTGCAGAAGCTTTATCGCTTGAAGGAGTTTATGAAGGATATCCGCATGTATACGCTAGTTGGCTTCAGAAAAGTAGCGTATGGGTTTTAAAGAGCATGAAAAGAAAAATTTTTAGTTTGCTTTAAATACTGATTCACCCCCCCCTCTCAGTATTTTTCCCAACAATTGGTATCGGAGCAGGTCCTTCTGCAGAAGCTTTATCGCTTGAAGGAGATCCGTCGCAATGGGAAGTGTACAAACAAAAGCTTATCTGCAAAATCTTGGTGCAAAAGTATGGGCAATCGTGAAAGAATGTGAACAAGAATCTAGAGAAGAAAAGGGTACTTTTGTGGATTCTCTAGAAGACAATAATCTTCTTGAAGAAAACATTCAACTCAAAGTAAGCCTAGAAGAAAAGAGCATAATCATAGAGACTCTTGAAAATCAGCGTGAAGCAAGAGAAAAACGCATGGAGGAATTAGAGTGTGAAGTAGTAAGTCTAAGGAAGGATAATGAGAAAGTGAAATCTCTCAATCTTATATTTGCTAAAGGTTCTGAAACTTTAGATGAGATTATCAAGGTACAACGGTCTCCTCTTATAAAAACAGGTCTTGGATATACTAGGGAATCTTCCCAGACTTCAGCACCAAATTTTCTAAAAGCAGCCACAGTTGGTTCACTACATTCAGCCACTCAGCAAGGGAACAAAGGATCTTTACAGGTAAAACATGATCATCTGAATTCAAGGAACACTAACAGGGAGATCTCTCAAAGAAGCTACAACCAACAGGTAAATTCTAATAGAAGATTTCATGATCACAAAAATTTCTACTTCAATGGACAATGTTTCTCATGTCACAATTTTGGTCATAAAGCTGTTCAATGTGTTGCATATAAAACCATCATGACAAGAGAAGCAAGAAAGAAAAGGATGAATATTGAACCGAAGAAGAACACCTATAACAACTTTTCTCCTCTTCAAAATGAAGTTGAATGTACTTATTGCAATAACTTTGGTCATGAAGAATCTGAATGCAGGAGCAAGGTCCAGCCAAAAGAACATGTTCCCTCAAGCTCTAAAGTATGGAAAGAGAAAGAAATACCGGTTGAAAATTGTGGGATAGCGTTATTTGCAGAAGGTGAAGAAAATCAATGGTACATTGATAGTGGGTGCTCAAGACACATGACAGGTGACAAAAGCAAACTTCTTTCATATAATTCTCTAGAAAAGGAAAAGAAAGTTACATTTGGAAATGATAATCCTGTTGTAATTAAAGGAAAAGGGTCCGTGTTTCTAAAAGAAAAGGTGAAGGCTAATGATGTCATGTATGTGGATGGATTAAGGCATAACCTGTTAAGTGTAAGTCAAATGTGTGATCAAGGAACAGAAGTTGTTTTTAGTTCAAAAGAATGTGTGGTTCGTGATCTTGATACAGGTAAAATTATTATAAAAGGGAAAAGAAATCCAAGCAACCTGTATATACTAAAGGGCTACAAATATCAATGTTACCTGAGAAAATCTTCAGAAAATTGGCTATGGCATAGAAGGCTGGGGCATCTGAGCTTCTCTCAAATCAATAAAGCAAGTAGACTTCAAGTTTTTCGTGATCTTCCCAATATTAATCCACTAGAAAATATCATATGCAAATCTTGTCAATTCGGTAAGCAGACTAGAGTTCGATTTAATGCCAAAGAAGGATCATCAAGTAAGCCTCTTGAACTCATTCATACTGACATATGTGGACCTATGAGGAAAAATACACTACAAGGGGAAGAATACTATATCTTATTTATTGATGATTACTCTAGAATGTGTTGGATCGGGTTCATTAAACACAAAGATGAAGCCTTTGAAAAATTTCAGAACTTCAAAGCACTGGCTGAAAATGAATTGGATTTAAAAATCAAGTGTCTTAGATCTGATCGAGGAGGAGAATATACATCAAATGAATTCCTTGAATTTTGTGAACAACATGGCATAAAAATACAGTTCTCTGTAGCTGGCACTCCATAACAAAATGGCGTAGCGGAAAGAATGAATAGAACAATTCAAGATATGGCCAGAGCTATGCTTGATGACTCTGGAACACCTGACACTTTCTGGGCAGAAGCAACCTTCACAGCAGTAAACATTCACAACAAAGCTCATGTTCGGGTAAACAGTGATAAAACTCTTTATGAACTCTGGTATGGCAAAACTCCCACTGTAAAGCATTTTAGAGTTTTTGGAAGCAAGTGCTTTATCAAAAATAATGATGAAAAGCTTGGCAAGTTTGATCCTAGATCAGATAAAGGAATATTTCTTGGTTACTCATCTACAAGCAAAGCATATAAATGTTATAATGAAAGGCTTCGAAAGATTGTTGAATGTGTTGATGTTGTTGTTGATGAGTCTCCTGCAGCCCCTAAAGAAGAAAAACAAACAACAGATGAAGATGATGGTGACTTATTTCCTTCTGCATCAAATGGAAATGATATAGATAATGGATCCACTGAAGAACCTGAAAATGATCTATCTGAAAAAGCTCCATCCAGATATGTTCAAAAGAATCATCCTGAATCTCAAATTTTGGGAGACAAGGAATCAGGTGTACGAACAAGGAGAACTCTTGTGGGATCTTCTAGTCAACTGGCACTTCTGTCCACAATTGAACCACACAATGTCAATGAAGCTAGCCAAGATGAAAGCTGGAACCAAGCCATGAATGAAGAGATTGATCAAATTGAAAAGAATGACACTTGGGATTTGGTACCAAGACCACATGATAAAAATGTCATTGGAACTAAATGGATCTTCAAGAACAAGTTAAATGAGAATGGGGATGTTGTAAGAAACAAAGCTAGACTGGTTTGCAAAGGGTATACCCAACAAGAAGGTATAGACTTTGAAGAAACTTTTGCTCCTGTAGCTAGACTTGAAGCCATAAGAATGTTTCTTGCTTTTTCAAGTTATCAACAAATCAAAGTTTATCAAATGGATGTTAAATTTGCTTTTCTTAATGGTGATCTAGAAGAAGAAGTATATATAGAACAACCGGAAGGATTCATTTTTGGAAATGATGAAAATATTGTTTGTAGACTTAAAAATGCTCTATATGGTCTCAAACAAGCTCCAAGGGCATGGTATTATCATCTGGACAAATATCTTCATCAACAAGGATTTTCAGAGGGGTCTGTAGATAGCAACTTATACACAAAAGTTGAAAATGATAAACTATTGATTGTAGTTGTATATGTTGATGATATCATTTTTGGGAGTAACGAAGAATCTATGAGTCAAAAATTTGCTTCTGTCATGCAGCAAGAATTTGAAATGTCTTTACTTGGGGAACTAAAATTCTTTCTTGGCTTACAAGTGCATCAAACTGCAGATGGCATATTCCTATCACAAGCAAAATATCTTAAGAAAATTCTGAAGAAGTATGGCATGGAAGAATGCAAACTTGTAAGTACACCAATGATAACCGGATGCAATCTCAGTTCTCATGATGATTCTCCCACGGTGAATCAACCAGAATACAGATCAATGATAGGAAGTCTACTTTATCTCACTGGGACTAGACCAGACATTATGCATGCAGCTGGGATTGTTGGACGATTCCAAGCTAATCCAAAAGAGTCTCACCTTCAGGCTGTTAAAAGAATTTTCAAATATCTACAAGGAACTCAAGACTTTGGTCTATGGTATCCAAAGAATGCTGATCTTACTCTTCATGCTTACACCGATGCAGATTGGGCTGGAAGTGTTGATGATCGGAAAAGCACTAGTGGTGGTGCATTCTATATGGGACCCCGGTTAGTATCTTGGTTCAACAAGAAGCAAAATTCTATTGCCTTATCTACAACAGAAGCAGAATATGTGGCTGCCGCATCTTGTTGCACTCAACTCCTTTGGATGATGCAAACCTTACAAGATTTTCAAATCAAATGTACACCTCCTATCCCCATTAAGTGTGACAATACAAGTGCCATCAGTATTTCAAAGAATCATGTTATGCATTCAAAGACCAAGCACATTCCCATCAAGTATCACTTCTTACGTGAACAAGTGCTTGAGCAAACAGTGAAGTTGGAGTATGTTCCCTCCAAAGAACAAGTTGCTGATATTTTTACCAAACCTCTGCCCAGGGAAGCGTTCGAGTATCTAAGATAGAAGCTAGGAGTGTTCTCTGCCAGTCAAAATAACAAATCTGCATAAATTTAGAAGATGGCATTAGATACGCGGGTTTCATGAAACACAGTCGCGTATATACGCGAGTTCCATCACAGAAAACCGCGTATGTCTGATTGGTGACAATTTTTTGGTTGGAGTCAGCTCTCTTCAGCACAGCTGCAGTGCTGTTTGGTATCTCTGATACTGTTTGGTATCTCTGGTGGTGTTCCAGTTCTCATAATTCCATTTCTAATGTTTTGATAAATATGTCGTGATGATTTGTTGGTGAAAGTGTTCAGGATGCACAAACTAAGGGGGAGCCTTAGTCATATGAAAAGGTTGCTTTGATGCACAGATTCAGGGGGAGCTTTAGCGTTGCTGAGTATAATGCTTTGTTGGCATTATGATGGTTCTGAAATATGTTCTCTTTCTTGAGGACTTTCTGGTGTTGGTCATAAATGGTCATATTTGTGTTTTGATGAACAGGTCTTGTTGAGACCCATGATGTAAAATTGTAATATTCAGTCATGTAAGGACTTGTCAAATTTGTAAACCCATTTGGTTGGGTAGCTGAGTCAATTTTTGTAAACCCACTTGGTTGGGTAGCTGAGTTGAAATGTGTAAACCCACTTGGTTGGGTACTTGAGTCTTATATGTAAATCCACTTGGTTGGATATTTGATCTAAGTATGAGTCGTTGGTGATAGGAAGTTCATAGAGTCATGTACTTTATTGAAAAATATGTTTGAAGTTTCAGCATGAACTCAGGGGGAGCTTGGTCACTTCAGTATACATCAGATCTGTAGAACGCTTCTTCTACATGAGGAGAAAAGGGGGAGAGTGTGTTGGTTTTGATCCGCCCTTTGCCCTTGATGTCAAAGGGGGAGAGTGACATGGTGTTTGAATTGAATGAAAGAATGGTGTCAAAAATGGGGAGAGTGACGTGGTGTCATTGTATTCTTAATGTACCTATCTGTTGTGGTGATCAAACACCATCGTGGTTGCCATCAAGTCCAAAGGGGGAGATTGTTGGCACTATGATGCAGAGTGTTGTCCTTGATGGCAACCCACTAAATGAAGAAGAAGACATGAGACTGTTGACATGTGTTGTCCTTGATGGCAAACCACCTGATGAAGTTAGTCTTGACCTGATGAACTTATTAAATGATGTAAATCTGATGTGATATGATGTTTGTTGGCAATATGGTGCTGAGTGTTGTCCTTAAATGGCAACCCACTTGATGAAGATGATGACAACTTACTTGATGAAGTTGTGCTTGATAGAATATGTCTTGATAAGCTAAATATGATGTATCTACAGTGTGTACAGAAGGCAATGAAGAAAGGAATTAAATATATGCTAGATCTATGATGAAAAAGTATGTCTCTAGGCATACGCGGATTTGTCTAGGGGAAGTCACGTATGCACGCGGTAAAGAACGTGATAAGTCACGTATGGGCAAAAGCGCTCAAAAAGTGCAAAACCAGGGGTAACCACCATGGTATTGACCCATAGTATTGGGTAATGATTCGCCTAAATGACCCCGTCCAGGAATACCATCAGAAGTAATGTGGTTTTGGCTCATGGTATTGAAAAAGGGTAAACCTATATAAAGAGAAGAAATTCATTGTGCAAATGATGAGTGTGGGACCAAGATGTCTGAGCTTGAATGAATACTTCTTTGTGAAGTATATATGTATGGAAAGGGTAAAGGTTTGATGATAGATTTGAATCTATGATGCACCTATGAAGAAATGATGAAGCGGGATATCTAGATCTGAAATGTATCTGTATTTGCTAGATCTGTTTATGGAGTGATTAGATCTGTGATGAGGCGAACATCTGTCTGAAGTAAAGGGTTGAATCTGAACTGAATATTTGATCTGAAGAAGTATGCAGCTCTGTAATGGTTGAAGTTCCATACGCTAGTTCGCCGAAGAGGAAGCGCGTATATACGCGGCTTCGCTGAAGAGAAAGCGCATATGCGTAATAAAATTATATCTGTAATTTGTACAGAAGTATACGCTGGTTTATGTGAACGAAAGCGCGTATATACGCGACATCAGTGAAAGGAAAGCGCGTATGCAAACTAGGGTTTGCTGAAGTCTGTGGTAAGAAATGTCTGATCTGTTCTGCTGGTTTCTGATATCTGTCAGTGAGTTATATGTATCTGTTTCATGGTTGACTGTGCTTAAAAGTATGGAGTGGGTCCAGTCTGAAAATATGATGAAACGTGGCCTACAAGTGGTGTCCTAAAGGAAGCTTTGGATCCAGTGTGAAAATTGATGAAACGTGGTCCACAAAAAAACAGGGTTGTAGCCCCGCCGTGGGGTTGTAGTGCCCTTCCGTGCAGGCCTGTAAACTGACCAGGGTCGCAGCCTCTCTTCCGTGAGAGTTGCAAACCAGCCTGTGTGGTCGTAGTTTCTTGGCAGAGAGGTCACAAACGAGTCAACAGCTCCTTCCGTAGAGGTCGAAACAGCCAGTGTGGGTGCCTCGCGCAATGCAGAGACTGCACCACAAGGCACAAGATGTTTTCTCTATAAGGAAGACGAAGGTCGAGCAACTCCATACTTATGGTTTTCTCCCCTTCGGTTTCCACCAAAAATCCTGCTGTTCATGTGTGATGCTTTGTAAGATGGCCATTCGTTCTTACCGCACACTGATATGTCAAGCGATAGAACATCTAACTCATGAATGATGGAATGATATAAGTGAAGAACTAATGGCACAATGCAGACCCCTCTGTGTATACGCGAGTTTTATGAAGGATATCCGCGTGTATACGCTAGTTGGCTTCAGCAAAGTAGCGTATGGGTTTTAAAGAGCATGAAAAGAAAAAGTTTTAGTTTGCCCTAAATACTGATTCACCCCCCCCTCTCAGTATTTTTCCCAACAAGAAAGCATAACAAAAAACAAGGAAGAACTGAGTTGTTTTGTAGTCCTTAGTCTTCAGCTTCATCATCATCATCGTTGTTTGGATCCTCCTCCACTACGGAGCAGACATACATGTGCGTAGCAACTTCCTCTGTATTAGTGGGTAGATGCGAAGGCTTGGAGACCGGTGCATAGAGGATGGGAGCCACTGGGTATTCTGTGTTAGGGAGGCATGTCTAGGTACCTTCAGAATACATAATCCAAACATTTGTGTCATCCCCCTCATCTTCCTGAGCAGGAAGAGGCTCGGTCTTGCGAGACAAGGGGCTAGTGCACAATGGTTGACTTCCGTGGTCCACTTATGCCTCTCTACGAAAGCTGCGAGGGAACCTCCTCTTCATGATCAGGTTTGGGGCTCTGTCTGGCATGACTGCCTGAGGAGGAGCCTTCAATAGACTCCAGGCGATTATCCATCCCTCGGTGGTAGCGACCGGGGAGCGCACCTCTCTGACCTCCATGGATGGTTCTTTAGCGTAGCCTAGGTGTCATGGCCATATGGAGCAGAGGAGTTACGGAGCTAGGGAAATACACAGCAAGGAGGGAAGTGTGAGGCAGGGGAGGAGCGCCAGAGGACAGGGAGGAGCGCTGAAGGGGAAAGCACATCAAGGGGGGCAGGATAACGGGTGCACCCAGACTTGTGAGACAGGCAGGACAGATGGAGTTGGGGTAAGATACACAGGCAGGGGGAATGGCAACCCAAGGGTTTCTGCGTAGTGTAGCTCTGGGGGGAGGGTTGCGCAGTAGATTGGGTAGGCAGGAGGGCGAGAACTGTAACAACAAATAATCCTTAAGGAGCTTACTGTGTGTCTCTTTGTGTTGAGGGGCCTTCCTTTTAAAAGGCATGTGATACATGCAGAGGGGTAGAACATGATTGTGCCTCACACATAGTTGTGTGCCATAACTTTTTTCATGATTGGGCTCAAGTGAAGAGTTATGGTTGATCGGTGTGTCAATCCAAGTAATACTTTAGAATTATTGTTGCAGAGAGGTACCCTCGAGGGGGTGATGTTGTCCAAGAATTTCTTCATCATGCCTTATCTCGTTCATCTCAGGCAGATGATTGCTAGCATGAGGTTCCACATCGAGTGAGGACCTATGCTACAGACCTTTGTCCTCATGGGCGTGGGAGATGCAGTTGTCATATGTCCTTCTGCTGTCACCCGCATACGGGGTTTGGATAGATGGATATTAATTAGTAAATAATTATTATTTTTGTAGATGAATGTCTTTCGTATTAATCACATAATTAGGATTGGGTCGACGTTTCGAACCAACTGTTGTGGTTCATCCTCAGGACAAGGTTCATACTTTTCTTGAGGATGAACCATAATAGTTTGGTTCGAAATGTCGACCAAATCATAATGATGTGATTAATCCGAAAGACATTCATCTACATTATGGATCATAAAATTCTTAGATCTAAAATTATTATTTTTGTCCCAGAAATTTTTTCAATAATTTATTTAAAAGGGAAAAAAAATAATACTTTATTAAAGAAAAAAAGAATTTAAATAAACTATCTATATATATATATATATATATATATATATATATATATATATATATATATATATATTAGTGTGTGTGTGTGTGTGTGTATGTATATATATATATATATGAATAATTGATTTTAAACTTCAATAACTGAATTAAAAACATAATTAACTCAATCAGTAAAAAACATTAATTTAATTAATAAATAAATTAAAAATAATTTAAAAACAATTTTATTTATTAATAACAATTAATCATTATTATTAATTAAATAATAATAATAATTAATTAACAAAAAAAATCAACTCAACAAATAAAATATTTTGATTAATTTAAGAAATTAGTTAATAATTTAATTATTAATTATAATTATTAATAATTATTATTATTATTAATTAATTATTATTACTTAGTAATTCTTTTTTTTTCCACAGAAAAAATCGGTAACTTTTTATTTATAGAAATGAAAAGTTACACATAGCATATGCATTGAAGCATTTTCAGAAATAGCCCAATGGGCACATGTGCTTTGGCACACAATGCGTTGTAGCTAGGCTACCTTGCATTCAGAAAGAATGAAAGAAAAAGAGAGAGAACTGGGAAGAGAGAAAGAGACAGAGAAAACTAGAAACTACTGGAAAGTGGGAAAGGCGTCCCACACTCAAGTTTTTCTGCCTTTCTTCTTCTCAACCTTGCGCCATTCGCCCTGGGATGGAACACAAGTGGCAAGGACAATCTGATTTTCTGCATTATGGTTTCCTGTGTCCTTGTCCGAATCTGACGTTTCTGATGTATGATGTCTTTTAATCCCTCCGCTGCCCATGTCCTCGACATTCCTGTCTGATTGTTTTGTTTGAAGGTGTGGATCCATGGGTGTGGTCATATCCTCTGTTTGTACTTCTGGTTCCTGTGTTGGCTGCTTACTTCCTGGCGGAGCTAGTTCCTCTTCTTCTTCTGACTCGTCCTTCTCTGATTCAGGAGGGGGATACTGCCAACCTTTCCTCTGCTTCCTATTCGGTTTCTTTTTGCTATTTGTTTTCTTAGCTTCTGGACATGTATTTTGAAGGTGACCTGTCATCCTGCAGTTACTGCATCTAAACGCAGTGTTCTCGTAATCAAGTGATTGCAGCCAGTTTTGGTGCTTATAAATCAGCATGATATTCTCCGGTAGCCCTTTGCTTAAATCTACTTCTACACAGATCCGAGCAAAGGTGAAAATTCTTTGTTCTATTCTTTCCGTGTCTGTTTTGATATACCTCCCGAGGCTATTCCCTATGCTCTCGAGAACCTGTTCATTCCAGAAATGAAGAGGCAGGTTGTAGAGTCTCACCCATACTGGTAATCTGGCAACTGACATGGTATTTGGGTCAAAATCTGGAAACCATGGGGTTATAAACAGCCCCGTGGACCCCCAGAACCAAGGCCCCTCTCTGATTACGATATCTCTTTCCTCTGAGGTTTGAAATTTAACGATAAAAAACCCCTTGGAACAGAGATGTATTTCACATTCCAAAGACCATTGTGTGAAGATCCATTGAAATAGGTCCATGGGTTTGGGCCAGAAGCCGTTGAAGCGGCAAATTAATGCCTGGGCTTCATATGTCTTTATATGCTCCTCTGCTGCTGAGCTGTTTATTTTTAGTGCTGGGGTTTGGTCCTGTAGTTCTACTATGTAGGGTCTCGGCACATTGCCATTTGCAGTCTGTGCCGTAGGGATTGCAGATGTGTTTTTTCCTTTTAGTATATTCTTATAGGACATACCCCGAGATCCTTGTGCACTATGCTGCCCAACAGCACCACCTCTCAGTCGCATGTTGAGGTAAATGGTATCTGCAGGGCAAATACCATAGTCGCAGAGTTTGCTGGAATCCTGTAGCGACTTCCCTCCATGGATGAGGGATTGAACGTGACTTGGATAACCAGTGGTTAGCCAAATAGATTGTTTCAGATTTGTAACCTGATCAGATGCATTAATCCATAGCAATATACTGTTTCCCTTAGGAATCTTGAGAAAAATCTGAAAACTGTGTGTGTTTACCTGATTTTTATTTGCATTGCAGTTGTTACCGGGCGCTAGCTCTTCCACATACGTTTGCATTAGAGGTGGCCTGACCAACTCTTGTATCTTTGTACCATCAGTGGTGGCCGGTTGTCCAAGTGCAGCCCACCAGCGAGGAGCAGCACAGTGGGAATGTGACCACTGAACCGATGCGCATAGGGGATGCAGGTTCCGGATACGATAAAGTATGAGGTGTGTGACCCCAACGCAAACCTGCGAACAAACCCGAGCAACGATGCCCTCGCCACCAAGTGTTGTCGAATAATGCATCAGGGGGTGAGGTAACCAGCGCATCCCAAAAGCCGGCGGGAGGATTCTATGCCCAACAGACCACCAGTGGCGTGCACCTGCATATAGGTCACGCACAGTCGATAATAGAGGGATTTCGTCCAGGTGTGTAGTCAAAAACGTAAATACTGACCAGCAGTCAAGTCTGCAGGGGATCCAAATAATATCCGCCGCGAGAATGTTCCACCAATCCATAGTAATCTTTGCATCCGTCGCATGGCCGCAAATGGGTAAAAACTGAAGCCATCGCCCCACAGATGCATCGCTGCAAGGGTTTGCAGGGGAAGCAAAGAGATCAAAACCATGGTGGCCTCCCCTGTTCGACCAGGTTCGGCTAGCGGCCGCAGCAAAAGGCGTATGAAACCCTAGGTCAAACGAAAATTTTCCCTCGCTCTCCATTTTCTCCAGGTCTATATCCAATGTGTTTAATTCTCGTTTCTTTACTT